>JAOTON010001732.1:82500-320000 GCA_034440635.1 Lepas anatifera | reverse complement strand
TTGTAGATGCTGTTCGAATTTGGTTCGGCCTCCTATGATTAAATGTAAAATTACGATTAAAAGAGGAGCTTTCATGACTAAGAAATAAAGCAGCGTAACTCCACCGCGGGTTTAAGCTACCGTGAAGACCACAATCCACAGAAGTGGTAGTAGTTCACATGTGTAAGCTGCATGGTTTAATAATCCGAATCACTCTCTGGTCCAACCATTAAAACAGCATAAGACGCGGGAACCAAGCGTACTTGCATTTACAACACCTGTCTGTCTCTTAAAACGATGCTCCCTGTTTTTACTACAAGCAAGCATGCGTCGAAAAGCAACGGCACTTGCATGTTACTTACCGCCGTGATCGGGCCATCCTGTCAGTATCTGTTTGGTGAGCTTCAGCCCATTTTTGTACTGTTTATGTTCATAGCATTTCTGAAAAAGAAAAAGAATGTCACTGTTAGACCCCAAGTAGGGAAGAAGAAAAAAGTATGAAAGCCTTAACATGAATATGAGGCGGAACCAGACAAGAAAGTCAACAAGAGTAGCAGCAGACATCACGATAGGTTCGCAGCATACAATTGTCAATACACACGATTTCATGACGGCATTGCTGCTGTTGATTTACCTTACTTTTACGCTATCAATCCAACGTTTAGTTACAAAATTTCAGATGGTTTAGAAACAAGTGCAGTATTACACGGACACTTCTTTCAGCTCGTTAATTGGCAATCGCAGCCGCGCTTTAAAGATCGGCTGTTTTACTCCTACCCTTGTGCTTTCATCTGACGACAAGTGGAGATCAAATGATTTGAAACCGGAAATGAATGGACACAAAAAAACACCTGATTTCCTCATTTGTTAGAAACAAATCAAGCAGAACCATTCCTTCTTTTGCTCCGACAAACTGGAGTCGGATATAAACTGTGGCAGGTTCTAGCAAAGACTTCTACGTGTCTTGAGAATTTCAGGTGGGTGGATGTCACCAGGTTGAAACGCAGCTAAATCAAACCAGCCAGGGTAGCAACGCAGAGTGCCACAGATAACGAACGTTATCTATGAGTGTATACATACGGCATAGTCAGCCGCCACCCGCGGTTTCCACCAGGTCAACGCAATCGAACTCTCAACAGCTGTGGCACACAGCTGTTTGGGTCATAGTTTATAGGTGGCCCCTAACGTGGGAATGTTTTTGTTCCTAAACACACATGGCAAAATGTTTAGCTAAGAGAATGATGCAACGTAACAGAACATCTCGTGACACTTAGATGTGGTGGAAACATAGATGTATAGCTGGAGATGCATGATTCGATTGCACAGGTTCTGTTGAAACGATTATCGAAGTCGTTTTGGGCGGTAACGTTTTCAAAAAGTATTATTATCGTTGATGAATTCATGTTATCCAAATCCTCGTTTCGGCTAATCGATAACAAAAACCAGCAGAACATTTCAGAGATTATCCTCGTGCGTACAATATTTCGTAAAATTCAAAACACGTCTAGTTCAGATGGATCCTGAGCACCGAGAGAGCGAGACCGTAGTGCAACAAATGATAGAAACAGGAGTAATGTATGTATGTGTTTACGTGGGTACGTATGTATGCATGTTTTTCGAAGATATATCATAGTATTAAGCATTTAAGCAAATCCAGGGGAATATCATGTAATAGCATCGTGAGTAATACATACATAATACATAGCACCTTATTTACCTTTACCTTAATTACTTTAATCAATTAATTTAATTAATTCACTTATTTGGTAAACCTGCCCCTAATTATCTTAATTTGCTAAATTTACCAATTGCAAAAATTACCCCTAACATTTTAAGCTGAAATTACACCAAGGTGCCACATTCCCTCAACAAGATTTGATACAGCGAAACATTGTCCGCCGCTACATTCAGTCAAGCGGTCAGTTGATTCGATCATGTGGCATACTCGTGGGAGGCACTGGCTCTCACTCTGAGGGTGCCGGCAATGAACAGCGGTTGCCCTTCTCTATGGCCAGGTTACACCACACATAGAGTGTGGTACTGTATCAGCTGTTCTCAACTGAGCTGTTGCAGTTCAGTGAAAACTTGGCATGTGTGGTAGTTTTTCCGTTGGCCAGTCACCACTCTGGCCCCAAATTTGAAAGACTTTTAAGGACTAGAGCGCTTGTTTGCTGCATGACGTGCTTCCATTTCAAAGGTCAAGAGCACCACAAAACTCGGGCTCTTGGGCGAGTCCCAGCGGAAAAATAAGCTGAAACATGTTGACGTTCCTCAGACATGATTGCCTCTTGACTTGGAGCGCACACACCCCAGCTGTTGCATTTCTAATGAGAAAATTCCACTCAGGACTAAAGATGGAGCATTTGATGTATTAACCATCACAGACGTCAGCCCACTCTGAATCCAACAGAAAATATGACCAATACAGCTGCTGAAACCCTTAATCGCTTTATACAGTTCTCAGCAAAAAAGGCTTGAAAGTTTGAATCTTAAATCATCTGTCTCAAACTGCTGCATCTGCACCTCACAACTCAAGTGCCAAGTTCTGCTATCTTTGTGTCAGATATGTAGCGGGGAAAGGCCCCGTCACGCTATGTAGTGCAGATTCAGCTCTTATAGAATGCTGCAGTTTTGCCTGTCGAAGCAAGACCCACCAGTGTTTTCGTTGTAGTCTGCACATCCCTGCAGTGAACATCGGATATATCAGAAGTTATTGGCAAAAAATTAGGTATATTTTTGGTGATATCCAGTCTGCCGTCACACGGAAAAAGCGTGAGTCACATTTCAATATTTTGAGACTTTGGCATCATTCGATGTCAAAAGTCAAGCTGCACCTTTTCATCAGATGATTTGACAAAATTCGCTCAAAATTTTGGGTGATAGCGGAACTAAGAGCTGGGTCGTGCTGGAAAGGCCACTGGGAAAAATAGTTTCCACGTGAAAATTCCCGATGATGAAGACGGGACTGGAAAGTACGTGGACTAGAGAGATAAACTGGAAATTTGGGACAGAGTGTTACCTTCCGCCCAGCTAATAATTTTTCAACTGCGAGGTTGTCCGAACCAGAAAAGGTAGTGGAAACAGAAGGACGTATACTCCTCTGTGCCAGACAGCGGATAAAACTGGATCAGTTACCGTTGGGTTGTCACAGAAAACAACCCTCTGAAGGTTGCTCCCACATCAAAGCCCGATCTGCCGCCCGGAGCTCCGAAGAAGATACCTCTTGTATCCAGACAGACTCTCCGACCTATGGAAAGGACTATTTCAGGGTGGTTCTCGCCATCGCTGCCTCCCTACACTGGGGATGTGACGGCATAGATGTTCAGGCTGCATTCCTTCAGCACTCCCCATCGGAGATAAGCTTTTCTGCGCCCTCCAACGACAGATCTCCCGCCTGCGATCCGAGGAGTCGAGAATCTTCAAATACCTTGGATTGCAAATCCAACGGCAGTCTGACAGAGCCATCAAAGTTCATCAAATCCCACCGGTTGAAGAGCTGCAAGAGCCGAAGATCACTCCTGAGCGGCAGATGCAGAATGATAGCGAGCATCTCCGGCGTTAAAAACAGGTCTTTGTGGCGTTTCCGTTTCTTTGATTGACTGGCTCAAAACTCAGACCAAATTTATTCTTCGACGTGGGTAACCTGCCCTGCTGTCAGTCTGCAGCAGTCAGTCTATGTCTGTGAGTCAGTCTGTGCATAACCAGACAGGCGTGTTCACCACCTGGCCCAGGTCCGTCTGGTTTATCCGTTAGAATTTTCTCACGACACTTCTTCAGAATCTCTCGTAACTACCGCAGCGTGTCCTGCCATCCTCTTCAGCACCACTACGATGGGTCACTGGCAGGCCCTGGTTCACCATGCAGTGCCTTCTTCGGCAACGCCGGTGTTGCCAAGAAAACAAGAAACATCGGCAACCTGACACAGCACCTCCGTTACCAACATCTAGCGGGACGCGAGTGGATTCCTCCATCACAGACTGTACCATCAAGTGAGGTTATTGGCCCTCCTCACGTCTCGGAGCTGTCCTCATCCAGCTACATAGCAATCATAGCGTCCAAGGGTAGTGCTTTCTTCTACAGCCGTCAGATGGCCGAGGAAACTATCCCATCTAGAACGGAGATGGCAAGGGTGTAATGCACTTTCCTTCACTCTACAAATGACAGTCCTGCCTGACCTTACTCTATCACAGAGCCCATGATCACGAGGTGCACTCTGTCATAGCCCTCACTCCTACAGGAAGACTCTGCCGACGGAGAAGGGCCAGAATAAAACCAGTGTTTTAAAGACCTATCAACAATGTTTAGAGTTAGCTGCATGTGTGGATCCAGCATGTTGACCATTCTTAAACTTAATTGGTTCCTATATTGATACTGGTCATGTTATTACTGCACTTATCCTATTAATTGACTCCCTTTCCAACAAATGAAAGTCTTCCTCCATCTACTTTTTGCTGTTATGTCAATAGCTTACTTTCCATGGACCAGAGGCGATCATGATAGGACTGAGGACCAGGATACAGCAATCACAATTTCCATGACACTTTAGCTTGGATGACCATACAACTGTAATGGTTTCAAAAGTTTTTCATGTCAATTTGTCTTAGCTTTCTGGTGCACCAGTGATGTTTCCCCCTCACTCCATGCACTTTCCCTGTCACTAAAATTTGTAAAGAAAGCCTTATCCTTGCAGCTTACTCTCCTTTAACCTCTGCACTGTAAGGAAAATATTTACCATCCTGCTGCCAAGTACGGCCAGATCTTGATGAATGTGGACCAACAAGAATCAGATTGAAATCTCCCTTTCATTCCCAAAAGTTTTATCAGGATCAGAATTTTATCTGGATACACTGCCTGATTGTGACTGAACTCGTACATAGGGCCTAGGGCACTGTGTACCTTGAGTTCACGATTCTACCATCTTGTATGGGGAATGAATAGTATATGCCATGCATATTTAATGTTATCACCTTGCTCGAGCTTGCAACAGTGTTCTACATGGCTTATTTCATTGAAATAATGAAATATGCTTGCTTTTATGACATTTACTGCAACACTTGGCCTGCACTTCCGTGCATTCACACAAATTCCTTGTGTTTGCAATATATGTATCTTATCTGTCTTTTGCTGCTTTAGGTAATTGACAGGGGGGATGGTGTGGCATGGCTAGGTAAGCCAACACCCCAAACTTTATTTGATGCACCTTCCTATGCACTGCCTCAATAGGGCCCTGCCACTGTATTTTTTTTTAATTGCTGTCTGTGTTTGCAATACAGCTCAGTACTCAATCAGCATTTCTGCAAAGTGATACCCTGCACCTATCATTTAATTACAATGCACAATACAAATTCAACCTTTGTGAAGATGGGTTGCTAACCAAAATCCTAAATTTAGGGGACTGCAGCAAATGATAGATATTTCCAAACCTAAAATGGCATCAAACTACAGAGATGCAGAGTAGATATGATAAAGGTGCACACAAACAAAATCAAAGTAGTCTCAGAAGAGGTGTACAAAGGAAAAATAATTAGCTTTCAAAAAAATTAAACAAACTGTCTAAAAATGCTAGTTGCTAGTCTAATGCCACCTAAATTCTAGTCTAATGCTAGTCTAAAAACACTAAACTATAGCATTTAGCCCTACCAGGCCTACAGTTCTAGCCTGGCAGCAGCTGGATGGGGAAACCTCACCCAACAAGGCTAATTTTCCTCAAGATGCCTTTACACAAGATATGTTCATGAGAGGGATGTGCCGTAGCTGTGAAATATTTAGGTTTTCAAGGTAAAAAGTAATTGATAATGTATGCCAAATTTCAGTTCAATAATTATGATAGATGTCAAAACTCAACTTAATTATGTTCATTTAATCTATAACCATATCCACAGTATAAATTTAATAGATAGGTATGTATCTAATTTTCTAGAAACAAATTGTTATCATAAAGCTTTGTGCAATAGTTGCATTACTTATCCCAGAAACTATGATATTTAATTAATATTGATATGGTATCAGTAATATGAAGTGACCTGATTTTCCTTTCCCCATGCCCAGGAATAACATCAAGGGGTTTACTCACCTGGTTGGTGAGTAAACCAACCAGGTGTACAAAGTATGAAGGAAGTCCTTTACTCAGCTTTGTTAGGGGCAAATAATGTCAAATTATTCTAGGCTTGACAAGATTAGGGTCATTTCTATGACAAAAAATGCCAATGATTGCAGATATATGTCTAAAGTGCGTCTTTTCCCCTTTGGGGCTAGCAGAACACCTTCAATTTTATTAATTTTTCCATTTTAAAGATGGATGAAGGAATATTTTGTGCTGGCATGACATCGCAACATGGAGGTTTTGACCACAGGCTTAATTGTCCTTCAGTTCTAGGCTTATTAGTGGCTGGGTAGGCTTTGCTCACCCAATGTGCGACTTTGCCAAAAAACATTTCAAAATTCATCTTAGAGATCTGACCCATAAAATAATTGATCCATGGTACCTGATCATGAGCCAGGCCTGAAAATCTCAAATCCTAAAGCATTTTCCTTTCATTTCAAAAAGACTGAACCCCTTATGGTTGGAAATTCACAGAAAACTTCACACAACTTCTTGAAATAATTCAAATAATGTGCTTTAAACCATAAAAATACATGAACCATGGTATTTTACTTATATATTATGTCAATACCAGGCTTTTGTGTCCTTTACAGGCTAATGAAACTTATGAACGAATCTTAAATGAAAATAGGCTCCAATCCTGTTCAGCTGAGACTGACATGAGCACTCTGCATACCTACATACCTAAATTAGCTGTTCTGGAACAATGGAGTATTTAGTATTTCCATGGCATTCTATGCATCACAGATAGTTAGTTAAAACTTGACCAAATTAGGTACATTTTTCTACAAGAATACAAAATTCAACAACGAAGACATTTATGACTTACCACTATCTTCTTGAAGACGGAGTTTTCTCGAGGAGGTAACACATTCTTATCCACCTGATTGCCTACAGACATATCTCCCAATGTAATTATGCACTTGACTTATGCATATAACAATTAATACACACTCCTAAAATGAATACACAAACCTATATCCACTTTTCACACCACACACTTGAAACAACAACCAACGCCTCATCCGCGCCGAACCTCGTGGTCTTCGCTTGATGCAATTCCTTTGATCTACCCTTTTCAGAAGAGCCGGCAAATCCATCTCTACCGTTTTTAGTTTGAAGTAAAGCCGCCTAGAGAACACTCTGAATAAGAGCAAAATACCTTTAGATGCAAAAGCAAGATACATTTAGATGCAAAAGCAAGGTGCATACCTTTACTTACTATACACAGAGTAATAGAGGACACTATGCACGCTACTTTGTGCCAGTAATCTTTACTTTGTGCACCTCCATCCATAGGTGGATCCAGGGGAGGGGGCAAAGGGGGCACGTGCCCATCGATCGACCTTCGACGCCCCCTGAAATGGTTACGACGCCCCCTGAAAGGTCGATGGCGCCCCCTGAAATGTCGCTTCCCACCCCCCTCAGGATGCGAAAATCGGCGCCCACCGATAGGATTTGGCGCCCACCTGATAGGTTTTGCCGGTCAAAAGTGGCGACCCCCTGGTCCGGATGGCGCCCCCTCCCCGATAGCCAATCCTGGATCCGCCTATGCCTCCATCGTCGGGAGCTTCAAGCGAAATAAAATATTTCATTAGTGGATACCGGACCAGGGGCGCAGCCAGATCTTTGGTAGGGATGGTACAGCACCTTTGAGGGGCACTTCTTAACGTAACCTAAAATAACTTACGATTTCTAAGTTTATAACATATTTTGGGCACTTCTAGTAAAAAATGTAAGTCAGGCATTGACGCCCGCAATGAAGACGGGTCTAGCACTAAACGGGCACTAGAGGGGGGGCTTGGATAGCCCCCTAAGATCTCGGAAACGGCGTAGAAAAACGACGTTGGAGGGGTGGGTGGGGCTGTCGTTGGTGAACACAGGCGGGGGGAGCCTTCCGGCCATGGTCCCCTCCCCAAAGCACTGGAGGTGGGCTAAAATATCTTTTGGCCCCCAAAGGTCAGAGAAATTTTGAAAAGGGTGTATAGGCGGAAATAATCTAAATGCAGAGCAGGATCATAGAGGAATGGTCGCAAACAACCTTCCCTATATTTTTTAGGTCAAGGTCATTCAAGGTCATTGACTTATAACTGACGTACCTTATAGGTTATAATTCACAATATGTACCTATACTATTTATGATGTACATTATGACTAGTAATATGGCAAATGTTTGGTGGGAAACGAGGATTAACCTTTCCCAATGACCTTTGACCTTGAACTTTGAACTTGAACTTTGCATTAACCCATGCCCCACCTGGGGTCCGGCGCCACCTTCGCCCCACCGCACAATGGTCGGAAACGGCCTCACGGATGGCCACCGAGGTTTTTGTTCATGTTCATTTTGCTACAGCGCTGAAACGGCCAAACCGATTAACCCCAAATTTACAGCAGATCATGCTAAATCAATTGCAATGAGAGAGGTATACTTAACACGCGCATTGACGGGGGTCTGAGCCACCTTCGGATTGACGAGGGGGCGGGTACCCGGCCCCCTAAGATCTCGAGAACCACGGTAGGCAGCAAAAAACGGTAAACGGCGTTGGGTAGCCCATCCGCTTCTCCATCGAAAATATTTGAACAATTTTTTGTCAAGTCACATTTAAGGTCACCAGAGGTCAAAAACATGCCGTCACATGCCGTCATAGGGATAACATGCAAATTAAGTTTTTCGGCCATTACATCTGAACAAGTAAAGATAGAGCAAAACGACTTGAACTCTATGAATCCTCGCAGCAAGCCGAATCGAATGATATGTAATTTGACCTTGCTAGGGCAAATCAAAGATTTGACCTGACCTGAGGTCAGGTCAGGGTCAAATTATATAAAATGCATATTATTAGAACCGCAAAGCCAAGGCGAGTCTAAAGAAGCTAAAATAAACGCTCTATCACCATTTGTTACTGAGTTATTCAGTAAAAACCATATTTCCCATGTATTACCAATGGAGAGGTCATAATTCGTACCTGACCTTAGGTCATCGATATCAAAAATACCGGAACATATCTTAGAGAACTCGGTGAGCCCATTATGTGATATGAGTTTCAATTGGATAAGTTCACCCTGCTCCGACTTATGCTATCTTAAACTTGTTTTGAGGTCAGGTCACTTGACCTGTACTGGTGACCTGACCTGAGATGACCTATCCTTAAAATTTTCACAGAAGCTGCAAAAATTATGAGGGAAAAGGTATACCAAGTACGGCGGCGCTGCGCGCCGCCGTTTTTCTGCTGTCTCCGAGAAACCCGAGGGGGCGGGTACCCGCCCCCCGTCAATGCGCGTGTTAAGTTGATTCACCTGAGAAGCAGAAAACGTCTGTTTGAGGGTGAGTGGGGGCTATGGTGATCTACATTATGACCAATTTTCATTCACCTAGGTCAATATCTTCAAGGTCAAACGATGTCATAAACGTCAAATATTGGCCATGCTGGGGACCTATTGGGAAATACCGTTATTAAGCAGGAAAATGACGGGAATAAGCTAAGACAGACCAGAGTCATAGAGGGAAGGTCACAAAGAAGCTTTGCGACAATTTTTGTTCAATGTTATCCAAGGTCATTGACCTATGAGGTCACAATATTGTATACTACCAATAATGTACACTTTGACTAAATATCCCGGTTATATGACGTTATGACGTCACCTCTCGGTATCCAATAAAAGCGAACTGGTCCTACCACGCAATTCTGGCAATCTCAAAATGCAGGTCTGACTTTGAAAGCCAATATGTCACAACATTTTCGGCCGATTTTTTAATATTTTCACCAATCGATGCGCCGTTAAATTCTCTCGAATGTGACCAAATATCGTGTTTACGAGCTTTTCTTACGCCACCTCAGAAACACAGGTGAGGGAGGCTCCGAGGCCCCCTCCAGTGCGCGTGTTAACACGCGCATTGACGGGGGTCTGAGCCACCTTCGCATTGACGGAGGGGCGGGTACCCGCCCCCTAAGATCTCGAGAACCGCGGTAGGTAGCGAAAAACGGTAAACGGCGTTTGGCTGCCCATCCACTTCTCCATCGAAAACATTTGAACCATTTTTTTGTCAGGTCACATTTAAGGTCACGAGAGGTCAAAACATGCCCGTCATAGGGATAACATGTAAAATCAGTTTTTCGGCCATTACATCTGAAAAAGTAAAGATAGAGCAAAACGACTTGAACTATATGAATCCTCTTAGCAAGCCGAATCGAATGATATATAATTTGACCTTGCTAGGTCAAATCAAGAATTTGACCTGACCTGAGGTCAGGTCAGGGTCAAATTATATAAAATGCATATCATTAGAACCGCAAAGCCCAGGCGAGTCTAATGCAGCTAAAATAAATGCTCTATCACCATCCGTTACTGAGTTATTCCGTAAAAACCATTTTTCCCATGTATTTCCAATGGAGAGGTCATGCCTCGTACCTTACCTTAGGTCATCGATATCAAAAATACCGGAACATACTTTAGAGAACTCGGTGGGGCCATTATGTGATATGAGTTTCAATCGGATAAGTTCACCCCGCTCCGACTTATGCTATCTTAAACTTTTTTTGAGGTCGGGTCACTTGACCTGTACTGGTGACCTGACCTGAGATGACCTAACCTTAAAATTTTCACAGAAGTTGTAAAAATGATGAGGGAAAAGGTATACCAAGTACGGCGGCGCTACGCGCCGCCGTTTTTCTGCTGTCTCCGAAAACCCGAGGGGGCGGGTACCCGCCCCCGTCAATGCGCGTGTTAAGTAAATGAATTGACCTAACCCGACCCCTAACGATCTGGTCAGGTGTGCTGGCTCCGTATGCAGAAGAGCATACCCAGCCTCTTCTCAGACTAATCGTCTAATCGGGCTAAAAAAATACATATTGCCATTCTGAGCCCCTGAGTGAAATCAGTTTATGAGCTGCTTTCCATTTGCTACCCTCGTTAAAATTGATGTCCCCAGAAGTCACAAAAGGTCAGGTTGAATGTTTGCATGATAATATCGATTTCTTTCATATATTCAGATGGCAGGAAGATCAAGACAGTAGTTTGTATAAGTGTACCCCTCTCATCATAGCATTCGAATCATGTGCAATATGACATGGTTTATGCATGGGTGACCTTGACCAAGGAGTGGTTCTGGGTAAGGTTAAGAAAACCTATGAGCTTACAATGAAGATAATGTGCATAAAAGCGAGCAATACTACATGAGAAGCACCTGATAAACGTCCCCCGCACCTCGCGGGCGGCCGGCGGGCCGCGGCGAGCCGCGGAGGCGCCGGGTGGCGGACGGGGGCTCAATAAAATCCGAGCTTATTCCTTTGTGCAGTAACGTTTACCGTAGAATGCTGCAAAAGTCCGTCTTACCCCAACAGGTGGGGTAAGACGGGCATTTGAAAATAGTTCATCCTATGCTAGAAATTTTTGACAAAACCATACCATATGGAGCAAAAATGAAGTCTGAAACATTTTGCAAAGCATTGTTTCGATAACAGCCGGCAGACAATTATTTTACGGAAACTCCATAAAATGATAATTTTTCAGTGGATTCAAACAATCAATAATTTACAGCTCCTAATCCGGTTTGCAGGACCTTCTGGGACTGATTCCGTTAAATCATGGAAAAACAGCAGCGATAAATATTATATACTTAATGGTAATATAATATTTCCTTTCGTGCCCGTCTTGTTCCATATCAATATTCTAGAACATTTCATTGTTGGCGATCATCATACAAGGGTAACATAAAACTTCAATCACCTAATGAATGTTAACGCTCTCCCCTGCTGCATATTTGATTTTCAAAATATGACCAGACACTGACAGAACGCTACAAACAAAACTATTAACAATGGTAGATTGAGGCATCAATATTGTGTTTCCAAAATTTTGGGAAAACAGTAAAGGTTAGGAATTCATTTTTTTGGCTCATGATCAGGCACACAAACACACACTTATGCAAGCAATTGGATATCTATAGCATTGCTGGTTTGGTCCACAGAGCCTGTGCCGGTCTTACCATACCATGCCCGTCTTACCACCCTCTCCCCTACCATGTTATCCATATGGTGGCATGCCTTGATCTCTAATGACCTTAAATGGGACCTGACAAAACTGTTCAATTTTTCTGTAGAGATTTGAATGGGCCATCCAACGGCGTTTACCGTTCTTTTACTAAAAAAGCTTAGTTCTCGAGATCTTATGGGGCGGACACCCCCCCACGTCAAGGCGACGGTTGCCCAGACCCGCGTCAATGCACGTGTTAAGTATATGACGTCATCGCATAATATACTACATGTAAAGTGACGTCGTCTTACCGGGAGCACTGGTGCCAATGACTTTAAAAACACTGCTATGGCCCTGATCTGTGACCTTGATCGATATGTGAGTTTATCGATTAACATATAATTCCGATTACATAGGGTTGTGGCGTCACTTCTTGTTCTTAGGTATAGCTGGACTAGTGCGGCCTAGTAAGTCATCCACATTCTCTCCACAGAATGCTCCTGGAGCCGCTCCTGGGCCAACTGAAATTTTTGGTCAAAGGCAGTTTATGCAGCATCGATTGGTAGGAAAAGACAAGAAGCACAGAAATACCTTATTCTTTGTTAAACCAGAACAAGAGTAATACTGTCAGAGGGCCACTTTAGCATAACATTAAAAATACGAGGCACAGGTCAGGTCAATAAAAGGAGGTTACAAGCAGGGTATGTGGTCACATAAGAAAAAAACTACGGTAAAAATCATACATACTTTAAAAACCAATCCACACCCACAAAAAACCAAATCGGAGCCAATCTCAAAGTCCAGTCAGAACATGCTACGGGTGTTCACACGCGGGCTGGGGCTTTTAGAAGGAAGTGAGTGGGGGACGCAGTATGACGCAGTAATATCAACGCGTAAGCCAGTATGCCCCCTACGCCAATAGGGTTAAGGACTTTTGAATAAAATTGGAGCTTTCACACGATGTAATTCACCAAATTTAACTCATAACCCAGCCAACAGCAGCCACCCAAAGTTACAGAGGCTGCTTGGCTTCTCTTAGCTGCTGCAGTCGTAGGGGAAGCCATATACTCTCACAAGGCATGCCCGTGAACATGTATTTGTTGGATCTTCCACGAAGCTGTATAACACACGGCACGACACACCAATATGGAGCAGGTACTGACGCCATAACAATTGGGATGAGGACAAACGGTGTCAACACTGTGCCTCCACGATGAAATTATAGACAAAGCCGTAAAGCTCTATTGTGTTGGTCGGCTGGGTGGGCGCAAGTGCGAAGCTGCATTTGAGAAAAATTGATTGCCGAAGCATATACTGCTCATACACATTATACTATAAGTTTATGCACAACTTAATTTGAGATGGGTAAATATATGGACCCATTAAGTAGGAGAAACGGTTCAAATACTGACCTCAGGCATCCTTCCCTTCACGCAGATATTCAGTCCTGCTAAAGCCCACCGGAGGTATCGACTGGTTACATGAATCCGTTTTGTATCGATATAATCATAAGTGTCGCCACCGGCAAAAAAGTGGGGGGCCAGCCAAACTTCAACCTGCTGCCGACAAAAAACTTTCAACATCAGGACCAAAAACTATTCGAATTTGGGCTCCTCGTTGCCTTCCGCAGCGGCTGGATATAAGAATGTCCAGCTTTCTCTCATTTTGAGTGAGATCAGGAAATTTTTGGCCAAAAAGTGGGGGGGGGGGCCAGGCCCCCTTGGCCCCCTTTTCCGACGCGTATGGATATAATTAAAACGATAAACAAGCCCATGTATTTTCGCTGTGTGCTGATGCCAGTTTGAAGCGCAACACATTGCTGAGAATGCATTATTTCCTCAGGCAGGGGTGAGAAAACTGTACTTTCTCCAATGCAGATTAAAACTTTCTCAGTATCAAAGAATACTTGCCGAAAGAACTTCTCCGAGAGAAAATACGTTTGTGGAGACGAATAAAATCCCACCCAAACGCAAGCAAGTGATTTTTAGGAGCCAAGCTGTTTCCCACACCAAAGGAGAAGTTTTCATGCCTGAAGGGTGCTTATTTTAGTTCCGAAGAAAAGGAATCGAAAATAAATAAAATATCCAACTCACTGGCTTACCTAGATTTTCCCTTTCAAAGTTAGCACACCGGGGTTTTCCTGACCCTTGGATAGCCACGTCCTATAATTCAACTGTCCTGGAGCAGCCATTTTTATCGGCTAAAACTGGACAAACACTATGATATAGGTGACAATCGTTGACATTATTGAGAGCAGAGTGGATGACTCCAGGCGATAGAAGCCCACACTGCCAAAAGTGTCCAGGTCTCTGCGCGTCGCTTCCAGGAACATGGTCAGCTGGTGACGCGACCCTGGAGACTCGCAGTCCAGCTCCAGCAGCGCATCACGCGTCTCATCCACCGCATCCAGTGCTCTTTGGCCGGTTATACACGGTATGTTGAGAACGATCAGGGTTAGAACAAGGTATTGAATAACATCTGGTAACGTTTCTATTATCTTACCTGTTTGAATGCTGTAAATTATTTCCAGAAAAAATGCAATGACAGAGAGGGTACCGATAGATGTAGCAAGTATAAGTTCAATACGCACACACTCGGTTAGACGACGGAAGTATTTGCTCAGAATGGAATGCTGCTTTCTTAGTTTTGCAAGTAGGACATAGTCTGACTCGCCTGGAGCAGAGCCCATATCTAAGAGAGCCATATTTATGCTCTTTGTTCCCGATATGATCAGCAATGTCATGAAAAGGAACCGGCACGGCATTATGAAGTACATCATTACACCGATAGCAGAGAGAAGAAGAATTACAATGGACCTCACACAGGGCCCGACTCCAGTTTGACACCAGGACACAATCTGAATCTTCCACCCCACGAATATAAGTGATCCGATCTCGATCGCGACCATGACAAGTAAGATTGTGGTCACTCCGCGGCGTAAGTGGTGCCTTGCATGGACAAATCCGGCTTGCATGAGGGTCAAAAAAGCGATTACATCCGTCAGAAGAGCTGCATATTGACAGCGGGTAAAAACAAAAATGTACAATACCATACACATCGCCAGCAGTGTTGGTACCCCGAACATATGTGTTTGAGATGCGACAGCAACCCAATCTTGGCCTTGTTCAAGCTGAGATCTTGCCAACATGAAAAATGCGAACATCAAAAGGGAGCACCCCGCCAAGTTGCAAACCAGCACCACAAACTGGTAAAGAGTCCATGCAGGGCTTCCCCCTGCCATTGAGCCCGACAGCTTGAGAAGGCGAACAAACAGCAGTACAGGCCCCGACACCAGGTGTTGTGCAGTCCTCCCGCTAGTTGGTAGCTCCGGCGGCGTACCGGCGGGTTCAGGTGGCGCCGGACCCACAGAGCGAGGCCGGAAGAGCTGGATGTCGGCCACCATGGTGGGCGTAGACGGACGCAGTTTATCTTGAAAGTCTTGTGGAAGATTACCGACCGTTTTCAAACTTCTGTGGATCTGCCGCACACCAAATGGTTAACATTAATAATACATTATATCACTAATCACTAAATGTACATTATCATACACATGTTCATTTCTGGTTTATCGCCGTGCATTCCCATGGGGCGTAACCGTGCCTATTTCTAAAACAACGGCAAGATGTTCTGCAATGTCATATCTGACCATTCTAAGCAGTCTTGTGAAAGTCCAGAAAAAACTGCATGCGCAATTTTCCTCGGGCGGCCGCATTGCCCGCCCACGCGATCAAATTAACACACCACCGCGCCCCTAGGGCATCGCGGCTCAACGGGTATGGTTCAAAACTGGTACAAGAGTAGTAACGAATAGGCTTATTTCAACTTCACCTTGCTTTTTTCCATATCACCATCGGTTCCTGAATTAGTCAGACAGGGTCAAAGATGACCCCCAGGCAAGGGTGTGGATTTATATATCTTTGGGAGTGCCCGGGCACCCCCAATGAAATGCTGAGTATGTTGAAAATCCATCAGATTTAATCGTGTTTTATTTTCAAGACTTCAAATCGTATTTGTCTTGTTCAACTGGCCTATGTGAGGCTCAAAACAAATATAATATCATGCTCTCTATCTTTACGTGATGGCTATTGCCATGTTCTCAAACTTGGGCAACCCCAATGATTTCCGAAAATCCACGCCCCTGCCCAGGCGGTCGTAGGCACCGAAATAGCCCTGGTGGTGGCAGGCTGATGGATGGTGAAAGGTCAGCCTCAGTTTTGGTACGATACAAACTATAAAGGTACAGGCCACTGGGGTCTCCCGGGTCACATTCACAAATAAATAAAGCTGGACGGTCCACGGTTCATCTTTTCTGAATGAATGACCCTAACTGGTTACATAACGCCTCTCGGAAATTGAGTGAGTCACAAACGGGGTTACAAGTGCATTATGCTTGGAAAACTCGTCAGCGCATAGGTCGGCACTGACTGGCAGCCATAAATAGCGTGCCTGTGTCGCCGTTGGTGATTTGGTAAAACTGTGCACACATTTATCGATCACAGCTGTTCACTTAAAGGAAACGACATCCATGGACCGGCCTCCCTGCGCCTGTTTGTAATCAACACGTCTGTTGACCGCAAGCTACATTCTGCGCCTACCAAGTACCCAACAGACAATTTTTGCACCCATGCTTAAAATTTGTATCGTGGAGACTCTGCTATGCATACGCCATCTCAGCAAATCACAACCAAGTGTGATGCCTCAGCGTTTGGTAAAGGAGAGGTTCCCGGAGCGCTTTCTGCTGATAGTGATATTGGTATTGGACAATGATATTGTGATAACGAAACCATATTTAGCTCTTAAAGTAAGTCAAAGAGGAGAGTGAACAAAATGCGCCAAAGAGCACTTTAAAAGAGAAAAGTTATTCCCGCCAGCATTAAAACCGACACACAGCAGATAAAGAAAACGAGATAACTCCATCTGAAAGGGACAAATGAAGGAAACGTCAAAAGCTAGAAAAGTTAATAAAACATACAATATGTTGACAAGGTATATGCAGGCCTGTCTCCTCGAATCCTGGATAAAAGTGCACTTATATACATATTCGGACACAGCTCTTCGTCAGAATCAGGTAGGTCAAATCTCAAATTATCAGTCACAGTGTAGCCAGACCTCGAATACACTATGACTGAGAATTTAAGATTTGGCCTACCTGATTCTGACCAAGGGCTGTGCCCAAATATATAATTTAAGTGCACATGGGCGCCGAAAGCGGGGGGACGGGGGACACGTCCCCCTGTTGGCCAACCAGGGGGACGTCCCCCCAAAAATGTTTGGTCCAGTGTCATTAATGCTGTCAGCTACCGAGTATGCTCAAAATTCGCCTCCCCCGGTCAGCACCAGCCCTGGTCCGTCCCCCCCTGTGAAAATTCCGAGGCGGCGCCCCTGTAAGTGCATGTTATATCCAGGATTCAAGGAGACAGGCCAGTATATACCTTGTCAACTTTTAATCATGTCCTCACCTCAGCACTCTAAAGCCTATCAACGTCTGAAAGATACAATATGCTTAAGAGGTGTGTTGCGCTTCCTTCGTGAGGCTCCTCCTTCCAGGATCATTGTCCGAAAAAGTTCTGTAGGTAGCGCACCTCACCTGAAGCGGAGCCTTCTCCTCGGACACGTGGGCACGTTGTGAAGGGCCTTGGCAAAGTCCAGTCCAGTCTTTCTTCAGTGCACGTAGGCGTTTCCTTTCCGCCACATGGCTTCGTATTCACGTCAAAAGGTAACAGCCCATTATTTGCGCCCAATTGAGTGCCATGTGGCGCCATTGGGAGTGTCACAAAGAATTATGGCGGGCACATTGTCGAACGCCCGTGCGTGTACTCAATGGCAATCGATTGCCTCTGCCACGACACGGAACAGAGGTGTAACTAACGAGGATTACTACTATGATGCTGTGAAGGAATGATAGACAATTGTTCGCACACCTGACCCCTCCTCCATGTACAATATACGTCCTAAGATATACAACTCCAGTGATTTCTGCCTCATGGCTCTCTCCTGACTCCGCTGTACGCCCTTAGTTCGCATGTTATCGATTTTTAAGAGACATTGTTTGGGCTTGAAATGCGTGGGAGCCTGCTGGCCTTTCATTGCAGTTGGTAGCAAGTTTCAACAAAATGAGTAGATAGTGAATGCGAATTTACACTCCACTCACACATTATCAAGCCTTGTGCACCAAACCTGGAGCAAACGTTTGTTTCAGAGGAAACCCGTATTTACAAAAATGAATATCAGAACCACTAACTGGTGCCCTCAAAATATGGGAGTTTGAGCAGCTATTGAACCTGGTATGAAATGAAAACCTGTACCGCTTTCGAATGAAATATTTTAGCTTTCTAACATGCCGTGTGTAGCATGTGTTTAACATGTTATCATGTGGTTTATTTACTTGTTACAGGAGCCCAAAATCAAAATACTAGGCATTGTCACCAATTTTAGGTTGTAATTTTAGTTTCCGCAGTACAGGCGCAGAAATGTAAGGCTATGCAAGACACGTATGTCGAGCAGCCTGGGTTGATTGCCAGGGTTATATTTACGTAGTTTTTTTATTCTGGACTCAGACGTCTTTTAGTTCCGATAAACGTTTTGTGCCAGGGCACGAAGGGCCTGACCACCAGCAAAAAGGGTTTTCATTCAAAACGGAACAAAGCATCTCGTGCTCCCCCACTGGATACGATTCAGGTAGTACTTGGACATTATGACGGTTTTCATATAGTCCTTTGACACAAGCGCCGTCTCCTCCTTCCTCCCATTCTAACGGATACCGTTCGGCCCATAGGGAAGTCCGTGCAAGAGTACGCACTTAACTTTCTAAAGGCTTTCACATTTCTCCTATATGTTTAACAGCTAAAACTTTATATGGTTGTTTAGTCTGAAGAATTATCTATGTATGGTCCATGTTTCAACTCGTTGTCTCTGAAAGGAGCTCGCCACGAGCCCATCAAAAATAAAAGTCACGTGCGTTCTCTTGCCGGATTGGGTCGGTAAGTGTACGCAAAAGAGGGGCTGGAGTACTCAACGATGCCCTGTTGTGTTTTAGTGGCATAGGCCATGTCGCGAAGTTTTTTGTCGCGAAACTAGTCGATTGTATGATTTGATATCGTTCTGAATATACAAGAACTATGTTGTAACGTTTGGTTTTTCAAATATGCATTACGGACTCCGTCCCGAGCGAAAATGACAGTTTCCTATCCCTTAAGCATGCACACTCTTGCACAATGATCTACTGCGTACTCTTGCCAGACATGCACTCTTGGGAGGAAAGTCTTCATGAACATGTTGGCAGGCGTTTTAGCGTGAGCTCCGGTCCTGCAGCTCAGTCCCAGCTCAGCTTTCTTACTGGTGACAGACGTAATACAATACTTTTGATAATAGAAGCATGGTCCACAAGTTTACCTAAATAAGAAATATTACATCAAGGGTGCCCAAAAACTTATTTTGCTCTGTACTCCCGCGGCAAGAACAGGATCACTTTGAATTTTTTGTGCAGCCTAGGCATTGCCCTTGCTTTTTTATACCTGGGTATCCACCATCTCAGTGGTTGCAAAGTAGCCAAAACAGCTGCTGTGTACTCTTATCTCCTGCGTACTCTTACCCGCCCCTTACCCTACCTCTTTCCTCTCCACTCCAATCAGCAGGAAAACGCGTCGGCACTACTAAATTAAAAAAATTAGACAGAAGAAATTCAGTCTTGACACTTTAAATAGTGAAGCAGATAACCGAGCTCAAACAGAACATGTATAGCCAATTATTTCCAAGAGTGATATTCTAAGGAAATTTATTCATGTTTATGAAACTACCATTTTGATTTAAAAATTTAAGTTGAATTTCTTGTCATGAAGGCACGTGAACGTATCTCCACCGTCCACCAGCCCCGCATGCCCGCGAGGCGCAGATGTGAGAATGCCCTGCATGCCCGCGAGGCACATATGCGAAAATGTGTCGCATGCCCGCGAGGCACAGAGGTGAGAATGTCTCGCATGCCCGCGAGGCACACAGGTGAGAAAGGTCACATCCTCGGGCAGCGGCTGCCGCGCTGATAGCGAGTCGAAGCTTGGTTCGGGTGAAGCAGAATACTGGCGTGCAGTACCTATCCATCTGTGTGATGGCGAGAAGGTCGGTGGTGTCTTGTAGCAATGAATCCCAGCCATTACTACATAATGACCCTTTTTAGCAGTCAGAGGTGCTGCCTTATTACATATGTAAAAAGGAATTCAGATTGATTAAAAAAGACTACATTAATGTTTTCGCCATGAGTGTGCTGCACCTGGTGACCATTGGTGACCTCTGATCACAAACATGCAGGCATTAATGTCCGTTTCTTGAAAATCACACTTCTGAGCTGTCTTGCCGAAAAGGGATAATGAAACCCATTCCCATGTTTATGCAACATTGTTTTGAGCATGTTAAAAAACATGAACAAAACATATTCCCCAACATTGTTCCGATGACCACCATGGTCCGCACAGGTACAGCGTTGGGAATGACCGCATGCTTTTAAAATCAAGATCTGGCGCAAAATATCGACCCATTTTTCCGGGCTATTTTTCCTGGGCGTTATGTACACAGGTAAACTAATTAATTCTACTTTGCGGCAGTGTCCACATCATACAACACATTTGCAGGCAATAGGAAGCATATCTACACTGAGTGCCAGGAGTCAATCAGTCTTAACACCACTATGCCGTCTCAACGATGTCTTAGCGTAGCTTCGGGATCATAACCCACCCTCTAGGAACCACTGCATTTGATGTATAATAAGATGTATTGTCAACCTCTGTATCGCGACTTAAATTGACTGTAGAAGGTAACTCTTAAAAAGGAGCCCCGCCCGCTTTCTGGACAGAAGCACTCCTTTAGCAGCAGTTGTTCCACTATTTCTCAGTTGAAGGTCACTCACTCTGTAAAAAGGTCAAAAGCTGTCTGTAGGGCGCCCTTCAGAGTCCATCGAAGGCCCCCCCCAGATGGTACAGGCCGTCCCTAACAGAAATCCTAGATCCTTGATGACCAGAAGTGACCGAGTACTGGAATTCTTCATCGGTATATACTTTGCTTCTTTGCCTTATTCTACAGAATAAAACATCCCGTTAGACAATAAAGCAAGTGCAACCTATACCTAATACCTGATCCCTAATCCCAGGCGTGCTCAGGGGACTTCTGAGGGTAGGGTCACTCACAGCACTGGTGCTGTGTACCCGGAAGAGGCTATGGGGACAAGTCAGTGGCTTGACAGCGAAGTCACTCTTAGTATGCCAGCCCCCACGTGCGTTTTTTAGGCACAGCCCTGCACAGATCGTGCCGTGTGCACAAGAAAGATGCACCACTCGCACCGGTGCGCGATTTCACGTCTTCGAACCGCTCTGCAGGTGTTTTTACCTTCCGCCGGGACACATTGCCAGAGATGAGCCGAGATGGAGTAGCTGTGGGAATACTGAGCGGACTGCAGCCTGGGAGCGACCCGCAAGACCTGCCCGGCGGCTGACCGATGCATGCCAATGGCTGCCCCGATAGTTGATAAAAGTTACTGGGCACACCCGCCGACAGGCTTTGATTGGCGGAGCTGTTGGCTGGGCACGGCAGACATGACTCCACTGTTACGGAAGGTGAGTATAATCCTCGGCTGCTGATGGTGTGGTTGCTGAAGGATGACTGTGTTTCGCATGGTTTCTGGTTTCCTTGAAGTTGGACTCGGATCTAGAATTTGTCTGCATGGAAGGGTTTGGTAAGGCGTGTTCGAGGCATTACAACATCGTGACATTCTGAAGCTCAGGGATGCCAGAAACATACTTCAAATACCGTTGATGGCTTAAATGTACACTTATAACTTGCAGTAAAAAGTTGGGATGTATCAACTATCACGATTTTTTCAAGACGTGATATCAACTATAACGAAAATGGTAGTTATTTAGCCTACGTGACGTTAAATAGGTACTTAACACAGTATGACAGCAGTGAATGTCTCTTCTACACATAGTAGAGTTAAGCATCACATAACGTGGAACCTTTTCGATAAGACAGAGCTTACCCAAAGCTCCTGCACACAATTTTTGGCGGTAAAAAGGAAACCCTAAGAAGATACTAAACTCATACTTTCTAATCTAACATATTTTTACATGTTGTATTGAATGCTTGCATAATTTAACCCTGGCCCTACCGAAGGTATTCTGAGCCCTTGCCCTACCGGGGAGGGTTCATTCAAATCCACTAGCCATTCGAAAACTGAGACTGATATACAAGCATAGGAATAACGTGCCGGTACGTACATACATGTATACGTACTTATCGTCTCACTATCGATAACTTCAGTTATTTAATGAAACCAGACAAACCAAGGTTGATGACCTTGGTTTACTCCGCAATGGTCAAAAAGAAAAATCACCAACGTAAATTCTAAACATTTTATAGGAAATAAGGCCCAAAACATTTCATATTCTTAATATATGTCAGGGACATTGACATGAGATTCCTGGGGTCACTTGAGGCTGCCTGAGGTCACTGATCCTATATCTTCATGACCTGACATGACCCATACTTGAAATTTGGTCAAAATATGTGAAATTAATTGTGCCATATCCCGGATGGCGTTGCGCTAGGCCGAACAATTTTTCTGAAATTCCTGAAAATGTGGAGGACGTTAGGTAGTCTAATTGACCTCTGCCCGGTAGGGCAAGGATTAATAGTCCTTGAATTAGTCCTGAAGTTTGGTTACCCCTGCCAAACACCTCAGCTATAGCATGCAACTCTAGACTGTGTGTGGTGGTTGTATGGCGTCTCAGCTGCCAGGTCTATAAGCGCGCCTACAGGTCATTCTATCAACAGCCCCAGATACACAAGCAGCTTCAGCGTGAAATGGGTAGATCTTTGTCATGCCTAAGCATTGGCTGTATGTGAGGCATTATCTAAAAGAAATGTTGTGTTTTGTTTGGCCTCCTCACAATAGTTCGAAAAACACTAAAACAAAGACTTATGGTAATTTCAATCGATTATCAATTAATCGATATTAATCATTTCACTAATATCGATCTGAAGACGTTCCGAGAACGAAACATTACCGAACTTCATACCATAAGTGTCTGTTTTAGTGTTTTTCGAACTATTGTGAGGAGGCCAAACAAAACGTAACATTTATATTTATTTCAAAGTTTTAGTAGCTCTATTTACATACCAAGGGACAGGGGAATGGACTTATAGACTTATATGACCGGGATTCTGCCCTCAGGACTCCCGCTTACATGCGTCGATAAGCCCGTTCCCGTGGCCGGTATGTGAATAGAGCGTTATGAAGCTGTTCATGTATCCGGGGTAAATCCTTAAACAAAAAACTCGGGTCTTGGGTGTCAGCTCACAGCAGATAAAAATGGGGTTTCGGTTTGGGTTGTAGATTATATAAAATCCTATTTCTGTCGGATACAGTAAAACTTCCCGCACAAATCCACAGTCGACGTGTCGCCTAACGCTGGCAACCGGCGTCAGTGGCAGGAAGCGCACTCGAATCGTCCCCAGAATACAATGTACAACAGTGCAAACCTGTTGACCTTCCAACGGCCCCTGCCCGGACCAAAACAAAATAATTCCACTTAGAAGCTTATGAAAGAATCCGGGATGCGCCACTCTTCAAAACGAGCCAACCGTCAACCAATAACCAGGCCGGGGTAATTGAAGCAGGTGCAACCGCGGCACAGCAGCTGCACCCATTACTCGTTAGCTATCCTATACTTGCGGATCCAGAGGAATAAGGGCGGTCAAATGGCATTACCCCCAAACTGGGCAATTTTTTTAAAACAAACTCCGTCTCCGTGATCTTAGCCGCTTTGCTCTTCCACCAAACCAGCCCGTGTGGATAAGACAGTCTTCCATTTGTTTTTATTCACTAAGGTCAACAACAAGTACCTGGCCCAATTACAGCTGAAGTCATGGACATAAAAACACTAGGGGAGCATTTATAACGATATTTCTCCTATTATTGGTAAAGGTACCAAATGACTAAAAATATAAGGTAAAACGCATTCAAAACGGTAAAAGTATGACTAAAAACAGCTTAAAGAGTTCATTCGACGAAAAAATGCTGCAACACACGGATCATTTTAAAAAGGATGATCTTTCACGTACATACACATCACGTTCACGTACACTAGACTTAAAACTAGCATGTAGTAAATTAAAAGGATCGGCCTCGGATCAGCCAGCGACGTGCGCGTTAAAAGCATGTACCGTCTGGCGAATGAAGCCTCCTTTCACCGTCTCAACTCGAGCCATCGGCGTGTGCAAGAAATGGTTCTCTGCTGGGGCACATACAGTGCAGTTAATCCCAGACACGTGTTCAAGGACGCGGCTGTGCAGTCACCCATTCCCCATGTCGGCAGTTTGTCTGGCTTGCTCTGGCAGCGGGCATCCACGGCAGTCACCACGTGGCCGACACCAGCGCCGGCCCCGCAGAGGACCCGACGCCGTGGCGCGTCGGCCCAGGCCGCGCACCACCGCAGTGGCAGTACAGCCTTCCACACCACCAGCAGCAGTACCCGGCACATGCCGACCAGCTAGCAGTCGAGACTCTGAACCGGGCCACCCACTTGGCAGCTGATCCAGAAGCTGCTGCTCCAGCGGACGCCGGTGCTGCAGCTACCGCGGACACCAATGTAGCAGCTACCGCGGACGCCGGTGTAGCAGCTGCACCGTCTTCAGTGCAGCTGCAGCCGATACAGGAGAGGATCGGAAGCGACGGCAAGATCTCGGGTAGCTGGCAGGCGGACGGCCAGGACGGCCGATTCCTGCTGCCGTACATATACACCAGCACACTGACTGCCTTCAGCATCGCCTCCATCACCAGCACCCTCCCGCTCACCTGCATTGCATGTAAGTGGGCCCAGTGATAGTTCAATGTTCGGCTTCAATCGTTGGTATTGTTGTGTTGATATTATTTTCAATACATGAAGATTGCACTTGGACGCTAGTCTCAAATATTAAAGGGAATGGACCACTTTGTCGAAATTCGAAAAAGAATAATTAAAGAACAAAAGAGGTCTGCAAATAAGGAAACAACATAGTTCCCCACTTCATCCGTTAGAAACAAAAATGTCTTCTCTTTTCCAAAAATATGTGACGTCATCAAAATAAAACTTTCAATAATCAGTGAAATCCCAAACCTTGATCAGACTCGCTGTAAAGGCCCATTCGCAGCGTTTCCGTATAGCGAAAATCGCATGCAGGGGCAATTCAAATGCATGGTGAAATAATCGCAGGACCCACAACCGATTATCCGCTGAGGACATCTGCTCTCATCATCAGTATCATATTTGTTTACTTGAGCTTCGGCAATCGTACTCTCGGTCGGCCCTACCTTTCTCGGTCTTGTTGAGCACTGGTGCAAATACTGAACGATAGATAGCGTTACGGCGACCGTGTTTATTCAGTGGTACAAAGATGATGCATATGCCTAATGTAAAGAAACGATTTCAGAGTTGGATTTTGAAGAACACAAATTAATGTTTGATTTGGCAGGTACAGGGGAGGGAGAATGTGATGTGTGCTGCGGAAAGGATGTCCCATTGCCTCGCTCCCACTGCTGATGAGGTGATGTCCCTCTGGTGCGTCCCCCATCGCCGAAGAGACGATGTCTCTACCCCGCTCTCGCTATTGTGAGATAATGTCTCCCCTGCCCCGC
The DNA here is from genome assembly GCA_034440635.1 of Lepas anatifera. Taxonomy (NCBI): domain Eukaryota; kingdom Metazoa; phylum Arthropoda; class Thecostraca; family Lepadidae; genus Lepas; species Lepas anatifera. Next base: position 294,288 of record JAOTON010001732.1, on the reverse strand, counting down.
CCCCCACTGTTGGTGAGATGTTCCGCCGGTCTTCCCCCATCGCCACTGAGGCGAGGTCCCCATTTTCCCTTCTCACTACCAGGGAGGACCGGCGGATATCCATCTAGTGCGTCCCCCGTCGCCACTGAGGCTGCCGCTCTATCCCATCCCTCGCTGCCGGTGAGCAGCTGCCCCTCTGATATGTCCCAAGCCCCTGCCATCTGAGGTGATCTTTTGATCAGCCTCTCATTCCCGGCAGCTAACACAGGATCTGCCACTGCTTGTACGGGCCGACGGCGAAGGCGGCGGAGGTACGCACCCAACGGTGAGATACCGTGGCTGCACGGTAAAGCACCACAGGCCGGGGACGGGCGGCCGCCTGAAGACGCTGCGCCTCAGGTCTGGTCCTCCGCCCGGCAGGAGCAGCAGTCGGAGTCGGCCGCCAACGATGCTGAGTGAGTGAGCCCGGCGCACCAGAGCGTATAACGGGGACAGCGCACACACGCCGGGGTGGACGTGCGGTCTTCTCACTATTCTGCTCCTAATGACTGGTTAATACCCAACTCTAACATTAAAGTATTTTTATATCGACGCTGCAGACTAGAGAAGATTTAAAGCGTTTCAGTGCTAACACCTGCAAATAGCACCGGGGGAAAGCTAGTCCTTGTGACGAAATGACCTGACACTACTCTGCCAGGTAGATCGGGCACCCACTAATCCGTTGGCGTAATGTGCAGTTAGTATTGGCACACGGGCAACGTTGGGAAATTAACTTAGTTTATGTCACATTCAGAGGGTTCACTTGACCTGCCGTTCGGGGCAAAACGAGCCATCGCCCCTCCTCACATAACTATTCCATTTCTTAAAAGGCGATAGACCAATATTAAAAATATCATTCCAAAGCCACAACGTATAGGGAAAGGGGATGGTATAGTGCCCCAGTTTTCACTTTCAAGGCTGCCAGCCCGGGGTTCAAGTTGATGCGTTGATAAGCCCCAACAGCCCTACTTTAAAGCCAAAACAACTTATATAATCTACGCGAAACACCAATCCCCCATGTGATGACACACACCAGCAGGCCCGGTGACCGGTGCGGCTGTGCCGGCAGCGGCTCCCGCTTGGTGTTGACCTCCTGGGTGACGGTGGTGTCGTCCGTCACCAGCGTCTCCACCGTCACCACCTACGACACCACCCTGTCGCTGGACCTGCTCTGCACCATTGGCGGCGTCGCCTACTTCCCAACCTGCGCCGGTTAGGTGTGCACCTCTGCTCCGCCGCGCACACCCGGCGGCCGGCGGCGCGCCTCGATTCAGAGTGTGTCGAGAGTGGGACATCTGGTGTGCACGTTGTGGAGCAGCTACCTATCCTGAACCCGTGAGCCTGACCCAGAGGTGTGGACGTCCCAGTCATCAGGTTCGTTCCTTGATACGAAGACGACGACATTGCCGTGACGCCTGTCTTATCCGATCCGGGTCGGGGTGCTAGGAGGAAGAAATTGTGAAGGTGTAACGAATAAAAATAGCACTAGAAAAGTGGGAAATTTAAATTTGTTAAATCATAGCGTGGAAAAATAACGAGGTTTACGCCAAAGTTACCACCCTTTAACAATTCGGCGGGGAAGTACTTCAATTTAATGTTAGCCCCTCACGATGTGCTGGAGAGGAGGCAATGCAGCAGAACCACACCTGGCCCGTTATTTGGGTTAAGGGCCGCGCCAACCAGTGCGGCTATATAGCACCCAAGATCTGACCTAGAACGAGCGATGACCGCGGCGGGAAGGAGAAGGCTTGGTGGTTAACTATCTGCCACAGCTGGAAACAGGAACGGCTCAAACTCGAACTGGGTGAAAGTGAGGGCGAGGAAGTGGACTAAATAGCTGTTGTAGCCGTGATGGCAGAAACGGAGGCAGGAGGGAAGGAATACAAAGAGGAATGAGGTGTCTACGACCAGGGATATGTGGCAGGTAAGGGGGCGTAAATATGCGAAAATAACTGACCGATTGCTAAAGTGCATCTCATAAGTGATAGAAGTGGGGGGACACAGCGCGCGGGCAAAATTCCCTGCGTAATATGGATGCTCGATAGTTATTCTTTGTTGTGCACTCACAGTGGCAAAAACACAATTGGTAATGTTTAAAGTTCATCTGTTATTGTGTAAATACATTATTTACTCGCAGAAATGTCTTTTAGACTGCAGTGGCTCTACGTCTGAATTTGTGCAAGTTCCCAATTAGCATGGAGAGACGCACCCCACTCCATCGTAATGATTTAACACAGCAATAATGGTATTGCTCGGAACTGGTAGATGTGGCTGGGTACCGTAATTACCAGACGAGTGGCGAAGTATTCTTTGCTCCAAGCACGTTAATCGACACAAGACATTGTATTTAGCTAGCCTCTTGAACCAAGTGTGCATGAGAATTCACAATTTCTAAACCTTTAACCCAAAAATCCTTCCCGGTCGCCACGCAAGAAGTGTACCACTTCAGCGGAAATCGGAAACACCGGGCTTGATCATTTTTAGCTCGAAACATCCGAATTACCTAACATGTTTATAGTCAGTGCACGCTGCATTGTTTCTGCCCAGCTTCAGGGCATCCGAAGCTTTCCGGAGTAGAAGTGAAAACTTGATATTCTGAAGAGCAACGGAAGCTTCACAAAACCACAGCGGAAGCGATTGTCTTCTTTGTGCTCTTCACCATATTTTCATGCCTGACAGCGTCGCGAGTCATGCTGTACTTCTACTGGCAGCGCTGAAGGTGCAACCGAAGCCACACGGAGCGAATCATTCATCCGCCGTTCTCTGTAATGACTGGCTCAGCTAGGCATTGCACTACTGCTGGTCGCACTGCAGATTACCCCCGCCTCGGGAGAACAAAAGTCCACTATCAAACGTTAGGCGTGTTATACGTGACGACAAATTTATACGCGGCAGGTGAATTCTGCCTACTAAGCTAAGCTGGCAGAACGCACAAAACAACTCCCTTGGTATAAATGAAACAACACGTGGACACCGTGAGTAAAAACACCTTCCCTTATATACCCCGTCCGGACTGTCCAGAAACAACACAACGCTAAACAAAACCAACAAAGTTCGCATGGAATAATCACATAGCCTGCGGGGGCCGAACAAGAATGTGTGCGCCTTCTGTCGACGGCAAGCAGCCACCCCTCAAAGCAAGTATCTCTTCATCGCATCTCACCGACCAGAAACCTCTGCGACCCTACAACACCGGGGCCAAGCAGTCCCCAGCTTTGGTTTGATTGATCACCAGCAGTTCGATTAACTGACAACTGGAACTATTTCAAATTGCACTCACAACAGTCTTCCTCACACAGTTCAAGCAGTCCACCAAAACAGAGACTCCCACATTCAAGTTTAACCCCGCCAGCCAGCCATTCCATCCCTGGTCCCGTGAGCCCGCCCCGCCACTCTACCCCTGTGCCCTTTGCTAAGAAAGCACCAGAAATACCATAGGTGACAGGTCCGTTTACTGCTCTGCACTCACAGTGATGCACACCATCGACTAGGTCCACGCTGGGGCCGCCGCGCAGGCAGACAGGGGGCCCACAGCGTTCAGCACGTGTTCACTCAAACTTTTTACTGTCCAGCTGGTCACGGATTCGCCACGCACCGATCGAGTACCGGAACCAAATAAAGAACAAGTCCAGTCCCATCTCTATCCAGCTAATGATTGGAGTCAGCTTAGAACCTGCAAGTAAAGAATTGGATCGATTAGGAGCCTGCAGAGCAAAGGGCTGGACCGAGTGACAAAAAAGTAAAGGGTAGTAATACATCGTGATTTACCATCCAGCAGCCTCAATGTTACAAGTTGCTACTTTCGGGAGGAGAAGCTTTAGGTGCGAGGTTAAGTTTGAAGATTACCAGTGTTTTGTAACACGTTAATAGTACACGTTAAGCACAAAATCGTACATAATCTCACATCCAATTATTTTATGCTCGAATTTCCGTAGGTGCAACTGGAATAAGCTATTTGTAGGCACATGCAAATTTTCCTCTCGCTTTTCTCGCACACGGGTCGTCTCAGGTTGGATAGGATAAAGTGGGGTCAGGTCCAGTTAGCTCGTCCGTTTCGGTAAAGGAAAATTAGTCTGGGTCAGAAGCGGCCAAACTGCGTCAGAATGGGTTGGCGTCCGTTGAGCTACGTGAAAAAAGCTGAGTTCTGTCACGATAAGTTGCATATCAAGATGTAATCAATTTCTTCCAGCAAAAATATAGAAAATATAAGCCAAAATGACAAATAAAAAAACAAAAAAGACCGTTTGTCTCAAAGGAAAGGTTACTAAAACAATTCCAAGATACCAATCAGTAGCCTGAAATCTGGTCGTCACCTGTACAAACATGGTATCATAAGCCGAGGTTTCTTTGAAACTTAACATAATTTTAAACAAAGTTCCCCGTGTTGCCAAGAATTGTGAACACTGATGGGCAAAACTGTTTTGGACACTGAGATCACTGTCCCATATTTACCAGGGCTACAAAGAAACCCCAGTTTACGGCATCAGGATGATTTGCATAGAATACGTGTGATGAACAGATGTGAAGGAAAATTTAAAATGAAAGTGGAAGGACTTACAAATGAAGATCCATTGCAGAAAAACACATACGTTTACAACCAAGATACACATTTTCCTACTGCCATTTTCCCATCAAATATCACGACCAATATGCTTAATACAGATGAAAACCCAAGGGAGTGATACAAATGCAACTAGCTCCGAGAATATGCACTTTGAACTTGTGTGTGGTTATTATTTTGGCATATTCGGTCCAACGACCAGTATTCTTATGAACACACCGATACCGACACCGATACTTATGAAGCGCAGTGCCATAGGAAACGTTGCAATGGGAAGCTTGGAAATGACTGGCATTGTGGCATTGTTAGGCTGCTTACCAGGGATTTCCGTCCAGTGTACCGCTACCTCTTCGATGGACATCTTGAGCCGTTGGGCGACGTACAACATTTCGGCGTCAAAGGCCCTGCCGCACCGCAAAGAAAACGATAAGAGAAGCCACAATATCCACCAGCAAATATTTGAACAAGCCATATACCAAAGAGGAACTGAATAATTGGGTACCCCAATGAGCACGCGGCCAAAGTATAGTATAGATAATCATCTTCGAGTTTGGGAAACGTACTGCCCAGGTGTCGGGTTCCAGCAGAAAAGCCGAAGCCTTGTCCAAGAGCCAGCCTTCTTTTCCATCTGGCCAACTAACCGAATCAGCGTGGAAAAGTCACATGGTGCGTAGGGAAAATACACAGGAAGCAGCTTCGACAACATTCACTGAAGAGAAAATCGGCAACGCTGCGCACATGTATCTAGCAGTGATTAGAGCCAGAGCTGAGTCCCCCGCACGGCAACATCTGACAGACCACACCGGCAGCGGCTGCACTCACCATCCCTCCACATGCAGGTTGGCGAAGCAGAGCAGCATCGCCGGCCGGGTGAGCAGTTTGAAGCCGCACTGCGTGTCGCGCACGCCCTTCACCGTGAAGATGCGCACGGCCATGTGGAAGCCCTTCATTAGCACCGTGCGGAACATGGAGCGGGTGGCGATACTCTCCTTCTCCAGGTGAGCGCGCGAGCCGCAGACGATGGCGGCCGCGTCCGGAGCGGAGGCCAGTGGCCGCATCGCCTTCTCCAGAGCCTCCAGGTCGGAGAACTTGGTGGCGCCGTCCGCATCCGCGAACAGAAGCCATTCGCCGCGCGAGCTCAGCATCCCCTACCGGGCGAACAGTTTTACGTTTACATTTACATGGTCAATGCCACTCGACCAAAGCTATAGATCTGTTCTGGACCGAGGGGAAGGGGGAGGGGGAGGTTGTGGATGGGTTAACGCTGGTACGGCAATACAAGCCTTATACAAAGCCTATGGGAGACCCAAAATCCAGGGGGTCCTGATCTCCCCCCCCCCGATCTCCAGTCATGCACTCAACCATGCTCAAGAATATTGTATCCCCTCTATTTTGAAGTGATCATATTCCATTTTGGGACACTTGACAAAATACAGGCAAGCAAAACGTTAGTTTTTAAACGTAAAACGGCCTTATACCAGCATTTGCAACATCAGTTTGAATACATAAAATACTCCACACGCGCAACTTTTAGCAATCCTTCGCCATTGGCAGTAACGCAGTAAATTTTAGCTCTATACTGAAGATTCCAAAACCCCTCCCCGCCACCGGGAGGGCGTGCTCACCATGCGAATGGCGCCTCCCTTGCCACGGTTGCGCTCCAGGGTCAGCACGCGCACCCGGTCGGAGCCGTGCTCCTCCGTGTACTGCAGGGCCACCTCGGAAGTGGCATCCTTGCTGCCGTCATCCACCACTAACACCTCGTAGCTGAAGTCGGGCTGGGCCAGCCGCCGCGCCTCCAGGAACGCCAGCGCCTCCTTCAGCATGCCCGGCACTGTGCGACACACACAGCTTAGGCGTGGCGGCCGACACCGCTCACAACACAGGGTCACTCCATTGCTCGCCACAGAGAAGAGCAGCACACAACGCCACCCACAGTTCTGGTCAGTGCTGCCGACACCACTGATGTACGTACACCGGAGAGACGACAAAGGTATTTTCCGCTATCCCAAACGTGCAGATTCTCTCCTAAACATCGTACACTTCTCACGATTTTAGCCATAGTGCCCCCCCTCCCCTCCCCGACTTCCACCTCCGTCTGGCTGTGCACAAGTAGCGAAAATGGCATCCGACTGAGTCGCATAAGAAAGGCATTTGATACAATCCCGCAACGAATTAGATGTGGTTGGCTAAAATCATCTAGAAGCAGATTTGCGACACTAGACACAACTTACATCTCTCCTCCTCATTATAAGCTGGGACAATGACGGATAGCATGACTGAATCTTGTGCCTTGAATTTCCCAAAGTGAAACTCTCCTTTCTTCTTTTTGCTTTTGTTGGTAAAGAAGGTTTTTTCTTGGTCGTAACGGGCAATGAGCGGATAGGGCGTTGTGCTCAAATAGATCGCCACACATATCTGAGGAAACAGACCATACATACGTCATTTCCAAAACACTTACTCTTTCCAATCCCTTATTTTCCGTAACCTTTAAGCATTTCAAGAAGTGACTCTTATTTTATTTACCACAAAAATAATTGCAATGGCATATTGAGCAGTAAACAAAGACCTTTTGAAAAATACCTATACTTCGGATCATAACCTTGGGCAATTCTACCTCCTCTTTTAGAGTTTTCAATCATTTTGGTCCGAAGATGGCAAACATATTATCAAACCATGACAGCGCATAATCAGAACTTATAGGGAATGCAGTACCTTCACAATATACTTTGAAATGAGATAGGCATCTTATAGAGCATACAAAACCCCGGGTTTGGTCATACATCTACATATCCCAGAGCTCCCCCGGTTAGCTCAACATCGCGTGTTGAAGAGCCGACAGCGGCCCAGTACCGGCCCTGAGCCATCGCTGAACAGCTGCTGGGCCAATAGGGAGTATGCTATAAACCAAAGGGAGTTGCGTCCACAATAAAATAGTAACCTCATTTGGCTCTGTTGTTCCGTAAAGGTGAACTCTGAGAGAAACGAAATATGAAACCAGGGATTTCACCGTATGCTTTACGCGACTGACACCTTAATTCAAATCCAATGAAGGAGCCATATTCTTTTAAGAGAATATGGTTATGGAAGATATGAAAAATATTATAGATATCAAATTATACACTTACCATCATAAAGAACAGAAACACCACAAAAACAGCATACAGGCCAAAAACTGATAGGCCGAACATCTTTCAAGCATAAAGGATGATCTCAATCAAGCACCTGGAAAAGAAAAGACAAGTTAGTATGTCAAGGATAAACAACAATCCATTTTTAGACATTGAGCCGTTACAGCTCAACTTCCATCAGTTTCAAATTGCATTTGGTAGTCTCACAGACACAAAATGACCGGACAGGTTTCAGACCATGGGCGAACAATTAGTGTTCCAAAACCAGTTTCATGCTTAGTTCCCCTGGTATCTCACCCCCACCCGCTTTGCAAGGTCCCTGATCTGTAAAAGGACGGTACCCAGGCCGGTGCCGCCTCTGCCGAGCGATATGGTCCCTGCAGGAACCCCGGGCACCATACCGCGACACTTGTGTCCCCTGCAGACGACTTCTGCTGCTGATGGAAACTTCTCCCGGGCCATAGCGCGGGTCGAGAGGAGAGCGCATTGAGAACGTTGTCAGCCAAAGATCTGAAGCCCTCCACGCTGATGGTAGACACTGGAAGCGGTCCTAGATACTGCAACGGGCGCTCGCAAAGGTCGCCTCCATTGCCGTTCAAGTAGTTTGGGAGACTCTCGGAACTTACAGGCGATTCTTCTTTCAGCTGAGTGTGAACTTGTGCATGGGACCCAGGTCAATGTGGAGCACGTAGGTAATGCCCCACGTCAATAAAACATAAATAATAAGGTTTTCACGATTGAGTGGCCTAGTTTCCATGCATAATTTCCATCAGGATCACATGATGTATCTAGATGCAGTTATGATATAGATAGAGCTTTTGACAATGGAAACAATTTTTCAATCTGATTCTCGTCAATCCGCATCTATTAAGATCTGGAAGGATTTGGCAGTGTGGCGGTAAAAATTGCCCTTACCGTGCAGCAGTAAAGGAGAGTAGACTGCACATTACACATAATTGTAAACTAAATCTGCGGTGGACCTGGAACCTTCCCAGCTTTCTTAACCCGCGCCCCGGTGGGCCTCCGAGCCACCTTCGCCCTGGTGGGAGGGGGGGGGGTTGAACACCCCCTGGAACCCGGCCCCTATGCGAGATAGCGAAAAACGCGAAACCTGGTAAATGGCTCATACAAATTCATGAAGAAACTGTATCAGTCACTTTTTGGCTCAGGTCAATATTCAGGTCATGACAGGTCAAATAAAGTGGGATTTTGAGTGGAGTTTTTGGGCTCTAGCGTCTAACAGAGTTGAGCTAGAATAATTTTTAGGCACCATTCACTTCCTTTCGTCACGGCAAATCGAATGATGTATAATATGACCATACTAGGTCAAAACACAAAAATGACCTGACCTCGGGTAAGGTCAAGGCCACTTTTAACCTAGCATAGTCAATATGCATATCAATCGACTTGCAATAGCAATCTGAACGCAATGATACCAAAATAAAAGCTGTATCATCTTTTCATGCAAAGTTATTGACCTAAGTCTGCAAAATGCTTAAACAGCCCTAGATGACCTCTCAGAGGTCACAGGTAAAAATTCCAGCATGATCCCAGAAAGGGGCCCAGGATACTGAGAACATGCAGGCATTCTCAGCTGTATCTACACAAATACAGCCCCAATTTCTGTTTTGTATCCGTACATATATTTGCAGAAGCGACGCAGTATTAAAAAGACATAAGCAATGAACAATGGAGCAGTCCACCTCAGCAATGGAAGATGCATGTTAAAAGTGATGTGGGGGGGGCACAGGAGGGAGCACACAGGGACCGCAGTCCGGCTCTACCGGTTCGCTCGCCCGGGCGTTATCGGGCCGAAGTTTTTACGCGCACTACGCAACCACGTGTTTTTCCCATGTATTTCCGATGGAGAGGTCATGGTCCATACTTGAACTTAGGTCATCGATATGAAAAATCCCGGAATATATGTTGTAGCACTCGATGGGCCCATAATGTGGTATAAGTTTCAATCCGATAGATTTACCCATTTCTTACTTATGGCACCTTACACATTTTTAGGTAAGCAGGGGAAAATAATACTTGGGTAAGGCACACATTCTTACGCAGTGGGCTTTCAGACAATGATCAATTTTCCGCCGTGTGCCATACAAGAAAATTTACGCAGCGTAAGAAACCCGTAGAATTTTTACGCATTTTGCTAAATATTAATTAAATACACTTTGTTTATAATGTTTTATTTCTCTTTGACAATTCTTCAATACTTTCCACAGAACCATTCCCGAATCAAATACAATTTTCATCAATCCTGAACACTGTTGGAAGTTACCCACGATTTCACAGTACTCCCATCGTACGTTACGGACTTTTGCACACTTTATACCCAAAAGTCTAGGAGAAACGTGGAAGACTTCGACTGGTTCGCCCTGAATATTTTGATGACGATGCCGCCGCTCTGTTCTGTCCGTATCTTTACGTTATGTATTGTGGGGTGGAAAACTTACGCATATGGCTGGAGGTTCCAAATGTTACGCCGTGGTTTCTCGGCGCAAATAAACTTTTTTCCCCCTGGAGGTAAGGTCACTTGACCTGCACTGGTGAACTGACCTGAGATGACCCAACCCTAAAATTTTGGGGAAGGTTACAGAATTAATCAAGGATAAGGTGTGCCAAGAACGGCGGCACTTTGCGCCGCCGTTTTTTCGTGCCACCGGAAAAAACCTGAAGCCAGGGGTGTACAAACACCTCCACTGGGACTGGGGCTGATTAACAAGACACAAACACCAGAACCAGAGATCACCCGTTCAAAGTGCTACAGCCAAGAGCTGACACAAAAGTATGCTGCCAAGCCTTTGGAGTCAGTTTCATACATGACTGCGAAGGTTTTGCCCTCTCAAGTTGTCTGTGCTCCCTCGACCAGTGGCTTCAAAGCACAACCAGACACCCACTAGGCCATGTCTATATACTCCTGCCCAGATACTGATTAACTCTGTTACACTGCACACAAGCTTGCTGTGACCAGACTCACAGGTAAACTTGGGTGAAGGAAAAGTGAAAGGAGTTGAAGAAACATCAATGGTGCACTAGAAGTGTAGACAAAATTGAGATTGAAGATTCTTTGAGAGGTTGAGATTGATCTTCTACAGCTCTATCCATATCCAAGTCAAAGACATAGTTTACATGCACATTGATGTGATCCAGATAAAACTGAGAATCAGGATATGGTGATCATGGTTTCCATGAAACTTTGGCTTGGATACATATAGAGCTATAAAAGATAGGAGTCTTCAATCTCAATTTCTTTCTACATTCCTGGCACAACACTGACATCTTCTTTCACTCCCTTCACTGTCCCTTCACCAAAGTTTACTATTTTTTATGAATAATAGTCTTTTAGACAAATTCTGCTTAGTGAATAATTCTATTTAATTTAATACAGTTTTGTGTTGTTTATCCTTGTTTAATACCCTATACCTATACCTAAGAATTACAGAAGATTGTTAAGCCATCTCAGTCTGTGGGCTCTGATCTCTGACAAGCTCATTCCAGGCTGAGTCTTCAGTCAGTCTTTCTCAGATTGAAGCATCTGAGAGAAACGGAGGCCCTTGTTTACCAAGCGACCTGCCGAGAAGAAATCCTCTGCCAGATAGTTAAATCCCAAGATAGGAAGGATCCCAAGAAGGATAGGATCCTCTGCAGTTGTCCCTCCTTTACCTCTGCACTGATAGGTTAATTTTTACCACCATCCCATGCCAAATCCAGCCAGATCTTATTGGATGCGGATTGATAAGGATAGGATTGACAGGACTGACACCCGGTTTTCATTGCCAAAGGCTCTATCCAGATCCTAATTGCATCTGGATAGGTACACTGTGTAATCCAGATCGAAATTTTTCATTGAAACTAGGTAGATCAGTGTAATGAAAACCACCACTGTATTCTGATTGTCAGCTCTATCTGGACATTTGTGCATATAAACTAGGCCAGTGAGTTACGGCTTTAGCCCGAGAAATACTACAGTAAATCCTTAACATATCCCTCTGAAGGCATCTTTTAGGGCCTTGGGTAAATCATCATCATCATCCATTTTCTATTTCACCTTTCATTTAGACGGGTGAATAGAAACAAAGGGAAACGAAAAGAACGGCCAAAAACATGAGAAAAGCAAGCAATAAGGAGTACCTAGTACACGTAGTACTGTGTGGTACAAAACACTTCAAGGGCGTACGGTATCGCTAACCCATTGAAAAAAATTCTAAAAAAACGCTTAAACACCAGAACCACACACAGCCCAAGACAAGAACCCGATCATGCCAACGAAACCGTACAGCACAATGAGCACAAGTAGGTAGGTGAGGAGCCAAATTTATTATTTAGGAGCAGCAGCTTACGCCACGACACAAAAATACACCTACACTTTGACACATTCGCCGCATACTAGCAGACAAATTCGTTAACGGTCATTTGTGCTCATCCTAGCAAATTTTACTACCAAAATATATAATGAAAGTATTTGATTGTCTTTATTCTGCTTACTTGTAAAATGAGCTGCCTATCAAGCAGCATCAACTATAATTGACGAAAGCCTTGCGCAGTTAAACATTCCCGACCGGCAGGAGGAGCGCAAAACTTGAATTTTGCATTTGGCATTCTGCTGCTGGAGCGTCGGCGGTGGATGCGTCCAATTAGGTAATTTGGAGTTGGTTGTATTTCTGTTTATGATAAAATTGGATTTATTTGGTGATGTTCATACTTGTTCCGGATACTTTTGTTCAGAATAAACCTGTCAGGTTAGGCGTCATGCTCATATCACCTCAAACAGCAGGAAACTGCAGTTTCAATGTCTCGTTTTGCATCAACATTAACATGGCTTCATTTGTGTTATTGACCAGGACCCCTGTCAGTTTCTCCACCTCTATATGTCCTCCTTCACCCGTGGACACAGATGGAAGCTGCTAATATTATAATAATATGCACAATCGTTGACCTCAGACAAGGTGGTCACTGACCAAACCCATATCAATATTTCTAGCACAGGGTTATCTAATCGTAGTTCCATAAGGACAAACTCCTTTATTCTGTCCGGTACCATAAGCTAGACTTAAACTCCAAGCTATCGCTCCCACATGCACCTGTGGTCTTGGAAAATGTCCATTGCCATCGCATTTACTGGAGGCGGAGGTCCAGACCAAGTGCAGACTGTTAGTGCTGCTAAGCTGAAACATCCAGCAGATTGAATCCAAGTATTTATCAGAGCCAAAAAATGGATGCGGTAAAGCTGCCAAAAGCCAGTCTCACTGCCACCATGCCGCCCGGGCAGATTCAATGCGGCCAGTGGCGTCAGTGCGTGTATCACCACCGTGCTGCGCTCTCCCGACGGCCCACACTCAGCGTGCCAGCCGGCTGGCCTCTGCCTACCCCTCTCACTCTACGACATCTCACTGAGGCACTGCTCCATCGGGGAGGCTGTCAGGTTGGGGTGGTGCCTCCAGCTGAACACCCTTCCCCCAGCATACAGCCTGGGGATCCGCGACGGGTGCGGCTGTGCCTTAGTAGCTCCACTGTCTTGCCAGCGTGGGTGAGGAAGCGGGGGAGGTCTGATAACCTCCTCGCCTGTTTCTGTTTCCTCGCACGGCTGCAGGAGCTGCTTTCCAGGTCAGGCAGTGACCGGATGGCACCCACCGCTGGGCCGGTAAATTCGCACCAGAAAGCATTGCCATGCGATCGTGTGATGCCACAGCAGAGACATTCTGTTATAGTAGAGTGATCTCCACCTGTGAGTTATGCATAATTCAGACTGAATTCCATTTATTTGTGTTTTTTGTGTGGATTTTGCTGCTCTTGGTCGCTGGAGAACCGGCCACCGCTCGAAAACTCGAAAACATTTTACCGAAAACTTCCCAACATTTGAGACATACATTAGCGCGTTGATTGGTGAGGGAGTTTTGAGAATTGGTCAGCGATTTTTGAGTTACAGGCTTTCAAAGTCAGACCTGTCTTTTAAGACCGTCGCAGTCGCTGGTTGCGCCCGTTCGCCTGCACTGTAGACCGAGTGGTAACATCATAACGTCATATAATCCGGTTATATGTCAAGGTCAACTCACATTAGGGTTAAATGGTACAGGTCAAGGTCATTGACTGCAGTATACCGGTCAGATGACATTATTCAGTATGATGTATGCTGTGACTTCATAATTAAGGCTACTTAAGGTCAAATTCACAGGTCAAGGTCAAAAGCCTTTTCAAGGCCAAACCATCATTTTTCGCCTAAAGCCTGCCGTAGTGCCAGTTATATTGTACATTATTGGGAATATGTCATATTGTTACAACATAGGTCATTAACCTTGAATGACCTTGACCTCAAAATTTCTTAGAATATTGTGTGCGACCTTCCCTCTAATACCTTAGCCTGCTTGTGGTGTATTTCCGGATTTGTCTGCATAATCAGGGCATTTCCCAATAGGTCTCCAACACGGCCAGATTCGACCTTTACGACGTCATTTGACCTTGAAGATATAGACATAAGCGTCGCCATCGGCAAAAAAGTGGGGGGCAGCCAAACTTCCACCTGATGCTGACAAAAAACTTTCCACGGCAGGACCAAAAACGGTTCGAATTTGGGCTCCGCATTGCCGTCCGCAGCGGAAGAATGTCCGGTTTTCTCCCATTTTGAATGATCTCAGGAAATTTTTGGCCAAGAAGTGGGGGTGGGGGCAGTCCCCCTTTTTCAACGCTTATGAATATAGACATATGTAAATGAAACTTTGAAATAAGGTAGATCACCATTGCCCCCATACACGCCCCGAGGGGCGTTTTTCTAACCCTGTCGGTTTCCGAGATCTTAGGGGGGCACTTTAGGATCCCCCTCCCCTGTGTGTTGACGCCAGACCCCTGTCCACTGCTCGTGTTAACATTGCATAATGTGTAAGTTGTGTGACAATTTTTTTCACCTGATTGGATTCCTTCGGCCAGCATGCTGTCATGGGCGGACTCGGCATGGTGGAGCTCCGGTTCAATGAGCTTCGTGATCGTTTGGACCTGCTGGGATATCGCCAGCCGCTGGGATTGGAATCTCTGCCACTGGTTGAGGGCTTACTGGCAGACTTACTGCAGACTACTGACAGCTTGAAGGCGGCCAAACAAGAGCTGGATGATTTGAAGAAGGTAGGGAGGTCAAGGTAGGAATGTGGTGCGGGACAGGATATCCTTTTTCAAATTTCAGGCATATTTTTCAAGGATAGTTTCATCTGTAAGCTTAAACGCTCTTGGGCTGACTCCAGTTATAAAAAGTTCGGCTGGGAACCTAGTTTTGTAAGTTTGTTACTTTTTTGGTTTAAATAGTTTCTGTAAGCTTATTAACTGAGAGAATTGAGCTCAGCTGTGCCTTGCTCATTTGCTTCTATGGTAGTAAAGTTAATCCGCCTTCAGTTTATCAATCAGAGTCAACTCACTGACTCACAGTTTTGGGATAGTTCAGAATCAGGCATGGCAAGGCGGTCAAGTTACATCAACTCAGAGTTGAGTTGATTTAAACATGTCTGATTCATGAGTAGACTAATTTAGTATCTGACTATTCAAACAAGATCCACTTAAAATGTTTTTTTAACTTTATACTTCGAAGGCTGAAGTTATACTTTTATGGAGAGATGATGAAGTGGGGTGATCTAATTTTTTTGCTTGGGAATTACTATATATTGATGGCACAACACCAAATTTCAGGAATATCTGGAAGTGGAGCTTGCTAGTATCTGTTGATGATAGCATGAAGGAATACAAATCAACTAGGCCCTGACATCGTGTCAGTATTTTGCCTCTTTATTTCTTGCTAGCTGCTTGTTATTGCTATCGATTCTTTGTCACAGAGATTGTTCTCCATCTCAATAAGTTTTTTTATATTTTTTCCTACTTTCCCCAAATCCATGTTTAGCTTTGATATATCTATCTGATTCTGTAGTTTGTCTCCGGTAATGCTCAATCGATATATTTGCGCCAATTTTTTAGGTTCGATGACGATGATTTTTCCCAGCCACAACGCGGAACTCATCCCAAGTAATTGGGTGCCGGGCACATTTCGGCAGGAAGATGCGGAGCGGCAGGTGTGCGTGGAGCCGTACCGACAGGACAACGCTCGGCTCTGCCAGCAGGTGGCTAACCTCCAACAGATGACCATCACCAACAAGGAGAAACACGAGGCTGCGCTCAAAGGTCCGTGGAGAACAATACTGGCTTAGATAAAAGCTGGTGCGATCAGGCACAGACTAGGCTTCAAATATGTTTAAACTGTATTTAATACATTATTTAAAACGTTATGACTGTGTTTTAAATATGCCAGAACTGTGATGTCCGAATAAATTTTTGTGCTTGTCATATTCTCCTCGATTTGATCTATATGTAACACATTTCGCATACGCATTTTTGTAAATACATTGTTTTGGGTCTATCAGAACCGCATGTTTTCGTTTTCTATTTTTTTGACATACATAAGTCTGTATCGGCACATATTCGCAAATTGGTAGAAAAGTTTTACGCTTACATGGTATCCTGTGTTGCTGTTGGTTGGGTCGGTTCAGTTCAGGTCATTTAACATGCTTAGGTATTGGGGTCCGTACCACTTTCACCGGTATGAACCAACACACCCCTTTCCCAAGATGTCAAAACTATCCGAGGTAGCGAAGAGCGGCTTAAGAAAAGCCTGCCTTAATCTCCACCTAAAATGTAATATACAATTTGACCTCAGATCATTGCTGCGGTGTCAGAATGAAAGGGATACAATGAAACCCGAGCTATGTGCCATAACGTCGGACTGAGCATAACTATAAAACTTATGTCGGCAACATTTCAATCCTTGCGTTAAGTGCGATCGAGTGATGTATGATATGATCTTTCCAGGTGAAATCTGAATTTGATCTGACCTAAAGCCAGTTTAACACACAGGCCATACTGCATTTTGTTCAAAATGCATGGCATGACAAACACCATGCTATTAAAATGAAATACTATTGACATTGCTCTCAACATAATTTAGCACATATTTTCGTGTAGAGGTCACTCATGCATTTTCAGTGGAGAGGTCACGTTCTTTTCTTTACATGACCCCGGGATATCGGTACGAAAAATCACGGTACGGAAATTCGGTAACCCTATTGTGCGAAATAAATTTCTGATCAATAGACCAAGTCCGCTCCTACTGCTGCTTCGTCTAACATTTGAGGGTGGGCCACTTAACCTGGACTAATAACCTGACCTGAGGTGACCTAACCCTAAAACGTTGGAAATGTGAAAAAACTCCCCGTCGTTGTACTTTCGCGTATAAGTTTCAGTGTGGTCTAGTCAGGTTAGCTAAGGTTTCAGGGAACATGCGCTTCGAAAATCTATGCTTACAAAAACGTGCGGGGAAGATATTTCTGTACAAAAGTTTGCATTTCCGGAAAACAAAATCATTTCAAGTAATCTTTTTAGAAATTGACGATTTACGGATCTTTATTAAACAAATTGATCCAAAGTTGCGTACAAATGCTGTAATCAGTTCTATCCGTTGACCTCTGCGGGTTCGTATTCACATTGCAGAGACTGAAATGAGCCAGGCTTTAGTATTACCGCCACGCTCCTGACTGAGATGTGTCCCCCGGCCAGGTCTGAAGTCTGAGGTGCGTCGGCTGGAGACGGAGAATGAGGACCTGCGGTTCCTCGGCGGCCAGTACAACAAGCGCGCTGCCGCCGCCGAAGAGCGGGTCTTCAAGCTGCTGGAACAGCAGTCCGAGCCAGCCGCCACGGTATCGCTCTCAGGTCAGACGTCGGTGATGAGGCTGCGAATGTCTCGCTCTCAGATGTCGGGATGTGGCTGCCACGGTCTCGCTCTCAGGTCAGATGTCAGGATGAGGCTGTCACGGTCTCGCTCTCAGGTCAGATGTCGGGATGAGGTTGCCACGGTCTCGCTCTCAGTTCAGATGTCGGGATGAGGTTGCCACGGTCTCGCTGTCAGGTCAGATGTCGGGATGTGGCTGCCACGGTCTCGCTCTCAGGTCAGATGTCAGGTTGAGGTTTCCGCGGTTTGTTTTTTGTCACTGGATAAGTTTCGGTCCAGCTGTGGCGTGCTGTCTTGATGCAAATCCGCCACGTAATACGAACCGCTACGAATTGTCATTTGAAAATTCTTAAGGAGTCCGTCGCATTCCAGAGTACATTGCGGAAGGTGAGCCAACCTTTTGCAGGCGTTTTTGATTCTCATTCAACAATTTATTTTGCACTCTTTCACTGTTCGTTATCTTGTCTGGAGACGATCAATTAACATTGAAAATGAATAGCGTCTGCAATAAACGTCGCAGTGAAATAGCACGAACTCTGTATGTTTCATGAACTTCATATCCTTAGACAATACGCAAGCTGCAAGCTTTTTAAGTCCAAAGCAGTAGTTAGGAAGCGATATGGCTCAGATGGGTATGTATCGTGGGGTCGGAATCCACTTTTCCAAAGACCTAGTTGGTTAACGAAAGAACACGCCGTGACCTAAGGCTATAGATCGTTTTTCTCCCTTTGTAGTTCATATTGTCTTTACAGTCGGTTGCTTCTAGAATTTAAACAAAGACGGGGGACTGTGTTACTGTTGGAACTCTTCCACACATGAACAAACGAGCATGGCAGACATTCGACATGTTAAGTTCTCTGTTTCTTATGTCTATATCGCGATTCTCTGCTCTACTAGGTTTTATAAGAGACAAGTGCTAGCGTAGCATTTCTGTCTCGTTATGAAGTCTTTTCATCAGCAACCCAGAAAATTATTCGTACCCGATCGGATGGTCAGTGACCCCACTCACGGTTGCCGCATCGGTATATTATGTTATCGCTGTGATATCACGGCGAGACATCACTGTATTTTGATTTTACGTTCGCCTATCACACTGAAAACTTCGCGGCGACAGTTCTGGTGATTGCTCCTACGTGCCGCCCGCCCAAGCAATTAGCTCCCGCCACCAACTTGCACAAACTCGTTAGCAAGAAGCTAGAAAAGAAGACGCAAGAGACAATGGCGGATCCAGGACTCAGAGGGGCAGAGGGTTTCAGAGGGGTTTACAAGACTAGAGGGATCAAGCCTGCCTCACCAAAACCTCAAAAAACCTGTATGCAGTTACTATAGACCCTGAAATTTTGTTGCTAGGGGGGCTTGAACTCCCGAACCCTCCCTTGTATCCGCCACGGGCAAGTTAGTATTACGGACAAGGGGTAAATATAAACTTAAGTTCCGACTTTTTTCTGCAGGAACTATCCATGCCGACCAGACAAGGTTGATATAAATCAATTTTGATTGCCTTCGCGTGTCATTCTCCGTACAAAGAAACTTTTTGTTCTACAAGCTATAAGGGAGTGTCATACATACCCTTGTCGTCGATTGCTGCCTTCGTCTGCTATGAAAATCTCTGCTCAGATGAATATATTGCGTCTCTGCGGGTGTTTTTTCAACTTAGTGGGTGTTTCCTAAAGTATTCGACTGTGAAAATCCATCTGTTCCGCAGTGGTTTTCTGGTATGCAAAAAATGGCAGGACGTTTTTTACTTTGCGAATGTAAAAATCCATTTTAAGTAGCTGACTGCTCTCAGTACCTTTGGCTAACAGTTAGCCAGGTGTGTTACTAACTAGCCTGTTGCTACGTGGTCAGCTGCGCAGCCTGTCATGGCGGCGGTATCGATGAAACACGCATCCCTCCAGCACCCCCCCCACTCACAGCGCCCGCCTGGCATACATTCCGACGCATGGATTAAGTGAACGTGGTCATGAAGGAATTGCGTCGGGTGCACAGCACCAGCGTCCTTTCTGCCCTAGCCGTCGGCCTGCGTACGGAGTTAGGCGCAACAGTTCTATGCGAGGTTCAAAGGTCAAAATACACTCACCCGGTAAAAACAATGATTGTGGTTTCGTTAATTATCACGGCGTGTCGCATATGCTCCGGTATTGTGGGGCTTATTCATCAATCTTTATTTGGGATATACTTTTGTGACTCAAGGCCTGCACTAACAGTGGGTTTACATAGGCTTTGTTCTTGATTCCAACATCGATATCCCTAAACCTGCAAGCGATATGTCCTTTGCCAAGAATTGGTTCAATCAATTTAACAGACGGAAGCATTGGGAAGTGCTCAAATGGTCTTGGTTCTTTCAGACATATAAGATGGGACTATTTTGAACGGAACATACGGACTATTTTGAAGACGTTGCTCAGCCGTAAAACTCTTCAAAACTTGTGCATTGTGTATAAATAAAAAATTTGGAGCATACAAGTTTGGATACACTAAACCAGAGCAGACCTAAAGCATCGAATTGACTCCGGGTTATTATATGTAGACAATATTTTGTGAGCTGAGTTCAGCGTTGAAAAAGTTATTTACCTTCGTAAGGACTATTTTTAACTTTGAGTGTTTTCTTGCTGAAATTTTTCTTGGAGCCCATCCTATCTTCATCACTGAGACGATTCCGACTCTGGCTTAGTTTTAGTGGTTATGTCACACACAAAAATATTTAAAACCTAAATCTGGGGCTGCAAATCTTCCAACAAACGTAGTCATATTTAGTATAAAAAGAATACCGTCGGTATCTTATGGGTAAAAATATCACCCGGAGTCAGTAGCGAACTCTGCTGCCCTGCACTTGACGCTACGATGCTAGAATTTGAACAACCTCATGAAGAGCCGTGCTGTAAATATTTGAATTTTCTGACATATCTATGTTGCCAATGTTAATACTGGTCGCAGCTAGCATATCTTGAAACATAATGGCAGCGCTGGGCGGAATGATGATTCAGATCCCCAAAACTATTTATATAATCGAAATGTTTTTATGTGCGCAATTCTGGAGGAAATCGCCAGACGTCTTGTGTCTGTGGATGGTGAGTCAACTTCTGCTTTAATCGCCCGTCCTGTTGCTTCTATTTATGGATGAGCCTTCGAAGCTTTTACTCACATTGATGCCATTGCTGCTTTTTTATATTGTGGCCAACCATTTGATCGTCTGACAGGTAAATGTATCAAGTCATTTGCACCCTGTCACCGCCACCTCCATTTCCACCCTCCCACCTCCGCATCGATTCCCCGCCCCTCCCCGGCCGTGGG
This sequence comes from Lepas anatifera, assembly GCA_034440635.1. NCBI lineage: Eukaryota > Metazoa > Arthropoda > Thecostraca > Lepadidae > Lepas > Lepas anatifera. The sequence goes on along the minus strand of JAOTON010001732.1, from coordinate 273,524 downwards.
TCGATCCCCGGCAGGCCCCAGGCCCCGCCCCCTTGCTGTGACGTCACGCGGGCGGCACGTGCGGCAGGCGAGCGGCGTCCGCGCCGGCAGCGGCGGCAGCGGATGGACCTCAGCGATCAGCTGTCCGGCTCGGAGGAGCGCTGGCGGGACCGCCTCTGCCAGTCTCGGGTGCGTGAGTCGGCTGTTCGGCTTTTTGTTCCTGTCTCGTTTCAGATTGCAACGAATCGTGAAAGAAGTGTTGCTTATTGCTTATCTGACAGGATATTCACCCTAAAATAAGCTGCATTATAAATGTTTCCGACAGTTTTAGTCATTTTTCTCTTTTGCAAACTTTTGTGCGTGCTATTGGTGAAAATTGACCAGCTGCAGCGTGTCTTGCTGCGAACTGTGGCGCATTGCCGCTGTTGGTCTGCAGTTTGTGTCTGAGTGCGCTTTATTGCAGGATCAGGAACCAATCTATCAGCTGTGCTGTGTAGCAGGGTGTGGTGCCTCCCGCGGGAAGTCTTTAGCTGGTCTCGGAGATGTACTGTGCAGCAGGGTCTGGCGCCTCCCGTGGGGAGTCTGGAGTTAATCCCGGCGGTGGGGCCTCCCGCGGGGAGTCTGTAGCTAGTCCCGCAGCTGTGCCGTGTTGCAGGGTGTGGTGCCTCCCGCGGGGAGTCTGGAGCTGGTCCCGCAGCACTGTGCCGTGTTGCAGGGTGTGGCGCCTCCCGCGGGGAGTCTGGAGCTGTCCCAGCGCCGTTTGCAGGGGCACCTCCCGCGGGGAGTCTGGACAGTCCTGCAGCTGTGCCGTGTTGCAGGGTGTGGCACCTCCCGCGGGGAGTCTGGAGCTAGTCCTGCAGCTGTGCCGTGTTGCAGGGTGGGCACCTCCCGCGGGGAGTCTGAGCTAGTCCGCAGCTGTGCCGTGTGCAGGGTGTGGCACCTCCCGCGGGAAGTCTGGAGCTGGTCTCGGCTGCGGAGGCGCGGATCTCCGAGCTGGAGACGCAGCGTGACCTGGCGGAGGACGCCCGAGAGTCGGCGGAGGCCGCCGCTGCGGAGCTCAGCAACAAGGTGGGGCGTCAGGGGGTGGGGAGAGATCGCACACGAGCCGGTGGCCACGAACGGTCCATTGCAGCCTCGTAGTTTAAGCAACAGGGCAGCGTTCTGACGGTACTGCACTGCTATGCGTGTGTTCTTTATTACTTTCCTTATTTCTCCACAAAAGTACGGTTCTCCTGACACTCAATAGCTAATTTTCATTCAATCAAGGTCATTGTTTCCAACTTGTATTGCATAGGATCCCCGAATAGCTCTTGAAGGCACCTGGACGCCAAAAGTGGTATTTTGATGTCGGGGAGTGGTATATTCCATCGCATACTGCATTGTACCGGCAGAATGCATTTGTTCTGGACGTGTTAGAAGCTAATTATCCTTTTTACTGCAAATTTTTTGATATGTTTTTGACTTCTCCAATTGCTGAGGTTTTTTTTAATTCTAGATCAACGCTTAATTGACAGATTCATGAAGCAGCTTCAATAGGTTCGAGTCTTCCCCTAATTTTTCTCCCACAGCCATGATGTTGATTCTGTTCTCAGAAAATTATGAAGCTTACGTATACCACAAGCAGGGCCTCTCCATTTGTTTGTCCCTCCAGATTAAGTCGCGCGAGGGCGAGATCACGCGACTGAAGGCGCAGCTGGAGGGCGGCCGGCCGTACCGCGCCATTATCGCCGACTGCGACGACAAAGAGAACGAGATGTCGCGCGCCAACCTGCCCTACAACGAACTGAAGCGCGCCAACGCCAGGCTGGAGAAACAGCTCAAAGGTGAGCATGTGATGTCCAGGCACATGTGTGAGGGACCGCAAAATATCCAATGGTATGTACTTGCTTTTATATGACTTGATAAAATTGTTTTTGTTACCGGAAAGTATCTTGTTTATTGGACTCATAAGTTCGAGAATGATAAACTTTGAGGAGATCTCAGGTCTCTGGCTTGAGCGCTCTTATTTTTCGCTTTATTGTTCGTGCTGTTAAAAATCATTGTTGTCTCCAAGTACTGTATTCGGCTTTGTACCCTGTGAGTTTGTTCATAAACTTTGGAACGTATATTGTTTGGTGCTCTAACTTTCTGCATGGACGACCGTAAATATGGGAGAAACCACCCACTGTAGAAGTTCTTAGAATGGCTTTTCGACCTGTCCAATTGTCCATCCCTGGGAGTTGTAGCGCCGGCCAAAGCCGTTTTGGTATCCATAGATGTCTGAAATGGTTTCCCACGAAAGTCCGCTGTTGTGAAAATAAAAGTACCGGAGAGCAGTGATGATCATTTCCACTTCACTCTGGCCTAGTCTCCGAAGATATGCTGCCTGCCTCTTGCTAGAATGCTATGTCACGCATTCCACGGACAGCCATCTATCAATTTTATGTGGAAACTTTGACTCACGGATCTTGCTAATATGTAAGCCAGTAGTGCAAGCTCTTAGCCCTATAATTTTGTTCCAGTCTGTCTGCAGGCTTAAAACGTATGTAACATAAAGAATGACAAACACGATGCCATGGCCTCTTCCGATGTGCCACCATATCTTCAAACGTTGAGTAATCATTGCTGGGATGGCGGAGTGTGGCCGACGGCGGCGTTCGTGACCAGCCTGTCCTGGTGGTCGCCAGAGACGGTGCGGTCCCAGCACGAGGCGATGGAGCGGGCCGTCACTCTGGCGCAGCAGAACGAGGCCCTGCAGCGCGAGCTCGGCGACCTGGACCGCATCGTGCACGTGCTGGACGAGGATCGCGAGCAGGCGGCGCGCTCCACCGCCCGCCAGCTCAGACACGAACAGGCGAGTGCTTAATCTAGTTCAGGCGAGGGCCGACTGCTTTTCAAGCGGAAGTATGCGAATGCGGAAACTAGCTAGGGCGAATACCGACTTTCTTAACGGGAATAGGGAAGTGCTGAGTATAGCTCAGGTGAGTGCCTACTGTTATTTTCAATATTTCAAAATTAGATACTAAATCACGGGGCCAATTTTTTCCGAAATCGAAAATTTTAAACTGCTTATATTGATTGTCTAAATTTTAATATTCTTTTCAGATTATATTTCAATAACCTCAATACCCGTAGAGTTATGGCCCCCCCAAAAAAACGTTAACATGACAACCTTAGTAAATTTCCGCATGTAATACATCCAAAACCAACGTGCCCATGTGTTTTAACATGTTAGCTGCAATCTACGTCTATGAAGCATCCTGGAAACAAATTCAGAAGATCCGAAACGTCCGGGCGTTATCTTACAAAACTCCACCGATTTGTGATAAGTAATGGTCAGCTTCTCTGTGCGCAGGCGCAGTCGGCGGCCACGGTGGAGGAGCTGGGCGCTGTCGCCGCTCGCCAGGAGGCGCTGCAGTCGCAGGCCGACCAGCAGGCTGCGGAGCTGGCGGCGGCGCAGGAGCGGGCGGCTGCGGCGGAGGCGGCGACGGCGGCGGCCGAGGCGGCGCTGGCGGCGGCCCGCCAGGGGCGCTGCGGCTGGAGGGTGAGCTGGCGGCGGCGCGGCAGGACGTCACCCGGCTGGATGGCCTGCTGGAGACGATGCGGACCGACCGGAAGACCACGCTGGAGAAGCTGGACCGGCTGACGGAGAACGGTGCGTTACGGGCGGGAGCAGGTGTACCTGGCGCGCTGTTCATATGCCTCAGTATTGTTTTCAAAGTAATGAGTATATGTCAAGCATGGCAGCAGAAACCGGGCATCTCAGTTTCGTGAGGCTTACAGCCTTCCAGCGATTCTTTGGATTATGTTAGTACATTCGCGGTTCAGATACGGTGCAGAGCGTTCACCCGATTTAGCTTGGATCGAAGCTGCCGTGACACCCGCGTGATTCTGTCGCGTGCACGTGCTGTGTGATCGGTGCACGCCATCGGATCCGATGACTACGCTTTGCCTCTAGGGATGCCGATAGCTCTGTCACGATAACGATACGCCACGCAGGCCCGCCGTTCAACCATCCCCTATTTCCCTGCACGCTTTTAGCCAGCTTCGGGGATGACGGTTCCAGACTCCGGCTAGTGCTGGGAGGTCGACTTGCTGAAGCTCAGTTGTGCCGCCGTAGAGGGTTCTGGAATCTTCGTGTTTTGTTTTTAAGTACCAAAAGGCCGCTAAGTTGACTTGATCAATATATCTAGTCAGCCATGCACCCGAAAATCTATGTTCTGATGAAGTGTAGTCATCAATAATACAAGATTAGTATTTCTGGTCTGCCATGCAACAAGAAGTAGGCATTCTGCGGAGTTTTAGTCATCAGTGATGCTAGATTGACATCTAGTCAGTCGTGCGGCCACAAATCCTGGTCTGCTGAGCTGAAGTCATCAATATCGGGGAAAATGGCTGTGACGTCATTAGACTGCTCTGTCAAGGGCACTGCAGCTGCATCAAATGCGAACGCTGGGAGACTTATAGAACCTGTCTGCCGCTGGAGGGCGGCCTGGTCGCGCCGATTTCTCCAGCGTCGTTAGGACAGGGCGCCTGTTTAACACCCGTTAAAACGGCGGCAGTAGTTTGGTGCGTCTGCATCGCTGACGGTGTGACTGCCCCATGCAGAAAAGCAGCTGGTTCTGGAGCTGGACAGGGTGAGTCGGCAGCAGACCAACAAGGTGCGCACCCCGGAGAAGACGAAGCGGCTGATCTCCAGCCTGGAGGAGCAGCGGGACCACTTCAAACGCCAGGTGGGAGGCGGCCGCCCGGCTGGGCTGGGGTTGTCCGGGAGGGCGAGTTCCCGGCGTCGCTGCGTGACATCAGGGCCAATGCGGGGATGTAACGAGCGCGCTCAATGGTGCACCGGGGCTTGTTGACCGATAGTTGTGAAAGTGGCAACCCTGTTTGGGTCCAGTTTGTCTTTTCTCAGTTTTGACCGCCATGTCTCGCCTCCTACGTCCCAGTTTGGACCACCTCTGCCATAAAATGGCTCACCTAAATATTGTAGCTATTCATTATCCTTAAATCGATAAAGTTGCTGCCTCACACTGGACATGTTGATTTATAGAGTTGAAGGCACCTATTACGTATCTGCTTAGTAATTTGTCATCATACAAGTGGTGCCGCTTTACAATTTCAGGTCGAAGATCTGCTCGGCCAATTGCACCAGAAGGACCACAGAGACTTGGAAGCGGTAAGTGTCGTCATGGCTTCCTGAATAAAAAACAGCACTGGTCGCAGAGGACGGAAGCTCCATCCTCCAGGCACCATAGTTGAACGTGCTTGTACCACTTTTTTAAGCATCCATTTTATCATCTTCCGAATTTGTAGTTGCCCTTTTTCTTAGTGGATATGTGTAGTATAGACTCCTCGGTGACAGTTTTATATATCTCTTATCAAATTTTTATTTCATACATTTTTGCTCTGTGGATATGACTCATTTCCAGCATGTTGAGACTTGGTAGACCAACAGGACGTTGAAAAGCATCTACGCTTCCGTAGTGCATCACATGCCGTATCTGCTGTAGTACGTCAGGGCACGGTGTGTACAGTAGAGGCTGTGTTGTCACCCCGGCACGGCCGCGGCGGCAGGAGCTGGGACAGCAGCTGGAGTTTTACCGGACGGAGATCCTCCGGCTGGAGAACGAGAACCACCGACTGCAGGAGGAAGCGCACAGACTGACCGCTGACGCCGGCACGGTCAGTAGCGACCGCTGGCGCCGGCACGGTCAGTAGCGACCGCTGGCGCCGGCACAGTCAGTAGCGACCGCTGGCAGCGCCGGCACGGTCAGTAGCGACCGCTGGCGCCGGCACGGTCAGTAGCGACCGCTGACGCCGGCACGGTCAGTAGCGACCGCTGGCGCCGGCACGGTCAGTAGCGACCGCTGGCAGCGCCGGCACGGTCAGTAGCGACCGCTGGCGCCGGCACGGTCAGTAGCGACCGCTGACGCCGGCACGGTCAGTAGCGACCGCTGACGCCGGCACGGTCAGTAGCGACCGCTGGCGCCGGCACGGTCAGTAGCGACCGCTGGCGCCGGCACGGTCAGTAGCGACCGCTGGCGCCGGCACAGTCAGTAGCGACCGCTGGCGCCGGCACGGTCAGTAGCGACCGCTGACGCCGGCACGGTCAGTAGCGACCGCTGGCGCCGGCACGGTCAGTAGCGACCGCTGGCGCCGGCACGGTCAGTAGCGACCGCTGACGCCGGCACGGTCAGTAGCGACCGCTGACGCCGGCACGGTCAGTAGCGACCGCTGGCGCCGGCACGGTCAGTAGCGACCGCTGACGCCGGCACGGTCAGTAGCGACCGCTGGCGCCGGCACGGTCAGTAGCGACCGCTGGCAGCGCCGGGGCGGGAGAAACTCTCCGACAGGTGTCAGCAGATCCCTGTATTGAATGGAAAAGAGCGATTTTTAACTCTGCTCGTGTCTAATTTTGGGTTTTTCTTTATAATCTAATTACATTATTCAGGATATTACTATCTTTCTTACTTTTTTCCTCCGTCTCTCTCTCTCTCTCTCTCTCTCTCTCTCTCTCTCTCTCTCTCTCTCTCTCTCTCTCTCTCTCTCTCTCTCTCCTCTCTCCTCTCTCCTCTCTCTCTCTCCGTTTATTCATTCTTTGTTTGCTTTTGTCTTTCTTTCTTTCCTTATAGATTTTTTTCTTTTTGGGAGTGACCTGTACTTTCTCTCCGCGCCAAATTGCTTCCCTCCTTTGGTTACAGGACGGTAATAGACTTCACACTGAGATCACCGAGCTGCAGTGTCAGCTGACGAATCGTGACCGTCAACTGAATGACCTCAACCGTCAGCTGAATGACCTCAACCGTCAGCTAACCGACTTCGAATCGCAAGCTGACTGATCGCGACCGTCAGCTAAACGATCTCAACCGCCAGCTGACGGACCGAGAGCATCAGCTGACGGACCTGAATCGTCAGCTGACGGACCGTGATCGCCAGCTGACAGACCGGGAGCGTCAGCTGAGTGAGTCGGCTGCTCAGGTCGGCGCGAAGACGGACGAGAGCGAGCAGCTACGGCAGCGACTGGACGAGGCGCTGCGATCTCTTCACAGGTAGGGTGACACTGGTGACTGCCCTGCTGGTTTTTGCCCTTATTTCCCTGTAACCTGCCCTATTCGGGGCGAAGCTGTTCGTAGTACACGATGGTGCGCCTCATGTGTCCCTTACATGCAAAGGAAAACGTGACCTTTTATCGCTCCCATCCCCGCCGAAACGTCTGTGTTCCGTGTCTGCATGCGATCGCATTCTATTGCTATGAAATTCCTGAGCACGGACTGGAGTGCCCTGGATTTCAACGTCAATATATCAGCTACTTAGCAAGGGGCTTTAAGTGCGCTCCTGGTATGCATAGCATGTCAGAGGAATTTCTTGGTTGGGCTTCAATGACCATGCAAAGCTAGATCTACCAGAATGATAAGTTTAATCTAGCTGGTTATACAGCTCGTAAGTATGCACATTTAGCGCTAAGAATGATACAAGAAAGCTTCACCGGCCTGGGAAGTCGGGTCGGTTGGAGTTCTTGAAGTGCTGGACGGGGTGAGGCCAGACAGATATTGAAATGGCGTCCTGACATTGTTTTCACTCAAAGTGGACAGTGAGGCCTAGATCCCAAAATGGGTTGAATTTAAGTTAAGTGGGCACTTACAATTTCTAATTTCAGGACGGTGTTGAAGTGAATTTGCTCGATGCATATACCACACTCTTATTTGGCCTACTTTTTGGTGGAACATTTCGCCCAGAACACTACACAAAACACCAGAAGAGCAAAAAGCCAGAACACGAGAATATCACGATATCGTTCGGGGCCCGTATCCTATGTTCTTATGCTGGGATTTGCCCAAATTTGCTCAATGCATTCATCTGCCCTCTCGTGATTGTAACATTTCTTTCGCCCATCACTGTACCGAAGTTTTTTGTCAGATGATGTTTGTTATGTTGAAGTACTGGGATGCCATATTCAGTGGCGGCTGGTTGGATTCAGCTTCTCCAGATACATGAGCAGCTTTGGTAAGCTATATTTACGTGCCGACCGGGGGAAACGGACTCATCGCCTCATGTAATCGGGGATCCCGAAGCCAAACTCCCCTGGCACATGAGTCGATAAGTCAATTCCCTCGGTCGGTACGTTAACATAGCGTACTGTTGCGGCACATGTATCCGAGTTTGAGTGGCACAGACCACGAAGAGTCGGACTCTGGGCGCGCACCGAGCTGCGCCATTATCTTCCAATCGATCGCCACGTCTGTTACCCGTCGGGTCCTTCTGTGGGGAGACATAGGTGGTTCTGGACCGAAAAGACTGCCTGTACTGGCTTGACACTATGGTGAATAGGCTGCTCTTTGCGATTTATGAATGCCGGCATCTATCGTAAGATTATTTATCACCGAGAACGATCAGCATAGAGTGTCCGGGTTCCTGAAAGTTCATAATTGTTTTTGTTCGACGCAGCAGCTGCCAAGTTAATATGGCATCGCCAACTTTCACCTTGTTGGGAGGGATATGGGGATCAGGTCAACTTATGCAGGGGCTCTGCTGGGACATGAGCGCGGAATCTGCGGCTCCGGAAACATTCACTTACTGGGGGCAGGTCGATACTTTTAGTCCAGATAGTTCACTCTGGCCAGTTCTGGAACTGTTCTGGTCTCCCGGTCATCCGGCGGCCCCTCCCTGCACGCTTCTGCAGAGTCGTCGCCTCCAGAGCAACCTTCAGGCTTGCTTTAAGTGAACGTTTCCTGAACACTCTGGGTGTTCAGGCCATCCAGCGTTGTCTCGGAGTGAAATATTTGAGAACACATTGTTAAACCACTTCGATATTCCCGCTTGGGGGCAGTTGCGATTTGCCACTATGAGTGTGAGCCATTCCTTAGGGGAGCGTAGATGGAGCTGACACAATAGGTTGGCTGCCGCTGATTGAATACCAGGACGCTCTCCGCCATAACAGCACGGAGTCGTGGTTCATCCCCAGACTGTGGGTAGGGGTTGTCAACCACCATTGCTAGAGCGAAACTGAGTCCTGACTCTTCACCTGGCTGAGCGTGCCGAAATTGAGTCACCAAGATAAACGCAGTTCTGAGTCCTGACTCGCCGACATACCTAGCGAATCGAAGCTAGCTGTCTCTGTGACCGGCGGGTAGGGAGACACGCCTCTTGCCAGGTTAGGTGAATGAGGGTGGCGGTGAGCGTGAACAGTGCGGTACTGAGTCATGATTTGACGGCGACCATAGACATTACGGTGTTGAGTCATGTCTCTCCGCCAGACTGAGTGAGTCGGAGTCTGTGGCTACCGTGGCCAGCACGGTACTGTGTCATGACTCTACCAGACTTAATGAGTCGGAGTCAGCGGGTACCGTGGACAGCACGGTACTGAGTCATAAATCTCTGCCAGACTGAGTGAGTCGGGTCGATGACAACCGTGGACAGTACGGTACTGAGTCATGACTCTCCGCCAGGCTGAGGCAACCGTGGGGCAGTACGGTACTGAGTCATGACTCTCCGCCAGGCTGAGTGAGTCGGAGTCGGCGGCGACCATGGCCAGTACGGCTCAGCTAGAGTCGTTGCTGCGCACGGTGGAGCACGAGCGCAGCATGGCCTGCGGCGACTACAAGCGCGTGGAGAAGGAGCGCGACGACCTCCGCTGTCGGCTCAAGGTGGGTCCTTCTTCTCTGGTGAAGCGCAGTGACTGTGAGCTACTAGTCACAGGTGGGGGCTGCCTATCAATGTATCGAAGTGACTAGTGATTTATGAGTTGTGAAATTTTGCAGTTCCTTTTTGTCTCTTCTGCAACCGCCTAGTGATCTGCTCCGAGTTGGCCGGGAAACTGTCTTTACTCTTCGAAAAAAGGAGTCTCGGTCATCTGAGTACTGTTCATATCTCCCAGTGGTCAGAGAACTCGGCCGTTTGATCTACGAAGGTTTGGCGTAAAAAAACGTATTAGAAATCTGGCCTGTCTTTGCACTATCATTTGTTTGGTGGATTATTACTACAGTTTCTGGTCGTGCGTGTTATTATCTTTCTGCCTGGTACCTCAACCTCACTTTACCTGTGAGGCGACATGTATGGTTCCCGGTGTCTGTGTTCTTAGCCAGCGGCCACGCAACCGTTCCGTGCGTCGTCGGCGCTTGAAGAGGAGCTGGTTTGATTTGATTAGCGGCCGCGCGTGCCCGCCCGTGTCACGCGCTGTTGACCTAAACTCGCTGGGGTACCGCACTAATGGCCGGACACCAGCACGCGCTCTCAGCGGGGACGGGACGGACTGGAGTGCCGGACAGCACACAGTGGACGGCCGGTGATGGAACGAGACTGAGGCTAGGCTCCGTGGGCTGCTGACCAGTGGAGAGTAGCCTACGGCAGAAGTGACGGGTCGCGGGTGTTTAATTCGTTCCCATGGAAATGTGTTACTTTGCAGTGGTGATTGTAGCTCCGGTGTATATTCAACTGACCGTTTTATTATTATTTTCAGTTGTTGAGTCGTTCTTGATTGGATATATTTCATATCCGTGACTCTTAAAAAGTAGAGTTGGGACCAATCTGGATAGCTGGAGCGGATCGAGTTTAATAGGATGAGCTCTGAGCGGAGTGCGGACGAGAGCCTGGGCGTCACGGTGAGAGCGGTACGGTTTTCCAGTCGGCCTGAGTCCACCGGCTCAACGCGCGGTCGTCCGACCACCTCTGCGACCACTCCGCCTGCAGACGGTCCACTCCGCCCTTCCACCCCCGCGGACACCCCGCTCCACCACCACAACGCCACCCGCCCGTCCACCTCTGCGGACAGCTGTCCTGTCGGGGACACGCACCGCAGACAGGGTGCTCCTGGCACCGGCGCCAGCAGCCACCGGCCGAGAAAACAGCTGAGCGCGGCCTCAGGCTCTCCGAGCCAAGCTTGTGCGCGGCGGCCGGCCACCGCGCCCCGGTCAGGCAGCGGCCACACGGAGACCGCTCTCCCGGAGTCCCGTGAAACTGCCGTGCTGTCGGCCGCGCCACGGCTCCGTGCCCTGCTGTGCACGGGACTCGGGCCGAATCTCCTGGGCGGAGGTGCCACCGGTGACGACTCACGTGACAGGATGTGGCGTGCACCTCAGCTGTCCGCTTCTGCTGCCCTGTGAACAGGCCATAGATATCATACGGCACATGCTGGTGAGAGGGCATAGTGGGGCTGGCTGGGGTGAATCTGGAAGGTTTTGACCTTTTGAGACATGGTTTCTGTCAAGGTTGTGGTTGTGAACCAATTACGCCCATCTAATTTGCACACATATAATATTACTTACCAATGCCACAATATCGTTAAATCGGTTTTGCCCTTTAAACCATGTGAGGAGTGTCAACGAACAAGCTGGTCCTTGAATAAATGAGAAACTGCAAGATCGTTGCTGACCGCTCCATTGGTTCCGCCTCATAGTGAAAGGTTTTCTTAGGCAGTGGCTGCAGTTTGCTTTGTAGCTGCACTGCAGTCTTTGCTTCCTCCGTGTTTTGGACATCGAACCTGGGGGCGGCTATATTTGCTACATCGTGGCATACATAAACGCTGGGTTTGTGAGGTCGCTTGAATGTACTTTTTTGAGCCGGGCGCCTCGCTACGGTCCGTTACTCCGCTACTCGGTTACTTGCGAACTCTCAAACTGTTGGCGGGATAGTGGTAGTGGTTTATATTCTAAATAGCAGCCATGTAGTGGGTACCGGACTGGCAAGAATGAAACAACAATTACCGTTAACAACTGCCTATTAAGGGCATCGCTGCGAAAAAAGATTGGGAGATGGGGTTGAGATATTTTTTAATCGGAACATTAAATGCACGTTTTGTTGTAAGATTTTGTTTGCATATCTTAACCCGCGCCCCACCGAGGGTCCGGTGCCACCTTCGCCCCACCGGGGGCCATCGATGGCCTCCCCCTCTAACTCCGAAAATATCGGGGTTAGCGCAAATCTGCAAAGTGCATTAGAAAGCTCGCGTGAATTCAGTAAGAAATTACTTGGCATGTTTAAGCGCTTGGGTCAATGGTTTGACCTCCAGAGGTCAAGTTAGGTCAAGATCGGCTATTTTCAGTCAAATATGCAATGCTTAAGAAAACTGGGCATATCTCTTATGCCATTAGAGGTATTGAGATCTGGTAAAGTACATTTGATAGGAAAATGTCAGACCTTTTTCCGCTATGTGGAACGTAAAGACCTCCCGCCAGTGGTTTGACCTCCAGAGGTCACCCCGTGACCTAATATGACCTGAGGTCACGAAAGGTCAGAAAGTGACCTTGCCGTATATCAAATGAAAGCCAGTGACAAGACTTACACGATGGGCTTTGATTCAGCGCTCTAGCTTAATTAGGTCAAAAGTTATTGTCAAAATACTGTTTTTGACCCCTGGTGACCTTGGACGACCTTGGAGAGGTCAAAGGGCAAATATGGCCCCTGGGATCCGTGAAAGGGTGTCTCAGAACGCTTTTCTGAGTAAGCCGAGCAGTTCCAATCGTTTTTGTGACTCTTAGATCGTAAGACAGCTTTTCCCCATGTTTTTTATGGGAGAGGTCACCTGTGACCTGACCTCAGGTCACGAAATCGAAAAATCCCGGATATACACCTTGTAGACGCTGGAGGGTGATCAAGTGTGGGAAGTTTCAAATCGATGGAGTTCGAAATGTACCTCTTATAGAGCTCAGAAGTTGAAGTGAGGTGACCTTGGTTGACCTCGCCTGGTGACCTGACCTTGGGTGACCCGGGGTAAAAAATTTCAGGGATGGTGGGAAAATGATGTGGTGAGAGATAGAGCCCTCAACCGCGGTGCTGCGCCTCTTCGTTTTTCTGCTATCCCGGAAAACCTCAGGGGGGGGGATCGATGGCCCCAGTGGGGCGAGGGTTAAGATAAAACTATTATTCGTACGAGCTACGATGCTGTGACGTCAGCACGGTGCAAGAAAATTCCCTAACTATCTTCACCAGTAAAAAATTACCAAGTTTGAAAGTGTTTTGCTAGCCTCCAATGTGCAATAGACACCTTTTGGATATTGGTCGCAATTTGTAGCATTTTTTTGTCGTTGACAATGACCCTTAATCAAGTTTGAAAAAAAATCATTTTAATTACCGTAGAAAAAGGTCCTACAAAGCACAGACGAGGATTTATTTCATATACCTAAAATTTTTCGGCCACTTGCAAAGGAGAAATCATTTCAAATATTATTGATACCATATTGAAGGAATATTGCAGTTATTGGCGCAGATCATTCAGCAATAGCGTTAAGTGTGGCGGTGGCGATTTGCTACTGATCAATTTGTCGGGTATTGATTAAAGTTATCTTGTGGATGCAGCTGTATCATGAATAGAAACACAGCTAATCCTAGTTTTGATAGCGTTATTAGTACTAAACGGAAATTGGTACAGCATAAATTATTTACTATCTTAAAAACCGAAAAATTACACAGCTACAGCACACGCTTTCTGGTGAACGTACCTTGTGTTAAAGGCAGCTGGGCTTGTATGCCGTGTTCAGACAAACAATATATTTTTTTCAATGCATTTAAAAAAGAATAGTCAAACAATAATTTTTAGTTGCGTTTTAGTATGCTAAAGGTAGTGATAGTGGAATAACGGGGAGCGGTGTCGCGATTTAAAAAAAGTAACCAGTGGCGGCAGCGGTTTCAGCTAGCTAAGATAGTCGAGGCAGCGGCTTCAGAATTTGGAAGCAGTGCTCACCTCTGAAAATGTAGGTTTGACTTTGCAGACCTATGGATACAAATTCCATCGATTTTCACAATTCTGTTAGTAATCGATGCATTGTTGGATTTTTTTGTCAAATTTAGCCAAGTAACGTTTTCCGGCAGCGAAAGTCACTGCGGAATGATAGGTGGGGAAGGGGGCCACTTTAAGGTCCTCTGCAATACGCGTGCTAAGGCCGGGTGACGTCGCAAGGTCATGTCAAGTGATTTCTGTAAGTAAGGAAACTTTGACCGCCGTCAATCTTTGTATCTTTATTTATATCATTAACAGGTTATAATAGATACCCAATTTCAGGTGAAGTCAACAGAGATAGAATACATGATTGGCTAAACGCTAGAAGTACTACAACACAGTGGACATCATGTAAAAACTGGCTCTGATTGCCGTAAACGCTGTTGCATTTTTATTCGATCGGCCTAAAGGGTCACAATAAATCGCTGTTTGGTGACTGTGATCAATAGTGAGCCTCGTGTCGAGAGCTGCAGCTGGACATCGCTCCTGTGCGGCTGAATCTGCGCCGTCATGGATGGGCGCCCGGCAGCGAGCAGCGCTTACAGACCGCGCGGCGCAGCTTCTGACATTTAAGGATTATACAAAGTTCTGGCTGTCGAACCGGGGTGAAATATTACTTACCTGGAGGTCTATGCAATGTTTGACCTTCCTTGGATAAGCAAATGCTATTGGCTTGTCTGTTGGTCAGGCTAGACAAATAATAATTGATATATTCTAGGTATAACTATCGGAACAGCGCGGAACGGCGCACCAGCCCGACTGTTAATTCTCTGGTCCGTATTGACCAATGTTGGCTGGAATAAAAATGATTTTCCTGCGTGATAAGTTTCCCTCTTGTTCTCTATGATATACGTTTTGGTGTAAATTGTCATGCGGTGCTGGTGTAGGGCAGCTCCGGGCTCCCAGCCTCAGATCGTCTGTTTGATGCGACCTGGTAGTAATTAAGACGTTGATCCCGTTCGTTCGTTCGTATATTTTTCTAAGATCCACTGTTGTGTTTTCAGACACGTCATTTCAATAAAAGTAAACACTCGGGATATCCCCTACAGCCGGCTGCCGGGCTTCGTCCGTTTTCGCACCGGTCGTGTCAAATGCAGGTTTGGTCTCTGAGTCTGCCCTCGGTCATCTCTTTTCTTCACTACCGGTCTGTCCGGACAAGCTTTATAATCAGCTTCCGTCAAAGTACCGTATGGGGCAGCCGAAAAGAAGCCGGCCGCAGTAGTTCCTACCCCCAAGTAGGCGCTTCTTCACTGCGCAGTGCCGACAAAAACTCCACCTCAGAGCGATGTTTTTCCCCTATTGACCGATCCGACTCATGTTTGTGTGTTGCCGGAGGTCCGGTGAATGCTGTTGTTTTGTAGACGAAACAAATTAGTTTCGTTGGCGCATCCAGCACTAGCCACCTGACGTCAGAGCCCTTTACGACGTCAATACCGGCAGCCGTGCCGTAACGATTGATTCCACAAATGCATATTCGATGCCGCTGATGTAAAGGGAATGAGTGGGAGTAAGTCCTGCTGGCTGTTAGCCGACTTTCAGACAGTGACAAGAAAATTGATGTTGCATATCGCTCGCAGCAGTAAAGGTGTCCCGCCTGATGTATGCCTCAGCCGGTATGCCGTGCGGATGGTGTTGTATTGACAACGCTCCGGAACTTCAATTATCCATCGCGGTCCTAAAGTGTTCGCCAAATGTCGCGACACGGTAATGCAATCATTTGGGCGCGGCTTGTTTGGAGGCATCGATTCAGCTTGTTTTTGCGCAACGTGCGATATTTTACATATTAAAGGTTCGCGAAAGACAACTCTATGCGCGTGGAATACGCTTGTTGCTCTGCTTGGTAGTGGACAGATATAAGCAAATTCGTACCGAATCGATGATGTGCCAATTTCTAGATATTTTGTCAGTCACTGATATCGGGAGTGTCCTCACATATGAGTTACCCATAAAAGCTAGTGCAATATACTGGGTAAACCGTTTCGCTGGAAGAACAGTGGGTTATCGCAATGCCAATGTGCGGAACTCAGGCAGCAAACTAGGTATCGCCAACAGGCGTGAGTCGTCTGAAGTAATGTATGCCTCAGGCAAACCATTGCGCTTTTTAACATTGACGGCCTAGAGCCGCATAACGTTTGTCAAACGCCGGAATGAAAATTAGTCTCCCAAAAAAACACTCTGGGGTAAATACTATTTATTTATATTGTTACTGTTCATGGCTTTGGTTAATAAGATAAGTACAACATTTATTACTGCACAAAGCCTAGCCTGAGTATAAAACCCGACCGGTTTCGGGAGCATCCCGCCGCCGTTTTCAAGGGAGATGAAGATCACACTATTACATGAAACTAACTAAGCGAAAACACGGAGACAGTACACTTTGAAAAAAAAAACTTAGCTGTGAACATGAGGAATCATTTTAGAATTATTAACTCTAAACAGGTGTTATTTTTCAATTCAGTCTCTTGTTTGGCTGGCGTTTCACGAGGTCCAAAAATCCAGAGAAGATGGTAACTTTCCCGATATTTCTATTCATTTTTGGTTCCGTGCTGGTCTGGATGTAAATTGCCTCTTTTATTTCCCGCTGTTTTTGTCTCGAGTCGAAAGTTAACGTCGTTGTGGCGTCCCATTTGATATCATGATCCTTCTTGAACGAATGTTCCGCTGTGGCGTCCGTTGCTCTCTCGTCAATTGACCCTCGGATTAGTTTTTGTAGAGATTTTCGGTGTTCGTCTTGTCAACTACTACCCATCGAAGTTCGTGGAAGCGAAATTCGGAAGACAGAAGATAGGCACCAGCAAACACACGACCCATTGGTGCAAAGTCAGCGACAGCTTCATACGATAACGACAAAAAAACCAGCCAGAACTAACTAAGGCCAAGAAAGATCACGTTCTAGTGATCCCATATGTAGAAGGAGTATCGCAACAGATTCGACGCATATGATCTAAATTCAACGTAAGAATATATTTTAAGCCACATCAAACGATCAAACAATTACTGGTCAAACCAAAGGACAGGATAGACAACGGGGAAAACCAGGCCCAGTATACAAGGCGGAATGTAATGACCGTCCAAAAATATACATTGGAGAAAGCAAAAGGATGATGGAAGTCCGACAAGACGAACACCGAAAATCTCTACAAAAACTAATCCGAGGGTCAATTGACGAGAGAGCAGCGGAGGCCACAGCGGAACATTCGTTCAAGAAGGATCATGGTATCAAATGGGATGCCACAACGACGTTAACTTTCGACTCGAGACAAAAACAGCGGGAAATAAAAGAGGCAATTTACATCCAGACCAGCACGGAACCAAAAATGAATAGAAATATCGGGAAAGTTACCATCTTCTCTGGATTTTTGGACCTCCTGAAACGCCAGCCAAACAAGAGACTGAATTGAAAAATAGCACGTGCTTAGAGTTAATAGTTCTAAAATGATTCGTCGTGTTCACAGCTAAGATTTTTTTCAAAGTGTACTGTCTCCGTGTTTTCGCTTAGTTAGGTTCATGTAATGGTGTGATCTTCATCTCCCTTGAAAACCGGGGCGGGATGCTCCCGAAACCCGTCGGGTTTTATACTCAGGCTAGGCTTTGTGCAGTAATAAATGTTGTACTTAACTATTTATCTATTTTATCGGGCCGCTTCCAAAATGCATTTTGCCCATCACACGGAGTAGTGGCATGTCTGTTTAAGGAACTTATACCACCGGGTCGGATAGACACGGAAGACGGTCTCCCACCGTGGCGATTGAACCCACGTTTATCCATGCTGTCCCAGTCGGGATCCAGTCAGTGAAGCCACTAGGCCACCTCGCCCCTCACGTCGGTTATGAAAAAGTAGGAGTCGGATATTACGTTTTCGGAGGCCTCCGGCATATCAGGTTGTATCTAACGGGGACCGTGCAGAAGTTGATTTTGACAGGCCTGGTCGCTGTATGAATGCGATAGCGATCTAGCATCACCCAGTGAAACTGCAGTGATTTCCCGCACCATCGCCAAACACTGCGCCTCGGAAAACGATGCCTCAGAGTATTGAGGCGTAACGCAAACTTTTCACCGTGCTGGTGGCGTGCTGATCAAAACTACGCTAAGGAATTACGCTCCAATATTGTTCATTGGCTACAGTATTACGCAAGGTTAGCTGCAGCCACCATGAAAAATACATAATATTGCAGCATTCAGGACTATAAAAATCCTATCGGTGGGCCCCGATTTTCGTATCCTGGAGGGATGGAAAGCGACATTTCAGGGAGGCGCCATTTACCTTCCGGGGGGGGCGCCATGACCATTTCAGGGGGCGACGAGGGCGATCGAGGGGGCACGATCCTTTCCCCCTGGATCCGCGTATGAGCGTATATATTTGGTGGTATAGGTTTGTTTTTTTTGAAAGCAACTTTTTCCAGCATAATTATACAAAAAGAAAATCAGGTGTTTTTTTCCAGGATCTTGAAAACTTAATAGGAACGTATGAATTTGCTACTTTCCCCGCTTCACTTTTTGACAGTTCAGGAATCCCTTTGGACGGGCAAAATTCCCGACTGTTTAACCCTCGCCCCACCGAGGGGGGCCATCGATGGCCCCTAAGGTTTTTTCGGAATAGCAAAAAAAAACAACAACAACAACGAAACGCAGGACCGCGGTTGAGGGCTCTATCTCTCACCCCATCATTTTTACACCATCCCTGAAATTTTTTACCCCGGGTCACCCAAGGTCAGGTCACCAAGAGAGGTCAACCAAGGTCACCTCACTTCAACTTTTGAGCTCTGTAAGAGCTACGTTTCTCAGTCGATCGATTTGAAACTTCCTACAGTTCATGGTCCCGCCAGGGTCTCCAAGGTGTATATCCGGGATTTTTAGATTTCGTGACCTAAGGTCAGGTCACGACGTGACCTCTCCCATTGAAAAACATGGGAAAAAATGATCTAAAAGCCACAGAAACGATTGAAAATGCTCGGCTTGCTCAGAAAAGCGTTCTTGGACACCCTTTTACGGATCCCAGAGGTCATATTTCCCTTTGACTTCTCCAAGGTCATCCAAGGTCACCAAGGGTCAAAAACAGTATTTTGACAATAACTTTTGACCTAATTAAGCTAGAGCGCTGAATCCAACACCATCGTGTATATCTCATCACTAGCTTTGATTTGATATACGGCAAGGTCACTTTCGGACCTTTGATGACCTCAGTTCAAATGAGGTCACGAGGTGACCTCTGGAGGTCAAACCACTGGCAGGAGGTCATTACGTTTCACATAACGGAGAAAGGTCTGGAATTGTCCTATCCAATGTACTTTACCAAATCTCAACAGCTCTAATGGCATAAGAGTTATGCCCAGTTTTCTTAAGCATTGCATATTTGAGTGAAAATAGCCTATGGTGACCCAACTTGACCTTTGGAGGTCAAACCATTGACCTGAGCGCTTGAACATGCAAAGTAGTTTCTTACTGAATTCACGCGAGCTTTCTAATGCGCTTTGCAGATTTGCGATAACCCCCATATTTTCGGAGTTGGAGGGGGCATCGATGCCCCCGGTGGGGCGAAGGTGGCGCCGGACCCCCCGTGGGGCGCGGGTTAAGTATATTTGCCAATGTGCAGGGCAGTCCGTGACAGCGCAGTCAACTGTTCTTCAATAGGCAGTGGACGGATGTGCAATACTTCATAGGCCTAGTACCTGGCCCCTGGGAGAAACATGCGGAGAGATCATTAACATCTATCGCAACTATATTATCCGTCCCTATGGCTCAAGCGCGGCCGTGGTTTTCGATGGTCATAACTCAGCCCTGACCACGAAAACAATCACGCAAATAAGGAGTAGCAGGCTCAACAAACATCGCAGCGTGAACATAACAGCTAAAGCAAAAATCCATATAACCAACGCCCTTAGTTTTTTTTCGCCACTTCCCAAAACAAATATAGACTCATAAAATTGTTACAAGACCGGCAGAGGGATTCCGCTATAGAGGTCCATGAAGCAGAGGGCGATGCAGACTGGAAAATGATGTCTCTGATTTCAAGCAAGGCCGCAAAGAGTACGTGCACATTCGTCGGTGACGACACATTTATTTTGGTAATGCTGCCTCACTACACCAACAGTTACCACAATGAAATTTACATGCCTCTGACAAATTTAGCCCTGTTTTGAATAACAAATCAATACAGGCTCGGCTGGGACCAGTCATATGCCGTACCATACATTTCACCCAACATTTACCGGATGTGACTCAACATCCAGGATATGTGGAACTGGAAAAATGTCCTGCGATACGGGACCTCCAAAATTCTAAGCTTGTAGAAATTGCCTAGACATTTCGCTGTACCGATGCCACCAAAGAAGAAATTGAAGTTGCAGGAAAGGAAATTTTTAAGATAATAGTTGAGGGAAAACCGGCCGAAACCCTTACCAATCTAAAATACCGAAAATATTAACAGAAATATTTCACAAGCAAGCGTCCCGTCACTACAGAGGACTTACCCCGACCCCTGTTGCAGCCAAATACCATGCTTTCCGCTTATATTTCCAGTGCAGACAATGCTGCGGAAATGAAGAAAATGCAGAGCAATGAGGATGGAGAATTAAAGGAAACACAACCACACCCTTATACACAACTCTGCCACCATTCTCCAGGTGATTCGCTGCAAGTGTGTGACAGGTTGCCCGGCTCGCTGCTGCAAGAAATACCCACTCTGCTGTTCACCCTTATGTGAATGCAGCAGCAATTGCACGAATACCATATCTGTTGAAAATGATGATTAAATGTCTTGTAATAGTTGTAATGATTTTTTTAGATAACAGCTGCTGACAATACATTACCAACAGCTTCTAATACTAATTTCCCGTACGCTTATCGTGGTGATAAAAACACTGTTACGCTAAAAAATACGATTACCGTCCTGAGGGTGTTTCTTCCGTAATGACTAAATTTTGTGCTGAAGGTTGTTTCGCAGTATCACTAAAATCGAGATTCCATCGAAGAATTTATGCTATGGTGCCCCATGGTGCCCTACTTATTAAAAGCGGTTAAAACTGCTTGCACGCGCACTGAGAGCAAATGCACCTCTTAGTAAAATAAAAACCACCTTTTGCACAAATTTGAGAAATGATGGAACCCGATGATGCCCGGAGTCCATGAGTCTCATCTTGCTTCAGGGGGCAGACCAAGAATCGAACACTCCACAATATACGCCCATTTCTCCTCTTGACTATTGGCGAAATGGTTAATATTCCATCGCATAACAAGTTTTACACATGCCATTTATAACGGCCAAGTCAGAAGTAACTCACCTACTGCCTTTAAGCTATCATTACGTACCTAGAAAATATATTTTGAGTTGTTGTGTAATGTAGTCAGGGGGGTCAGTGAAATTGAGCCGTTGTATAGAAAAACCGGAGGTGGCATACCGGCTCAGGGCATTAGCACCACTGTACAAACGCTGATACCCCGGAGACGAAGGACACGTGCGAGAAGTTGAGTAGATTAGAAATTGAAGGCATTTTCAAGTTAGGTACAGTAATTATAACTCATGGAGGGTAGCTGTACCAGCGGGCACCATCGAGGAGAAATTGAAATCTCTCCGTACTGGAGGTCTTTTGAACATATCGGTGTAACTCTATACATCTATCAACCCATATATCATTTTCTGTTTCACTAAATCATGTTACCTGCCTTTCAAAACAGGATTACAATTAAAATTTAATGGCTCAACTTTCTGCTATGGGGTCACAAAGACGGCAATGTCACACATTTTTTGGTTGGGGCACAACTGCACGTGCCAGTGGGTACACAGAGCACGAGCTGCGACGCAAATAGTACCACAGGGTGTTCTGGTCTTTCTTGATATCATTCCGAAATTGCGTTAATGTGACACATATAGGAGCTGCCCAGCTATGGGCTCGAAAGGTCGTATTTTTAAGTGGAGGATTTCAGACCAAACTTACCTTCCTGACACGGCCGTAAATTGACTAAACTACTTGATCATGGATTTTAGAAACAAATGCTCGCATGTACAAAATAAAGATTAACGTTGGGCTCCACTGAGGCTTGTAATAAGTGATTCTTTGCTCCCCATCTCCTCCTCGTTTAGACTCGCTTTTACCGGTTCTTGAGGGAGTCTGCCTCTTCGGACATTTATAGAGATCTGCAGTTTTAGGTTATATTCTATTCAAGGGTAAACTATATGTGGGGGTGATACCTTTTCGGGATTTGAGTGATCAGGCCCCTTCGGCTACCTGGAAGTTCCAGTGTGTAAAGATGCTTTGCGATTGTGGCTCATACAGAGGGACCCCATTTGCTGGCGTCTTCCATTGTCAATTGCTCGGGCGCTGTCGACCGCAGACCCCGGTCCGCCTAAATATTCGATCCATTTCTAGACAGTAGTGCTCCTCGTGCAATGTTAGGTCTGTTACTTCTCGCTAAAACTTTTGAAAATTGAAAGTTCCCGAAATTGTTTCGGGGAATGAAGGGTGGAGGATGAGCGCCTTTCACAAAGTGCAAAAGGTGTATCCCAAGTGGTAAATTTACCCCCTCCCCTAAAAGCATAGGCGGATCCAGGTGGGCATGTGGGGCAAGTGCTTCCCTCATCGAGACTACCTCGTTTGTTATCGGCTGTAGGTCAATGTGAGCCTCTGGGGCGGCTTTGACCTCGAGGTAGCTTCATTGCTGATGTACGTTTGTTTGGTGCAGTTAGGACCTCGCTGGTGTGAACTGATCTCTGTGACTGTGCGGTGAGTTGAAGGCGAGGCTTGTGTGGGGATGGCTGGTGTGAGTGGATCTGTGTAGCTGTGTGATGAGTTGAAGATGATGTTGGTGTGGGGATTGCTGGCGTGAGTGGCTATGTGTGACTGTGCGGTGAGTTGAAGGCGAGGCTTGTGTGGGGATGGATGGCGTGAGTGGAGGTGTGGGGCTTCACTGTGCGCCGGTACATCGTGCTGTGGCGTGACCCCAGTTGACGACGCCGGCTGGCGTCTGTGCAGTTGGTCAGTGTCAGATGTCTTCAGTGCAACTGTGTAACCGTGGCGTGCGCGGAAGCGTTGCGTTACGATGCTGGGCACCAGCCAGTAGTTGACCGGCGGTGGCTGGCACGTGTCCCTCCTGGTGTCCGCAGGCGGCCACGGAGACACAGCTAGCGGACCGGGTGAAGTTGGAGTCGCGCATCGCCGAGCTGGAGGCGCTGGTGGGCGCCGCCGAGACGGACCGCACCGTGCAGCACAGTCAGGTGGCCTCCCACCGCGCCCTCATCTCCAGCCTGGAGGCGCAGGTACGGACGCCGGTGTGTCGCTCATGTTAGAACGCTCCCGTTCGCCGCTAATGCATCGGGCTACCGATGATGAATTTGACTAAGGACTGCTCATCTGCTGTGGACTGCTGTTCCTGCGGTGATTTCTTCTTGTTCGGTAGATGGTGTTTGGTAACTAGCCAGTTTTTTCGATGGGCGACTTTCCATGAACGTCGAAGAAATTTTTGAGAAAGCAGGAGGGTTTAGCCAGATCCTTGATTGTAACAGGTGCTGTATGTGGGATGCGCTGTTGTAGCTTATGCTTGCTCCCTTTCTTGTCTGCCCACTCCACAATGTTTGATCCCGAGTAATTATTGTTTATAGTAACAATTATATGCTATTATAGCATGCCTGTACCTTCTGGCTGTGTCCATTTTCAGGTGAAAAACCTGCAGGGAGCGCTGAGCGATTCTCAAGTTGAACTAACTCGGGTGATGACGAAAAACACCAAAATGAAGTGAGTACCTAATATATGCTGAACGTGTTCGGTTTGCTGTTTATATTCGTCCTGTGATAAGACTTTTGGGCACCGATTGGTTTTTAACCTCGAAAACTGGCGCAGATAGTGCTCGACAGAGCCTTTCAGTTTTCAGCAGTATTAGATACCAACTTTTTCGGAACGGCTCCTAGCTCGCGACTTTAACGTCGCAGCAGTGTCTGAAATATTGACAACGTTGCTTTTGGAACTATCATCCGTAACATCGCTTCAAGGTATCATCGAAATCCAACATTTGTGCTACTTGGTGATGGAGCCTAAAATGTCATACGTATATGGTGGACCACGATCGCTTAACGACATGGCCTTTCGAAGCGTCACTGGTAGCTTAGTCTCGCGATCGGGGAAGCTGGGTGTGCTCTTGTTACCCTTATCGTGAAGAAGATGGCTGTGTAAGAAATACACATACATCCAGGACAGGGCAAGGCTCTAAACATGTTCTTCAGGATGTTCTCTAAATCACGTTGACTCGAAATCTGGAAACAGTGCCCGAATTGACAGACGGCCAGCCGCGCGAGCCTCTATTCGTCACGCCGGAACTCTGGGTATGCTATATTTTACTGCGCCGGGGCAGAGCCATGTCTTTATGTGGTTTTCAGCCACCTGCAATCGTCACCAGTCTCAAAATCGTGCGAATTCGGTTTTTAGCAGTTGAGGCATCGTGCGGATCGGGTAGCCTTTCCTTCGGGTGACTATACATACTCAATAGCCTCCATGATGTGTAGTCCGGGGAGGGGGGCTGCTTCTTTTGCTGTAAAATGTGCTTTGTAGCGAAAATATAAACCGCATCTCCGGTCGTACCGGCCCGACACCCCTACCGGTTTTATCACACAACCACAATTTGATTACTGACCCCACGGAAGCTGCTAACACCTTCGGAGCGGTGTGGGTCGAGCGCTGGCAGCTGGGAACGACCGACCCTCGCTTTATCCGCCACAAAGCAATCAGTGAAGGGACGCCGGTCGATTTCAACACCACCACCTCACTGCCTTTTAATGGTTGTTTCAGCTTTGATGAACTGAGTACAGCACTCTCGCTCACCAAAAAAAACACCACAGCCGGGGCCGACAACATTCACTACAGCATGATTAGGAACTTGGACGAGCCATCATTTCGGGTGCTTTTATCATTCTACAACCATGTCTGGACCACGCACGAGTTTCCCGGATGCTTGGCAGGAGGCCATGGTAGGCCCTGTTTTAAAACAGGACAAAGACGGTAGTGAACCCTCTCCACTACCGCCCCATCGCCCTGACTTCTAGTGCATGCAAGCTGTTCGAAAGAATGATAAACCGTCGCCTCACATGGTTTCTGGAAAGCACCGGCTTTCTATCCAACGCGCAGTGTGGTTTCCACGCCGGTCGGCCCACCACTGATCACTTAGTTTCACTTGACACAGCCGTTCGCCGCTCTTTTGCGCGGAAACAACACACCATCGCGGTCTTCTATGATATCGAGAAAGCCTATGATACGGCCTGGAGACATGTGATTCTCCGGAAGCTCCATGCTGCGGGAGTGAGAGGGCACATGGGCCATTTTCTGGCCAACTTTCTCAGGCATCGGTATTTTAGGGTAAAGGTAGGAAATGCCGTGTCAAGAAGGTTTGAGCAGCTGAGCGGGGTACCGCAGGGAAGTGTTCTGAGTGTGACCCTCTTCGGGGTTTTAATCAATGACATCTGCAGTGTAATCCCTCCCACTGCTGATAGATCGCTTTTTGTCGACGACCTAGCCGTCTGGATAAGCACCTCGACCACACTCTCTGCACAGCGATAGCTACAGCTATGCATTGACGGCCTGACCGAGTGGGGCCTCGTGAATGGTTTTAAGTTTTCGACCGAAAAAACAGTTTGTGTGCATTTCTGCCGCTGGACCCGCTTCTGCCCAGAGCCGATGCTGAGGTTGTACGGGAGACGAATCACAGTCTCTGACCATGCCAAATTTCTTGGTGTAACCATCGACAAGCGTCTTACCTACACACAGCATATTATATTGACTAGAGACAAATGCATGAAACACGCAAATGTGTTAAAGATGGTATCGCGCACATACTACGGAGCGGACAGGATCACACTTTTACGCCTGTATCGAGCGCTGGTAAGATCGGTCCTGGATTATGCCTCCGTGGTTTATGACGGTTCTCTAACGAGCACAAAGCAGCCCCTGGATGCAGTCCACCACGCCTGTATAAGAGTGGCCACTGGTGCTTTCCGCACTTCACGTAGAGCAAGCCTTCTGACTGACGCCGACGAGGCCCCGCTTGACCTTAGCAGGAAGCGACTTGCACTTATATATGCCACTAAGATCCGCCAATACCCAACCCACCCAACGTACAAGTGGGTCTTTGACCACTCGCTAGTAGACCTATTCGCTGCGGGGAGGCAAAGCTCATCTTCGGCTCTATGCAGCCGGATTTCACACTGGCTTGAAGAATCTAACATCAATATCACCATGATCGCAAAACAACGCCCAGGGACCCTAGAGCCATGGCGTGAAGTATCCGGTAAATGGTAATCCGATAAAAGTTTGATGCAGTATGGAAAGAGGTACATACTTCCACCAAACTTTGCACAACTCGCTGCTGAAAGAATCCATTCATACACCGACCGCACAAAGTTCTACACTGACGGCTCCAAGGGAGCAGCTGGAGCCGGATGTGCCTTTGTTAGCGAAGGAACCCGCCATTGTTTCGGGCTGCCGAATGTTGTGTCGGTCTGTACAACGGAACTGTTTGCCATCTTGCAAGTTTTACGACACATCAGACACTTTTCTGGGACACGACATCTTATTATCACTGACTCAGCCAGCTCGCTGGCAGCGCTCCAATCTAGTCATTTACAGACATCGTGGCTTGTAGCTGCTATTCTGAAGCTATTGACTGCAATGGCTTCTCGTGGTTTTGACGTCCAGTTTTTATGGGTTCCAAGTCATGTAGGTGTGACTGGAAACGAATTAGCGGACGAAGCTGCCAAGACGGCGTCTTCGCTGGCTCCCCCGCGACGATTTCGGGTGCCAGCTGGCGACATCAGGGCCTTAATTGACCAGCATATGCGTTCACAATGGCAGTCCAGATGGGAGGCGGAGCCAGACTGTGCGTTGAAGCGCTTAAGACCACGCATTGGCCAATGGGAGTCGAGTTGCAGACACAATAGGAGGAAGGAGGTCTGCCTCACTCGACTCCGGATTGGCCACTGCTATACCACACACTCGCACTATCTCACCAGCACGAACCCCAACATGTGTTCTCACTGTGGCAGCCGCCTCACTGTTCAACATGTTTTATCTGTCACTGACTCCTGTGAACAGCTTAAACGAATTCAACGCCGGTTCTTCCCGCCGTTTCCACTGGAACAGGTTTTAGGCGATAACACAGTCATAGACATCGGCCAGGTTCTACCATACCTGCAAGAGGTAAAGTTTGACATCATTTACAATCCCATCCCACCTAATTAGGTGGCATGTAGAGCTTACAACAATCCAGGACGGGGTTAAATTACATAACATTGGAAACTAAGTAGTTAAACAATGATGGACGCGATATAGCCTAGATGCTGAAATCGTCCTATAAACCCCCAATACACACACACACGGAGCAAAGTTTCCACAGAAATACTGTATTTTACTCGTGATATTTATTGCGTTGCTGGTCATAGGCGGATCCAGGGGGAGAAAGGGGGCACGTGCTCCCCCCACGATCGACCCTCGAGCCCCCTGAAATGGACACGGCGCCCCCTGAAAAGTCGTTTCCCACCCCCCCTCCCCCAGGATGCGAAAAATGGCGCCCACCGATAGGATTTTGCGCCCACCTGATAGGTTTTGCCGGTCAAAAGTGGCGTCTCCTGGTCCGGATGCCCCCCCCGATCGGTAATCCTGGATCCGCCTATGGTGCTTGTGTTTTACATATGGCCTGAAACCAAACGGCTGCGCGACATGTGACTTCACCATCATGCAGGAAGCATCGCTCATTTCAATACGTTCCACTCGATGGAGCCATTGGCCGTTTCCTGTCAGAAATTGCTACAATTCCAGTCCCGTATTTGTGCAAAAGACTGCGATAGCCACTTATTTCTTCCTAGTATTAAGGCTTGTGTATGAAACTCCGTTTCGTCATTGAAATAAGCCGTGTTCGTGCAGTAAACATTCCTAGACGGGATAGTGGGTGACGGTTCCCAGAACTGGTCAGTGGTCACGTGACAGAACGCAGGCAATCACGGTTGCATTCATAATGGATGGCTCACTGCCAGTGGTTCCCGTCGCCACCTTTCCATTAGAGTGAGTTTGACACTTTGGTCCATGTATTATGTATGTCGGTATTATGTATTATGTATTATGTATGTATTATGTATTCATATATTATGTATGCCGGGTGTTTCAGTTTTGACTGTGTTTTCCTGGTCCCCTTTCCCTTGCTATACTCTTCAACACATCTGCATACTATAAATTTACAGTTAGAACATTAACATAAAATCCCGGTCCGAGGCGCCGAGCCCAGTGAAGCACGTTCCGTCAGTGCGTCAGTTCTCGTTGTTCCGGCGCGTTCCCTGTTGGTGCATTGACGCCGCCGCCGTTCCGGGAACGCCCGGTCCGCTGGCCTGCGCACCACACATTTTCAGCGCCGGATACGGTCGTTGTGGCGTCGGCGTCGGCCAAGTGGCCGCCAGGTGTGGACCGCTGCGCCGGCATTGTGTCGCGCGCCGCTCGATGGCGGCTGGCAGCCGCGCCGCGCCGCGTCCCCGCACTGTCGCCGCCGCCGGCGCCGCTGCCGCCGGGGGCTGCGCTGCCTCCGGCGCCGCCGACCGTCGCCAATCAGCGGTCACAACCGGCGATCAGGAGAGCACGCTGACTGTGCGCAGTGCTTGTAGACATTCTCTCCGGCTCTGACATCGAATAGCACTAGGAAATCTTCGGGCACAAGTGAACTTTTGAATCTTGTTCAATTTAAGGAAGTGCAAGACAAGAGAGCTGATCGTTTTGCTCGTTTTTACGAGTTCTCTCCTATGGTGAGGCTCACACAGTGGACTCGGTCCGTCACCGCTCCTTAAGCTGGTTATTTTTTCTCTCTGGATTGACGGACTACCAACAGAATGCCTGCCAGATACATGAACAACCGCGCCAACGACCTCCGTATGAAGGCTCGAAATGATCGGGAGAAGGCCATACGGGAAGCTAGAGATCGAGAGCGGGAGAAAATCCGCGGGGCGCTGGCAGGTGCCGATAGAAATCGAGACCAAGCCCGACGTAATCGTGACAAGGACGTGAAGAGCACGCCTTTTTACACAAGCAGGAGCCGAGATGATATATTCGACCGCGAGAAGGGAAGTGGAGGCTTGCCAGGCTTCAAAGATAGGAACGCGCTATGGGATGACAGGAGAAGTCGTACCAACATCACCGCCTACGATCGCGCGGACCGCAGAGCCAGCGAGGCAGGCACCAGGGGCGTGCCGGCAGACGACGTGTGGGAAAAGTTCCGCAAATCCGGCAACGACACTTTCGCAGTTTCGTCTCCGCGACCCGTTCCAGTGGAGGAACGTTCAGCGGCATCAGACTGGAACAGCCCAGACCTCACGACCAAGCCCAGCTCTCAGGAGGCGCACATCCCGGACAAAAAGAGTGTCGCCGAGACAATTTTATCGTCACGGTCTACACCGGTACCGGGAACTCCGCCTCAGAAGAACCGTGACAATGCAGAGCTCATATCGACGCCGGCCACTCTGGAGAAACAGTTCTCGGGCCCGAAGAGTATAGAAAACACAGACGCGGCCGCGCCACTCGTTGCCAAGCCCGTCTCACGGGACGAACGGCGGTTCTCGGGCCTGAGTCTGGACGAGCTTCTCAAGGTTTCTGACGAGCCACCCTACTCGGTCAACGTCAACATCACCTACGGTGACAGCAGGCGAGGCAGCTTCGCTCCTGTTCCGGCACCGACCCTTGCCACCGGCGTCCCTGCCTGCGCTGCAGGAGTCTCTGTCAGAGCTAGACTCGCCTCCGGCAACCTCGATGGAGAAGAAGGAAGCGAGAGTCAGCAGACGGATGGCCGTGCTGGGAGCCGGCGAGTTCGGGAGGGCGTTTGCAACTCACGCGGCCCTCTGCGGCTGGACGGTGGCGCTGGGCAGCCACCGGCCGGAACGTGCTCATACGATGAGTACCGATGTGGACGTCGCGCTGACGACGCCAGATGCTGCACTCGCTTTCTCCGACTTGGTGGTGGTGTGTATTCCCGCCCACTTCTACCGCTCGCTGCCGGTGCGCAGCTTGGAGGGTAAAGTCCTGGTGGACGTCAGCCGCGATGTGGAGGAACCCGATGAAGACGAGGAGCAGCCATCCAACGCTGAGGTCCTGCAACATCTGGTCCCCGGTGGGCATGTTGTTAAGGCGTTTAACGTCATTTCGGCGCACACCCTGGAGCAGGGGCTGCATACGGGGAAACAGGTGTTCGTGGCGGGTGAATCGGCCTCCGCCCGGGCCCGCGTCTCGCGGCTCGCTTCTGATCTGGGCTTCTTCCCAGTCGATCTAGGCGGGATCCGCTCGGCTCGTCGGATTGAGTCTATGCCTCTCCAGCTCTTTCCGAATTGGCGCGTGCCTGGATGCATCTGCTTCGCCATCTTCATCTTCTTCTGGCTGTACATCGTGCTGCGGGACCAGGTGTGCATGACGGCGATCAGCGGAGCTACCTGGTCGCTCGACGTGTTCAAGCCACTGCTGATGGTGAACGTCAACAAGTCGCTGGCGATGACGGCACTGGCGGTACTGGCCGCCACCTATCTGGCCGGCGTGCTGGCTGCGTACCTCCAGCTGTTCCGCGGCACCAAGTACCGTCGGTTCCCAGCCTGGCTGGACCACTGGCTCCGTATACGGAAGCAGCTGGGTCTGCTGATGCTGATGCTGGCTGCCCTGCATGCCTGTATATCGGCGGCCATCTGGTCGCCCCGCTACCTTCAGCTGGTGTATGACGCTCCTGCCGTGATTGAAGCAAACGTGGTCATCGCACAGAACGAGACGCGCCGCCAGCAGGTGATGGTCTACAACAGCGGCATGCACTGGCGCGGCGAGGCGTTCCTGTCGGCCGGCACCGTGGCTCTGGGCCTGCTCTCTGTCGTGGGCATCACCTCGCTGCCCAGCGTTGGCGCCAGTCTCAGCTGGCGGGAGTTTGCCTTCGTGCAGACCGGACTGGGCTGGAGCGCGCTGCTGGTGGCCACAGTTCACGCCTTCCTGCTGGCGCTGACGCCGGAGACGCTGGACTTCGCGTGCTACTCGCCGCCGCCGCTGCAGCTGAGCCTGTACCTGCCGGTGCTGACGGTCCTGCTGAAGCTGCCGTTGCTGGTGCCGGCCGTGTCGGGCCATCTGGCCGCCATCCGCGGCGGACACGAGAGACGGAAAGTGAAGAAGCCACCAGCCGGTGTTGCTCCGGTCGGACCCTGATCCACAGCGTGGTCAACAGGCAGGACCTGAACACATATACACTCGTCTGATAGCTTTACGAATATATATATTTTGGTGACTGGAGCGTGAAGTGTTCTGCAGTCTCTTCAAGGATGCTTGATCACGTGCGTATGAGCTTAGTTAATTATTCGTCTTTGACGATATCGCTTAACGACGAAAATGTGTATATTATATTGCACTGTGGCTACCCATAGGTAATGGTTCACCCATTCGTGCTGCCGCTGGCAGACGATTTTGTGGTGGCACGCAACTCAGCTGACGATGAATGACCTTGTGATGTTTGTTGTTTTTCTCTGCTCGCTTACGGTGGGGTAGTCGAGCCATGTTTCAATGGCGGCGCCCAATAGGAGAATTTCGCCGAGATGACAAGATAATTTTCTATCAATTAAACATCGACATCAATTTGCTGAAAAAGGGGCATGTGTTTGATAATTTCCAGTATTCTGTATTTCTTATAAACTTCTGTCAGCCAAGAGGAGGGATATGAGCTGTGGGGTTTTGTGGATACGTGTTTTGACTCCTGAAATCTCCTGTTCCCAAGCCTAGAATTCGAGCTCGTTGCTGACTGCGTAGTCGGTGATCGGAGGTGTCGGACCGGAGCGCACTTCCGCCCTCCATGCATTAACGGTGCATGCGCACAAATGTGTACCTGGACATATATTCACATATTCATGTAAACGGTAACAACGATAGCCATAGGTATATTCCTTTTGTTGAGAGTCCCTCTTTGTCCTGTTAAAGACTGTATTCCAGCGGAACGGAAAGCGAAATTTCAGAACGAAGGCGAGGGCGGCTTCTCTGCCTCTTTCCACGCTATTCTGACACACACGTGCCTTACATGTAAGCGCTGTATCCATGTCGGTCATTGCACATGCAGTGATATGAGATGGTGTCGCTTCAGACATATGGTCTGTTATGTGTTAATTAGTGGCAATGTGATATAGTTAAAACAATGTTGCCACGGCCCCAGAGAATGTACTCGGGTAGATGGCCACAACGCAATCACTTTTAGCTGCGACTTTAGTGTTGTTGATGGGTCACAGGAAATGATGTTCAGCTGTACAACTTTACTTTTATGTCAGCTTTGGATCGATCCGGAACATAGTTGTCACTGACTGTGCCAGTAATTGTGATGTGTTCAGGGATGGAACAGCTGCTGGCAAAGGAAAACAGATTACAAAAATACTGACCTTCGGGTGGTTGACTTTCTACTTCAGTGTCAAAACAGGCTCGTCACTTTGGCTACACGATTGAATAAACAAAACTTCTATCGCCAGCGCTCTGCGACAGGTGGCCATGCTATCCTAAAACTTTTTGTTGTCGTTGACAAGTGGATCACATAAAATGTGAAAACTGAGAGTTACTTGGTACACCTTTTTGAAGTTTATCACAACGCGCCTATTTTCAGTCGGTCCCGTGCGTTGGATCTCAAACATGCCTGAAACTCGAAGCAAAGTTTGTGTTGTCGTAACGGTTGAAGGTATCAAGGCTTGGATATATTTCTAAAATCTTGTTCCCAAGGCGCATCAACAGCAGCCTCTCTCTCTCTCTCTCTCTCTCTCTCTCTCTCTCTCTCTCTCTCTCTCTCTCTCTCTCTCTCTCTCTCTCTCTCTCTCTGTCTCTGTCTCTGTCTCTGTCTCTGTCTCTGTCTCTGTCTCTCTCTGTCTCTCTTTCTCTCTCTCGCTCTCTCTGCCCTTGTTGTACACATTCTGAAAAGCCGAGATATATTTATAGGTTAGTGTACAAGTCAGCGGTCACATGCTTCAAGCAGCTAGCTCAGGTGAGCTTCGTAATTACACTTGATGCTTCAAACTCAACAGGGATTTGTCCATAAAGTTTTCTTTTCAAGTTTTTGACGTCAGTCGTCCGCTGGGTTCGTCTCCCACAGGCGTTTTACAGGCTATTCTACTTACCGTTCTTTTGCATCAGACCCCATGAACGTCGCCCGCGCACCATGTAAACTATCGTGATTGTTATCGTAGTTTCGGCCCAGATACGGCTGCAGAGCCGGCCAAAGCGTACAATAATTGATGGTGTCCCTGAAAACACACAAAGGTCTTGTGCAAATTTCACGGGAGTGTAAATCATTCCGCAGAAGTCCTCTGTTAATTCGATTGTTAATGAGTTGAAACGTGGGAGACATTTTGGTACCTCTCTCTGGTATCGATTCGTGCCGTCACTTTGCCTTGATGCGATCCCATTATTTGCTTTAAAGTGATTGCTTCATCAAAAAGGAGAGTCGTGCATTTGAAATCTAGAGTTGATTTGATTGTTATTTTGCGGCTTACGAGCTTATGTGATGGTGCTTTCGGTCAGCTATTTCTCGTTTATAGTCCGCCCCTGAATTCATAATCGCTTTAGCAAATTAATGTCTGGGGATTGTATATCGGTTGCTTGTTTGTTACATCTAGAAAAAAGCTGCGATCTAAAGGCATAAATTAAGAAAATTAAGATAACTGCTCCTAGATGATGTGTCTGACAAAAATGCTCCCCCACGCCCCCCCCACGCCGCTTACCTTTCTACGCCAAATCATATTTAGCACTTGGTCCGTACTGAAGTCACTGAAGTGTTGAATGATGGGTAAGTGACAACGCCCCCGGGCTGGAATGCTCCCGGCCTCCGGATGGCCGATGAAATTGAAGACTTTTATTTGAGACCATAACCTCCTGGTAGCTTTGATAGATTTGATAGCTCGCCGAAGCCAGGCCTGTGTGGTGGGGCTGCAAAAGGCGGCGTCCATATTGAGTGTGTGCTGCATTAACGCCCCGGGTAGAGTCCTGGCCAGAACTGACCATGGCAGCCGGCGCCCCAGTTTTGAGGCTAAATAGTGCTGCTGGCGTCATTCCGTGGCTGTCCGTGCATTACTGTCCAGGCCGTGCATTTCAGTCCAAGCCCGTTGGGGGTCAGCCAAAGGGCTGGCACGGAAACAAGCTATGCCCTCGGGCATATTGAGCTTTCAAAGAAGGGTCTGTTTCTGCTCCATAGAAAACTGGGTCCCTTTTTCGTAAGCGCTTGACCGGCTCGAATGTTTTCAATTAAGTATTTAATAGGCGAGACACGTCGCACCATCTGGTCGGGTATTATGCCAAGTGATGCGGAGTTTTACTATTATCTTGAGTTTAGTCTTTAAGCAGTTTGCGCAGCTTTGCCCTTTCAGCTTTTTGTTCTTCTGCTATAATCAATCAATAATCAATGAACAATCAATCAATTAACAGTAATAATTGTCACTGTTGCTGCCTTTCTGTCACATCAGGAGAGCGTGTGTTTTTTATTCACGATATTTGTTTTATTCACGATGGATGATTGGGTCCAAACTATAAGATTAGCCCACCGAGGCAGTCAAGGACATATGGTGCGCTGACAAAGCGGATTCTTGTCCCGAAAAAATCTGGTATAACCTTACTGAATATATATTTCCTTTTCTCCAATCAGAGTGTCGCAATGTCAAATAGTAACATCTAAATGCTGGTCCCCTGTTGAGAATTAGACCGAAATAACTTCAAAGCAACCTCAAATGGGTCCAAAAGAACTTGCGCCAGCTTGATGTATGCAGAGCGCTGGGATCATTGGGGACAAATGTCTTCGCTAGTATCGAATGGCGGCTGTCGTCATACAGAAACATTGCCATCCCCACGGGGAATCGCCTGGCGTATGTGCTTGTCTTTCACAGCTCCGTGGTCGTCAATGATCATTTGACATGTGCCTGGCTACAGGCAATCTCCATGAAAGGGCCATCTTGGACTTGAAGCTAGCAGGTGCCGTCACAATACTGTCATTGTGTATGAAATGACATTGCGACGGCCACGGCCAATGCACGCTGTAATTCGCATGCTTGTCAATACGGTGTGCTGACATGCCTTTCACAAATGCAGCTGCTGTTTACAACATAGAGGATATAGGTTGCGTAGAATTGGGTGGTTTGTGCCAAGTCCCACGGCCCGGCATGATGGTGCAGTGTGTCCTAATTGCTGGCTAGGGTGCACTTACCGTGCGACTGAGTCCGTTGGCGGACATGATAGTCAACCGCTTTTGGGTAATGGACGGCTCGATAGGATGTTGCGACGTTGTCCGGGTCTGACACGTCGCCCATGTATCCACTGAACGTGGTAGTGTTCGTTCTCGGCTCCACGGGGAATTGCTGAACACTTGGAAATTGACAATGCGGAGCGTAGGGAATACCCGAAACCGAAACACCGGTGTCTCATTACAACGAACAAGGTTTCAAATAAGAGTTGACTAATTTGCTTTTACCTATTGGTTATCAAGAACTGGTCATTTCTTAGTCACGTCAAAATTTCATGAGACTGGGTGATATATAACATGACATTGACGGGTTGCTGTGCTCGATCGGCCGAATAGCGAGCTAAAGTTCATGAGCCTGGCGCTGGCCACTGGTCTAACCGCGGGGGTCCGATGTGTTACAGGACGTTCGTGGACCGGGGAGAGACCAATCTGAAGGACTGCGAGAACCAGCTGATCAAGCTGGGCGGCGAACTAGAGGTAAGCGCCGCGGATCTGTAGCAGAGATAGCTCCTGAGGTGTGGTGGAGGAGGGGGACGGGGGGTCAGCAAAACCCGTGTCACTCCGGTGCCATGTCCCCACAGTGTTGAACTGAGTGGTCAGCATGTCTAGAATGCTGCGGTTCGTTTGTCTTGGCAACATTCGGTTAATATTTGGCAGCTTAACATGGTAAGCTGATTTTGGATCGGGAGAGTTATTCAACCAACAATTTGTGCTTGGCCATCTCAACGGCAAGCCTCCAATATGGTTCTCTTACGTCGCTCATTTTTCCGTTTTTCGCCAATGTGTTTTTGCTGTTTATAATTCCCACTTTTTAAGATTATACAGTTTGTGCTTTTTAACACTAGCATGTATTTGAACTTTTGCGTTTTTGTATGTTTTGGACAATTTTTATTAAAAAACAAATGGGGGATAATCTTTCTTTCTATAATCATACTTTTCAACTCAAAACTTACTTCATTAATAGCTTGTGTAAACCAATTATTTTGTAGATATTTGCTGTCATAAAGGCTGCCTGGGTTTCCCCTCCTTGCCTCGTTCTCCAGAAGCCATATGGCATCGGCG
Source organism: Lepas anatifera (assembly GCA_034440635.1). NCBI lineage: Eukaryota > Metazoa > Arthropoda > Thecostraca > Lepadidae > Lepas > Lepas anatifera. The sequence goes on along the minus strand of JAOTON010001732.1, from coordinate 237,565 downwards.
GCTCGCGTGTTTCTACCGCTGTGGTTATGTGGTTATTTTGGACAATTTCTATAAAAATAAACAAATCAGGGATAATCTTTCTTCCTATCATCATACTTTTCAACTCAAAACTTACTTCAGCTTGTGTAAACCAATTATTCTGTAGATAATTACTTTCGTAAATGCTGCCAGGGTTTCTTCTCTGCACCATTCACCAGAAGCCATATGGCATCAGCGGCTCGCGCGTTTCTACCGCTGTGGTTATGCTAGTCCCGGTCTGGGACGGTGGCCTATTTGGCCAGCGCCGTGTCCTGCGTAGCGTGGCGACCGTGAGTGCGTTGCTAAGCCCCCGTTCATTGCGCTGTTAACTACCCACAGACGAATTGAGCTCTTCGTCCAGAGGTGTGTTGAGGTTGTGCCAGTTTTGTATGCGGCTCAGTTTGGTATTGTGCAATTTCTGGTGCTAAGCAGAGTCATTAGTTTTGTTTATGATGAGTGCGTGGCTCTCATCCTCAAGAGACGTACTTACATGCACACAGGACATTGATCGTAGTGTCAACACGGGTCGCACCGCTGACCACGGCCTTGATGGAAAAAGGATAGCGTGGCGCTAATGTCACGACCTGCAGACCCTTTGTTCGCTATCATCATAGCTCTTCATCTTTTGTGCGTTAAAACATGTTTTCTGAGGGGGCTTTTACCCTGCTTTTCGAAATTGAACAATTGTTGCGTAGCAATCTCCCAGGATGGCGAATAGCTACAAATTCGAAGCGGACATATCCAAGACATTGTCGCGAACAAGGACTCCGTTGTAGTCAGCGGCTGTAGACCGGGCCTGACGGCGGTGCCGCTGCTGGTGACGCAGGCGGAGCGGGAGCGGACCGGGCAGCTGAAGAGACAGTGTGCTGACCTGCGCTCCACCATCGACGGGCTACAGCGGGAGGGCGGCCGCCAGAACCAGGTCATCAACCAGGTCATCGCAGAACGCGACAAGTTCCAGGTCAGTCCCACGCTCCTCAGGACATGGAGCGCTCAGGACACGCTCCTCCGGACAGGGAGTGGGGTCGGTGACTGGTCTGTGACGTGGTTTACTATTGAATGTGGGGTAGGTGTCCCGGGATGTTACTGCACTGGAATTCACGGAGAATATTCAGCCAGACCTAACATGGCCCGACCCAACTGATCCTGGATGTTCGCTGAAGAGTGCTGGACCAGGGAGGGAAATAGATACGGTTTCACTTTAGCCTGATGTGTTCTGAAATCGTTGTATGCGCAACAACAGCAAAAAACGCTGAAAATGACTTATGATGTAGCCTACATTGTTCTGTGTGTGTAATACATCATATATCAGTCGACTGGATGCGCTGGTCTGTTGTGTACAGAATGACGTGGACGATAAGACGGAGCTGCTGGACGAGCACCGTCAGCAGTTGGAGAAGTGCCACGCCCTCATCGGCGAGCTGGAGACCACCGTGAAGAACCTGACCGACGAGCTCAGGTCAGTCCGCCAACGGGGGCCTCCGTGCTGATCCCCTTCTGAATGGAGGATGGCGGGAGGGTCCCGGCCGCCCTACAGCACACCCTATTGTAAAACGTGTTAGTGCTTTGAAAAAGTTATGTCAGCGGCGACTTTGTTGTCTTCACTGGTGAAAGTAGAAGTATGCTGAGTCGTGCTGACACTGATTTTGACATGAATATATTTTACCTTAGCAGGTTTATTTGATGTTTTGATGTGTCGGACGAACAAGATCAGAGTTGCAAAATTTCTGGGAATAGAAAGGAAAAGTTTAAGTGAATACTAAGAATTTGTTTTTGTCGATGGACTAAGAGTTTGTCGATAAGTGTTTGTGTTTCTACTAAGGTGTTTGTCGATGGACAACATGTGTGTCATTTTCGGGGGAAATGGTGAGGAAACCAACCAAAGATTCGGCCAGGAAAGCTCAGTTTTTTAGTTTGAAAAGGGAAATTCTGGAAAAAGTTTTTCCATTCTGAAGTTCCAACAGATTTCAGCTATTTTATTTTTTCTCTAGTAGATTAAAGTGAATCTATAGCGCAACAGTCGGGAACTTTCTGACGGAAACCTCAAAATTGTACGGCGGGGTAACAACTCACTGAAATGGAATGGAATGGGCCCGGCTGCTGCCACTGGACCGGCCTACACAATTACCGAGTTGAACTGCATAAGCCATCACCGCCGTTCAAAGGCCGATATCGATGGGAGCTGTTCAAAGAGGTCTCCTGCGAATTGTCTGACTGGCGGCGAATTGTCAGACTCAAGACAGTGGGTCCGCTCTTAACTTCGATTTATATTTTCCCAAATACCATTAAAATATGTTTAACATTCTAAGCATTAGTGTTTGTCTATTTTCCACTCGGTATTTACCTATGGCCGTGCTTGCTTTTACCGGCTACTGCTTACCCCCTCCCTCGAACTCTTATCCTTAACACTTCGTCGTATTTGGATAAGGCTGCAAGCAACATTGAAGCAGAAAGTTCCAGGTCCTTCATCAGGCTCCTCGTAGCTTCCGGACGCGTGCTCAATTAAAATGTGACACGGAAGACCAATGCTGGAGTGATGGACTAAATTATGCTGATCTCTAAAAAAACCCGCTTGTGGTCGTGTGTATTGAACGGACATACGAGTATGATATGTCTTGTATTATGTTTTGCCTTTTTCAGAGTGAATGAACCGTCGCATTACCGGCAGTACTTTTCCACGCATTCGTGATGTCCGCAGCAGCTCACATGTCGTGTCCGGACCAGCTTAAGTGAAACCGGTCAGGAACCATTGACATTGTTACAGCTCATGCTACGGCCCATCAGGTTCCGTAAAACAGCTCACGCAATCCTATATTTGGAGGCTTGAAAGCGAACGTCGCTCGAAAGCACGTCTCAATAGTTCCGGCTGATGTGTCGGTTGGCTAGGTCACACGGATCCCAGAACCATCGCATGATGCCCATTGATTCAGAGTCTTACTTTTCACTAAACACCTTCGCCTCAGCGGCATTCACAGCTTGTCAGCAATCGCCGTGCCTAGCAGCTGGCCGCCCCTGAGGCTGACAGCGCCGCCCTCGAAACTCAGTTTGCACTGCGGGCCGCCAGGGCGGCGCTGTCGTCACCGCGTGATGCGCAATAGGTTGAGGTTTTTGAACAGCCGCTGTCGACGGAGTGGCAGACAGCGTTGTCGCCGTTGTTCCCAGTAGAGTCCGCTGGGGCAGCGGCACTTGGCGTCTCCCGCCGGCTCCGGCACCAGTACCTGTCCCGCCGGACACGGGCCGCGCTTGTACAGCTCAGCGCACTGGCCGCTGGGCGCGTACAGCGCTCGGCCGCGGCGCGACTCGCACGCACACTCGGTCTGGCCGCTGGTGGCGTTGTAGAAGAAGGTGAAAAGCTGCGGGCACGGGCCGCGCGTGTGCTGCTCGTAACAGCGGCCGTCCGGCGGCCAGAAGTTCTGTGTGAAGTGTCGCGTGCAGCCGCAGGTGCCGCGGTAGCTGACGCCGCGAAACTCCTCGTACTGCACCAGCTGGCCGGCCGGGCACGGACCACGCCGGCCGATCCTGTGGCACACGCCGCCGGCGCCGCCCTCGCCGGGGAAGAAGAGCTCGCCCCGCTGACAGGGGTTGGACAGGCAGCGGGACTGGTGTGGCGCCTGCGGCCGCGGCACCGTGAACTGGCCGCTGGGGCACGGACCCTGCGTGAAGCTGCGGTAGCAGGCGCCGGACTCCGGCCAGACCAGGCCCTGCTCCAAACAACGGCACTCGGCGCGCCGCGTCACGTTGTTGAAGCTGAAGGTGTTGCCGGGCGGGCAGGGTCCCCGCTCGCCCTGTGGGTGGCACTGGCCGGTGGGGTGGTGGTAGTTCTCCAGCATCCTCGGGTGGCAGCTGCACTCCACAGCGCCGCGGGTGCTGTTAAAGACAAACACCAGACCGTGCGGGCAAGGGCCGCGTGTGTACTCCTGGTAGCAGGAGTCGGTGTGTGGCCAGTAGCTGTGCGCCATCTGCAGCCTGCTGCAGCCGCACTCCGGCTCCAGTGTCAGCCGGTTCAGCGTCAGCAGCTCACCCTTGCCGCAGGGTCCGCGGGTGAGGTGTTTGTGGCAGCCTGCGTCGGCCGGCCAGAAGATCTCTCCCGGCCGACACTCTCCGAAGCGGTGGCACCGCACTGCGCCGGTGTCGGCGTCCTCGGCGAAGAAGTGTCGGCGCGGACAGGGGCCGCGCGAGTGTCGGCGGTAGCAGCGGTCTGTCGGCGCGTGGTGCAGGTGGCCGGCCGGACAGGCGCAGACGGGCCGGCCGGCCGCCGCCTCCCACACCAGCTCTTGCGTGGCGCCGCACGGGCCGCGCTGGTAGATCTGGTAGCACTGCTGGTCCTCGGGCCACTGCACCAGCTGCCAACTCTGCGACGAGCACGGGTTCAGCTGGGCGTCCACCCAGGGCGGCGCGATCACCGAGCCGGCCCGGCTCCTGTGCACCCAGACGAACAGCAGCAGCAGCAGCGGCGGCGGCGGCGGCCATGTCATCGCAGTTGGCGCCACCTATGTCCCACCGGCCCGGCAGCGCTGCGACAGAGAAGGCGGTGTCAGCGGCCGGAAATGGCGTGGACACGGCTGGCTGCCTGTCGTTAGGACGAAAATAGCTCTGTGGTTTCGATTAATTGAATGGCGTCGGCCGAACCATGATAACTGACTGGTTATGTAAATCATGACAGAGGTCCCATGAACCGCTGGAAAACTAATAGAAAGCTGAAGTGGCTCCATCCACTGCCGTAGTATCTCATCGCGAGCTTTCATCTTACTATCTTATTTGAGTTAATTGATAAATTTTTTAACATAATTTTTTATAAATTTTGTTCAAGTTATTCCTAGTACGGCTGCTGGAGTCAGAGTCTCACTAAAGTCATCAAGGGACTTGTCACGGAGACCCCGGCCCCACCACCCGAACGAGCAACTCCCTCAATGGAGGGTCAATTTAGAAGCCAAAGTTTAACGTCCCACAAAGCACAGGGACGGCCGCCCCGCTCAGGTCACCCTCTCATCAGTCAGTTGCCAGTCGACCTGTACGTCGGGTAAACTATTGAGCGCCGGAGCGTCTCAGGGGAACCGATCCCAAGCCTGGACATGCACTGCCACTGCATGCTTCTGAGCAGCGGGCCGGAGCCCAACGCTCTATCAACTGAGCTACCTGGGCGGCAATCATAATCGAATGCAATCATAATTCATCATAATCGTGAGGAAAAGAAAGCATTTGTTCTATAATTATATATGTATATATCTATATATACCTATATACCTAATATATATATATATATATACTATATACCTTGAATACCTATATATATATATATATATATATATATATATATACATATATATATATATATATATATATATATATATACATATATATATATATATATATATATATATATATATATATATATATATATATATATATAGGTATTCGTGCTGCAGAGCGTGAAAATCCCCAGATAATCACGCTGAGTGTTGAGCGCAGGGTACTTGTCCCGGATTATAACAGCTTCGAGTATCTTCAATCTCCGCTGGTCTCTCTCCTGCTCAATGATCTTCACGTTGTCCACCAGATCCTTTCGCGTGATTTGTCGGTTGTGGGTGTTCTGCGTGTGATTGGAGGGTGGGTGTGCAAGGAGGTTCATGGTCAAACGCCTAGAGAGCGTTGTTGTAGTGTGGCCAATGTAGTCCGCCTTGTTTTGAAGTTTACAACATTCATCAGGGCATGTCCATTGGTAGACTACATTGGTCTTCTGCAGCATCGTCTCTGGTGCATGTTGTTCTTCATTATTAAGTTTGACGTTCTCCTGTTCTTATAGTAGATGATGAGTAGGATTGTGTTGTTGTCTGTCGGTGTCACGTTCTTCTTAATAATGTCCCTCAGCACTTGCTCGTCTTCTTTATATCCCAATGTCATGATGTTCCTGTAGTATAGTTTCAGTCTGGTCTTTGTTTTGCCTTCTTTCTTCTCGGTCTCCTTCTGCATGTAGCTGCTCAGGGCTCTTCGGATTTCTACATCAATTTCCGATGTGTTGTAGTTATTGTTAACAAGCATGCTCTAGATGTGGTCGAACTCTGTGTGAACGGCGTCCCAAGAGGAGCAGGTCTTCAGTGCTCTCCTTACAGAGGCTCTGATGACTCCTTTCTTGTATTTAGTTGGGCATTTGCCCAGTGCGTTTAAACACCGGCCACCGTCAGTTTTCTTTCGGTAAACCGACGTGGAGAAGAGGCCCCCAGACATGTCGACATGTCCAGACATCGACATCCGAGAACGGGAGTCTCCCGTTCGCTCCAACCTCATACGTGAAGTTGAGGACAGAAGCGGCTTGCATTTTCTCTTGCATTGCACAAAGATCGTCTTCTGAGTCAACTTGGACGAAAATATCGTCGATATATCTCTTGTAGATGTACGGTGCCTTCTCAAGAGAGTTGAGGGCTTCTTCCTCCACGTGACACATATACGCTTGTGCGAAGAGTACACCGAGCGGGGACCCCATCGCCACACCGTCGACCTGGCGGTATAATTTTCCGTCCGGTACCCTGAAGAGTGCCTCCGTTGTGCACGTGAGAAGAAGCTTCTTGAGAAGATCCCGGGGGAGTCTTGGTGGGCGAATGTCGTCATTCTCATATACATATTTCAATATTATGTTTACAGTCTCCTTCGCTGGCACATTAGTAAATAGGCTTTGTACATCCAACGATCGTACAATGCCACGAGGTTCACTGCATCTCAACACCGTGAGAAACTCATCAGTCGATTTCAAGGTGTTAAAAGTTGGAATGTACGGCGTAATTAGACTGTTCAATTGCTTAGCAATTTCATGCGTCGGCGTGGGTATCTGCGAAATTATCGGTCTCAGTGGGTTTCCCTGTTTGTGGATTTTTGCATTACCGTGCAAGTACCCTGGTTTATATTCACCAACTATGTATTTGAAATGTACTCCACCGAGCTCTGCGTTAACTGTAGATACCAACTTATCGAACCTTCTTCTTTAAATTGTCTGTCGGATCTCTCGGCACACACTTGAATTTCTTTTTATCGGATATTATATCATTCACTTTGCTTAGGTAGTCCGACTCATCTAAGATGGCATAAATTGCAGTTTTATCAGGACTTCTAATAACAATATCATCATCACCGCGCAGAGATCTAGCGGGTTCTTTTTTAATATAATTTCACAAAACCCACAGATAATTTCGCAAATACCCACGCCGACGTATGAAATTGCTAAGCAATTGAACAGTCTAATTACGCCGTATATTCCAACTTGTAACACCTTGAAATCGACTGATGAGTTTCTCACGGTGTTGAGATGCAGTGAACCTCGTGGCATTGTAGGATCGTTGGATGTACAAAGCCTATTTACTAATGTGCCAGTGAAGGAGACTGTAAACATAATATTGAAATATGTATATAAGAATGACGACATTCGCCCACCAAGACTCCCCCGGGATCTTCTCAAGAAGCTTCTTCTCACGTGCACAACGGAGGCACTCTTCAGTGTACCGGACGGAAAATTATACCGCCAGGTCGACGGTGTGGCGATGGGGTCCCCACTCGGCGTACTCTTCGCACAAGCGTATATGTCACGTGAAGGAAGAAGCTCTCAACTCTCTTGAGAAGGCACCGTACATCTACAAGAGATATATCGACGATATTTTCGTCCAAGTTGACTCAGAAGACGATCTTTGTGCAATGCAAGAGAAAATGCAGGCCGCTTCTGTCCTCAACTTCACGTATGAGGTTGGAGCGAACGGGAGACTCCCGTTCTTGGATGTCGATGTAGACATGTCTGGGGGTCTGTTCTCCACGTCGGTTTACCGAAAGAAAACTGACGGTGGCCGGTGTTTAAACGCACTGGGCGAGTGCCCAACAAAATACAAGAAAGGGGTCATCAGAGCCTATGTAAGGAGAGCACTGAAGACCTGCCCCTCTTGGGACGCCGTTCACACAGAGTTCGACCACATCCAGAGCATGCTTGTTAACAATAACTACAACACCTCGGAAATTGATGTAGAAATCTGAAGAGCCCTGGGCAGCTACATGCAGAAGGAGACCGAGAAGAAAGAAGACAAAACAAAGACCAGACTAAAACTATACTACAGGAACATCATGACATCGGGATATAAAGAAGACGAGTAAGTGCTGAGGGACATTATTAAGAAGAACGTGACACCGACAGACAGCAACACAATCCAGCTCATCATCTACTATATGAACAGGAGAACGTCAAACTTAATAATGGAGAACAACATGCACCAAGAGACGATGCTGCAGAAGACCAATGTAGTCTACCAATGGACATGCCCGAATGAAGATTGTTAACTTCAAAACAAGGCGGACTACATTGGCCACACTACAACAACGCTCTCTAGGCGTTTGAACATGCACCTCCACGCACACCCACCCTCTAATCACACGCAGAACACCCACAACCGACAAATCACGCGAAAGGATCTGGTGGATAACGTGAAGATCATTGAGCAGGAGAGAGACCAGCGGAGATTGAAGATACTCGAAGCTGTTATATATATATATATATATATATATATATATATATATATATATATATATATATATATATAATATTTCACTTCGCTACAGAACATTGTGTTTGATATGCGAGCCGGAGCCCAAAGTAGTAAGTTAAACAGTTTTCCCAATACGCATTTAAGAATAAGCATTTATGTGTGTGGGAAAGAGCTATTCTATGTTGCATGCTTCTTACTGGGCATTCTTCCCAGAGGAAGCATGCACGTCAAGAGACTAGCCTGTGACCTGGCCAAACCATCTCTCAGCACGTTGCCTCCATACCAGCCGCATAATTCAACAGTTTTTAGGACGCCATGTAATTGCTCAACTCCTCCGCTCCAAAGCTGTTCCGGGCACTTGTGGCCACATCATCCACTGAAAGCCTGATCGATGCCTGCCCGCCATTAGCGGCCGTGCAAAGGACGCCGGATGTATGTCACATTGTCATTACAGTGGTGTGCCCACGCAGCGGTGGGTGTGCCAAGAGCGGCATTAAAGTGTGCACCGGCTGCGACAGCGAAAGTACAGCCAGCTCCTTACTGATGCGTGTCGCCGCGTCCCAGGCGCGACATTCACCCACTGAGGAAACGCCCGCTGGCGAAGTAGGACAAGGTCGCGGCGGACTAGGAAGCCGTTCCCCCGTCCGGAAACAAATATGTGGTTGGGTAATTGCGTAACGCACCCCTCCCGCTCCCGTGAGACCGTCGCTGGGTGGGTTGGCGGTCGATGTTCCAGTGTGGTTTACCGAAACGGCCGATGCACATTCTCTTAATGTGCACCTCTGGTGATATATGGTATGAGCGAATTTGTTGAATACGTAACATATGCACGGTTAGTTTTCCTCAGGAGTCAGCTGAAAAGTACGACAGTTGAAGGTTGTTTGTTTTATTTATAATCAGGCTGGTTATGGTACTTCCTGTCATGATTTCGAATTCTGAAAACAAATTCTGGATTTAGTTGAAAGATCTTGCAAGAATGATATTGTCCTGACGTAATTCGTTTGATGTAGGTACGTGTTTGAATGGCGTTTTCAGGAAACGTTGCGGTTCCTGTGGCCTGATTTATCTGATATCATACATGCAATACCCAGGCTGCTCGTAAGTAAAGTTTGGAGTAGCTGCCTGCAATTTCTGTTTTATGGCCCGCATACAACACAATAGTGCTGTTCTAGGCTGCTCAGTGTTTACGACTTTACCCAAGAAGCGTTGAACGCTTGTGCAGTTTTCCAAAAAATGAGCAGAAAAGCGGCTGCTGTCGAGTCGAAGTTTAGTTTGGATGTAAGTCAGAATTGCGCTTTATTTCCGGGCATGTACACGATCCCCACATATTGAAGCCGACAAAGTCCAGTCTTGCTCTTCCGCCTTAGTCGACACGCGCTTTGGAAAAGAGTTTTTCGCGGATTACTGTTTTTGCACATCAGTTGTGAACCAATTTTAAATCTATTTGTCATGAGTAAATGATGCTTAGCACAAAATACTGAACTTCTTTGTATATCCTAGCCAACTGAATGTTTTGTTCTTAGAGTCATACATGAGAAAGAGCCATCGCTATTCGAGTAACTTCGTGATATCTAAAGTGGGGTCAAGTTGACTTCTAGGGACATATTGGACGGAACCCCTGCCTTGCACACACAGTGATTCAGATTCGTACTTGGTACCTACCCTATATACAAACACAAAATTATAAGCTTTGAGACTGACTCTCCTCAGTGTTTTTGCATAAATCGGTATACACTTTATTATATTATTATTATTAAACTTTATATTATTATTACGCAACGGAAACATGTCTGCGTCTTAAGCTCCATGGGCTCATTGCTGCCTGCGTCCAGGGGCTTCCTTTGTGTGTGTGTATGTATGTGTGTGTGCTGAGGTAAGCAGCCTGCATGCAGTCTGTGCGGGGTCGGCGGGCGACCTTGAAAGCGGCCACGTCCGGGCGTCGTATCCGTGCGAGGGGCACAGGTGAGGCGGCGGTGCAGCGTCCCTCCTGATCGTTAGTTTCAGATGGGTGATGGCCGCAAGGCACGGCAGCTGCGAGGTGCACCTTCGTCGGCAGTTTCACCGTGACTGACGGCAGCGTTCACACCATCCACCCCACTCCGTCGACTCCGCACCTGACATTCCTCTTGATGTTGTCTCGGTGTATCAACGTTCTACAAAAGGGGAAATGCCACACTGGATTGACGCGGAGACCGATAGATGAATACAATTCCATCAGCCCCTGTTGTGGGTCACCGTGTTTGCTGCAGCGGCAGCCAGTATTCTGTGTCCAGCCATGCATGTGAACTGTTCCACAATCCAGCCGTTTCTCCGCCGTACTCGGCGGTCTCCGAGAAGCTGCCGACGGGCTGGGGTGGAAGCGTGTTGACGTGGTTACTGGTCGTCTTCTCCCCGGTGCGGCGGTGCCGGCGCTCTCGTCCGGTTGCGATGACGGACGATGAGAGGCCGCCACTTTCGCGGCCGTCGCAGCGGCTCTGACCAGTGTCATCGCTGGGCTGATGTTGAGAGTCCAGGGAATGATATCAGCTTCTGGCTTCTGTTAGGGCAAATTCGACCGTTGCTCTTGTCAACGATCCGAGTGTAAATTCAACGGGGAGACAAGCCTAGGCGATTGAAGGCGTCTTTCCAGTCGGATGAAGCTGCGTCTCCTTAGACATGAGTTTTGTCCTCCTAGACATGCCCGGCTATGGCCCCATAGATATACCTGGCTGTATCCTCTTAGACATACCCGGCTATGTCCCGATAGATATGACTGGCGATATCCACTAAGACATGCCTGGCTATGTTCCGATAGATATGCCTGGCTGTATCCTCGTATACATGCCCGGCTATGTCCCCATAGACATGCCTGACTGCATCTTCTTAGACATGCCTGGCTATGTCCCCTTTGACATCCCGGCCAATGTCCGCTTAGGCATGTCCCACTATGTCCCCTTAGACATTCCTGGCTATGACCCCTTAGACGTTCCTGGCTATGCCCCTTAGACATGCCTGACCATGTCCCCTTAGAAATGCCTGGTTATGTCCCTTTAGACATGCCTGGCTATGTTCCCTTAGACATGCCGGACTGCTGGCTCTGGCAGGCTGTGCGGCGGTGACACCACAGACAGGTATCAGGCTGTGAGACGGTGACACCGCGGCCAGGTGTCAGGCTGTGTGGCGGTGACACCGCGGCCAGGTGTCAGGCTGTGCGGCGGTGACACCGCAGACAGGTGTAGAAGTGGCGCCTCCCCTGGCCGTGCCCGGCAGCTGACGGCCGTTTCACCGCGGCAGCGGCGCTGGCTATCGCTACCGCCGGCTCAGGACGGGGTGTTTCCCATCCACACAGCCGAAAGTGCTGACGCTCACCGCCGAGTCAACTGCGCCACGGCTTTACATCTCGACGTATGAACCTGATGGTAAAGCTGTGTAAATGACGTGTGTTATGGATACGGTGAAAGAAGGAACGCCTCGTACGACCGTCGATTCCACGGTGCGGATACGATGCTGAGGGATTGCCTCTCCATATGGTGGTAACCCATTGACAGCACTATGCTTTTCTGACGGGCTGAAAGACAACTCCCAAGCCCTTGTAGTTACGTGAGGGTTTCTTATTAGGCGTTCTGTGCAATGCGTATTTGCCCGTCTCTAAAGTGTGGGAGAATTTTTAGGGAAGGGTGAGTTACTTTAATGTCTCAAACCAAAGGGGGAGGTTAATTTAATTGCTGGGATTGCATCCGTCCGTAAGTGCGCGGCAATCGGTGCGTTCATATAGACAGGTCAGGTTCGTATATACAGGTGTCACCTGAAACATACTGAGAATACCATGTTAGCTAAACATTATCCTGAAAACTGCCTTGATTCTTCCTCATTTACTCAAAATTCTTCCTTATTACTCAAGAATATTGGTTACCGCGTACGGTGAGCTGATTCTTATAGCGCGAAATATCGGCTCTGGCAGCTGCTACTTCCAGCAACTTATAAGGTGTAATGTTCGATACTTCAGTTCAAGGGCGCAGCGGCCCATGTGTTAAATTGTGTCCAATTTGAATTAGCTAGCCTCTTAGTGTGGTCGTTACCCGCGACACGAAGTGTGTTGTGCTTTTGCAATGGTGTCACTAAATGAGTTTCACCAGGGCGGAAAATTGTCAGATGGGCCCGGATCACCGGTTCCGGTGCAGTAATGACAGCGACGGTTGCTGCGACAAACTACAAGAGTGGGCGGTTAAGGCTCTGCACCACGCAGATGTACCGAATCATGTTGAAAGGGCGATGTGCAACACGGCTTATTAGCAGGTTGCAAAACCTTTTGCACATGGGTGGCCGCATAAGCATATTTAAACCGCGGGACCCATGCTTTGTGCTGTGAGCTCCTGTCGCTTTGGCACATGTTTTCTGCTTACATGGTGTTTTCACTTCATGCTTTTGCAGGGGCGCCGCCGCAGAATTTTTACAGGGGGAGGGACGGACCCGAGCTAGTGCTGACGGGAGGGGAGGCGAATTTTGAGCATATCCATTTTGGGTTGCCAACAGGAGGAACACGTCCCCCCGTCCCCCCTGCTTTCGGCGCCCATGTGTTTTTGGGTTAGCTAGGTAGGTCTTTTCGGACAGTATGTTCCTTTTCTTTTATGGTAGATGCTGCCGGAAATTCCACCAGTAGTATACGTGTTGCAGTCTTAAATGTACAGGTAGGAAATGTAAGAATTCGGTTTTAATAAGCCAGCTCGATGGAAAAGGCCATCAACTGGGAGGATGGTGTACCTTCTTGGCAAAGTGGGCGGTTGTGTTTGGCAACGGTATCGCCTAAATGCTTTGTTTGGGGGCCAGTACGCGTGTTGTTTTGGTGCACTGTGTGGTGTGTCGCGCAGCTTGAGATGTCATTACCCGTGCGGTGTGTTTGCTGGTACGCAGCGAGTGCGTACTACGCAGCAGGAAGAGAGCAGTTGTGGCCGTCATTGGTAGTTGGGGACTACGCACCAGGGAGGCGCTGCCACGCACGGGGGCCAATGGCACTGACCCTGCGCAAGGACGCCAGGACGTCGGCCCCAAGGTCCCGTATACACTGGTCACGGCGAGAACGGGCCGAGGCGGGGTACTATAACTGTTATTCGTTATGAAGATTAGTGAAAATGACAATTTAAATATGTGTGAAGGCTGCGGACGAGGTACATGCAAAGGCCAACAGGTGTCTTTAAGGAGATATCCCTTTTTTTCTTTTGCGCGCCAGAAAAGGCTCCCAGTTTTAGACACATACAGAATAAGTATGTGGAGTAGCTAGAAAACGTAAGATGTGAGGAAAAAAGCTTTGCAGCCTTTTCTGTTGATGTACGTATTTTGAAGTCATAGATGACTGCTCATCATTTTCTTTTATAGCGTGCTGTGTGTCTGCTGCCCCTCAAACCTCCCAGAATCCTCATCAAGATTCAAATAGCGTTTGTTTTGTAACATCGCTGGACAGTTTTGAAATCCTGTACCAAGTCGCTGCGAAACCGTCCTGTGATTGGATCAGTCACGAGTACAAAACTTTAAAAGCTGTCCCTTCACAGCAGCGCCGTTGGAAATCTGTAGTTGGCTGCATGTAGACCCAAACACAAGAGAAGTGGCGATGGCAGCGGTCAGCGTTATGACAGCTGAATCTCAGCCGGGTCTGTTGCGTGGCCGGTAAAGGTGAGGGTGGCGGCTTCATTATCATACCGCTCCCCCACCCTACCCAGTTCGTGGGGCGCAGGTTACGTGCGGAGACAAAGACGCGGTCTGTGGCAGGCGACCTGGTGTTATCAATGCCTGTCATTGAAACCGGCGGCTGAACCGCCTTGGCCCGAATGCATTATTCAGGTAGTTGGCTGAATGACGACCTGAACTTGAGAATCAGTCTGCAGTGGACCGGTCAGGAAAAATTGGGGCATGCAGTTAGTGGGGTTTAATGACGCACCGACCGAGAATCGTCTGGCTACTGTGTGTTGGGAGGATTACAGATTGTTTGGGATGCACTTGCCCGATATTGAAAGATCTGATTCGATAGTTTATTCATCTCGATGATTGAAAACATTGAGAGTGGTCCAATTATTTCCCAAGGGTTCTACGAGAATGGCGGATATCGAGGAACAAATTACATTTGCGATACTTGCAGTATTTTGTTAAACAAATGAGTATGGGAAGAAAATGCAATGCATTGGAATTTGCTGTCTTTTTTAGCTCTCGCATTATGTTTATTCTTCGACGTTTTGAAATGCAAAGGAAAGCAAGTGACCCATACAAGTGATCACCGCGTTGACGCTATCCCTCAAAACCCCACCGAATTTGTCGCAAGGCTATCACTAGAAATGGATCAAGAACTACTGAATATATCCGGTCGGAAAATTAACGGAGAATAATATAATTGATTTTTGTTGCTTCAATACAGGCTCCATTGAAATGAGTCGGCCAATCAGGACCGCGTGAAGTCTCAGCCTTATGCGTATGTACCGGTAAAATGTGAAGCTACAGGCCACGGTACACAGGGCTGTAAATTGTCAGTTGGACCACCATTCACATTCTTCCACCGGTTCTTTCCCGCTGACCGGGCGACTGCGGGGCGTGCGCGAACTGCAACGCTCGCTTGTGTGCGTGACTGTCCGCTTGCGTATGCACGTGACTGCGCGCGCTCGTGGCACCAGCACGCGTCCGTGGGCTGCGTGCCGGGGAGCGGGACACGCGCTGTCTACCCCGAGACCCGACTTCAGGCTGGCTACTGGGCTACGCCGACTCTGTGTTTTACCTTGAGCTCGATGTCCTCGTTGGTTGAGCACGGGAGTCACAGGCTGGGGAAAACTACGATGGAAGTATCACATGTCGGTGGTTGTGGGTGAAGAGAATATATGATGTGGGTTCGGAAAAGGACGACGGATTGTGCCTCCTCCGGAAAGATAGGGTTTCGCAATGGAAAAAATGAAAACATGTATCAGTATGTTGTGGTTTCTGTTTTTTTGTTGTTTTCTTCTGAATGTAAGTTGTCTGTTCTTTTTTCATCGAGGATTGACGGTACGTC
The DNA here is from genome assembly GCA_034440635.1 of Lepas anatifera. Taxonomy (NCBI): domain Eukaryota; kingdom Metazoa; phylum Arthropoda; class Thecostraca; family Lepadidae; genus Lepas; species Lepas anatifera. Next base: position 222,025 of record JAOTON010001732.1, on the reverse strand, counting down.
TTAAAAAAACATGTTCTTCTGCAGTCGGCGTTGGTTGTCATCTTTTATGGAGGTTTTTGGCTTTCGGTTTGAGGGAGAATCCCGTATGTGTTTGGAGAATTCGCCCATAAAAGTGTAGTTGTCTCACTAAGTGGCAGCAAGATGGCGGAATATAATTTTACGCCGCTAAGAATAACTTGACTGCAGCAGCTGAAGATTAAACAACAAATGAAAGGATTTTGCATGGATCCGAGGTCCATGTTTTTTCAATTGAAACAATGAGGAACAGCAGCGGTACACTTCAACTTTATGTCTGTACTATGTGAGGCTGTGCCTGGATAACCTGACCGAGCAAACGTTTGGAAGCCGTTAAATTTCCGTTCGATGCACACGTTTTTCGTCTGATGAGATATCAGCTTGGGTACCACTCTTGGTCAGTATCTACCAATGTGTGGCTTCCTACTCACCGACTCCAGCCTCAGACCAGGCACGCTCAAGCAGCGACTCGGATGTGAGCTGCGTGGGGAACGGCTTCGAAAACAGAGGCTTTGCGTGAACTGGTAGTTGTGGTGTGAGGTAATACAGCAGCGGCGTACGCCCTGGGGCGGTGCCGCCCGGTGGCGCGTGCGACCGAGGCGCGACATTTCCGGCTGAGGCCGGGAGTTTGGGTTCTCTGCGACAGCCTGATGTTTCACCATACAGATGCTGGGCGTTTAGCAGAAAAGCTGGAATGCATACATCGACATAGCCTGGTCATGCTGTTTGAGTTTGGTATGGTGGTGATGTGTGCGATGCCGTACATACGCGAGATTACGTAATATTGTGGCTTCCTCTAACGACTGCAGCGGCACTATGACTTCTCTCTACAACGTCAGAGAAAAGTCTGTGGATTCCACTCAAACGTACCAAACAGCTTGGCTCCTGCTGCCATGACGTTTCTCTAGCGAGCGGCGCTTCCGTTTGTGTCGCACACTCGTTCCCACGGAGAATCGAGATCATTACGCTGGCCAGGAAGCTATTAAATGTGACCTCGCCGGGGGCTAACGTGCGTGGCGACGGTCACTTTCAGCATCGGTACCGCTCCTCCAGTGGGCGCAGCTCCCGCCTCTAGTATTTCGCTACAGGCAACCGATAATTTGGTGAATGTAGGCAGGACATGTCTGGAAATCTTGGATCTGTTCACTGGTGGACGCGGGGGGGGTGGGTGGGCAAGTAGGCATCCCCAAAATTACGAAATTTTGAGATTTTCTAAAAATAAACACTTAGGATGTTCTCGCACTGCCCCCAAACGACGCTCCTGCGACCGCCCCTGGATCTGTCCCAATTTGTTCGAATGTAATGTTGTTAGTTCATTTTACGTTGGAGTTCCAGCGTATTTGTGTGCCGGCAGGGGTTAAGATTTGTTTTCGTCGCTATTTCCAGGGCGCTGCAGCCATGAGCGTCGAGAGCGAGGGGCGCGTCCTCCCCTTCTCGCGAATCAGGGGGACGTCCCCCATAATTTTGGACCTCGACTTAATCGTTTGCTTTCTCCCATCCGTGAATCTACGTAAATGTGTTGCTGAAGTGTATCGTCGTCAGTGTTTCGTATGCAGCCAAAATTCTCAGAATTTGTCTCCCACTCCCCTCCGGTCATCGCCAGTCCGGGGTCCGACTGCCCCCCTCCTGTAAAGATTCTTTCACGACGCCCCTGGCTGCAGCTACGGAGGCTTAATCGTGCCCGAGCTTCCTTGCTTACGAAATCAGACAGCTGAGCTTAGATTGTCGTGTAAGCTGGCACCGTGAATCTAAGGCCCTTTATGGTTGTTTGGTATGGCTCAGAAATCATAACGCTCAATTCAAGGCCTTGCGTTCACGTTAAGCACCCGATCCCATGAATGCCCGTTCATCAAATGCTCGGTGTTTTTATCATTTGTTTGCGTCTGTGACAGCGTGCTGAAGTCTCGTGGGGTGTTTTATAGGGGAAGTGGGGGGGGCGTCTGTGTGTTAGCGTGCGCCTGTCTATTCGTGTTTGCTTGTACTTTTCCTCAGGACGTCTATGAAGCGTTGCGTTATTCTTTGTCACCTTCACTGAGGCGGTAGAAAGTAAAACCACCTTGCTGAGTGCCAACTGCGGATTATTCCCCTGCTCTGGCTATATATTGCCGTGCGTAATCCGGTTCTCAGTCGTGATTACCGCTATGATCCACCTCGAGCTAAGCCGGGATGACGTGGCTCGGCTTTAAACGGCTGCCCACACGGAGGTGGTGATGCAGCGCGGGTAGCCCTTCCCGGCGGTATCCCCTGTACCATCTCGGCGCCAGACGGAGCTCCCCAGGACAGCGGCAGTGCAAGGACAGCGGCTTTCGCGCCGATGCCGGCTGGTTAACGGTCAGCTGCTGTCTTATCCCCCGTGCGGTTACCCATGGTCACTGGTCTGAGTCCTCCGCGGGACCAGCTGCACCCCACCTGCTGGTGGCAAGTCCTGGACCGATCTGCATCGGGCCGATTTCTTACTCTTTCCGCCTGATGTATTAAATTGTTTCGGAAAGTTACGGTAGTGTTTGAAATATACCTGACAGGTTTTAGTCTCGGTTATAAGACTTCTTGTGAATTTAAACTCCTAATTGCATTAAAATATACACTCGCCTTTGGTGGCGGTGGAACGTGTGTATTTGATGGCAGGGGGCAATACATACTTCTTTACTACTTTTTTGCCTGTCGATGCCATAGAATTATTAGTGTTGAATTTCTCATTTCAAAGGGATGCAGTTCATCCCATGCTCCCTCTGCCCCCACTCCCCGTGTCGTTGTTTAATGTACAGCGCCACGATGTACAGTACAGATTCGATATACTGTGTACATACATGCTTGTTTGATAAGACTTTTTAGTTTTTTTTTCCTTTTGTCTTTTTATTTACGTGTTAAAGGGAATGTTCCACTTTGTCGAAATTCTCAAAAGACAAGGTATGTACCAAATAGGTCTGGAAATCAGGAGACCACTCGTTTTTTACACCTTAGACCACTCATTGAAAATCTAGGCATTTTCTTACAGTGTATGTAATCAAAGCATAACGTTTTTGGCGTCCGCAAAATACTATCCTTGATCACAAGCACAGCGTAGACTCGCTTGGAGCTGAACGCAAATACGGCACACCATCGATATTCCATATCTGACACTAACTTTGCATGTGTCGGTAGTAAAAATAGCATCTTCAATAAGTAGGAGGGGCTTAGGCTTCAGACCCCAATCAAATTGTTGCAACCAGAGAAAGGGATTCTTTCATGATTCGATTTAGGACCTTATCGCCACATGTAGCTTTGGGTGGAATGAAACATGCCAATAGTGGTTTCTGAATATGCTGTGCAAAACTGCTATCTCAGTCCAAACCCGATTATAAAGTGGAACACCCCTGGAAGGAATCCCAGCCAGGCGCGCGGGTGCTGGCCGGCGTGACTGCCCTGCAGCGGACGGCGGGCTTCTGCAACGGCACAGCGCCCAAGGTTCGACTGCCCAACAGACAGACAGCAGCAGAACGGCCCGGGCGGTCATGGTGTCCCCCTCCCGCCTGGCAACAGCTGTCGCTTGAGCTGATTATCGTGCCCGACTCAACTAGTTGATGGTGGCAGTTTTTCTGCTTCGGTGGAAAGTTCCAGCCACGTTTTTCATAGTCAAACATCTATACAGTTATAGCATAAACTCCATTTTGACGGCTTTCGTGCACCATTCGCTGTTTGTCAGACATATGTGCGCGTACTGGTATTGCCCTGGTGCCCGGGGGTTATCGTTGTCCCGGTTGCCTCCTTGCCCGGGTGAGGTGTCCGCTCCCGGGCCCTTCGTGACGGGCGGGCGCCACTCCGCAACGTTTTTGTTCTGGGTGTGGGTAGAGAAAGGTACTCAGCAGCAAAACACACGCATTCTGATCCGGGCTCAGCCCCGCGCGACGGTAACGCGATACTTTTGATCTAGGATATGGCTCAGGCTGTATTTCTTTAAACATTGTTCCGATCATATCACAGAGCACTCACAAGACGTTAATTCCAGCGCGTAAGGAGCTGAGATGCCCGCGTCTTGTCTCAGGGTTTATTGTGGTTTCGTGTTTTGCGGGTCCCACCCAGGTATGTAAATATCTTTTATAGGGTGTTCGATGTGTAGATCGTCAAGACTCAGCCACTTAAACAAAATGGTGCTGGCCAAGATAAGGTTTGTGGATGGCTCTGGCATTATTTTGTATCGGAGAGGAATGAAGTACCTACAGTCTGCAACAATAACCGCCGAAGTGTTTTTTTATCGGGCAGAGGCCTCCCTATTCATTATTTCTCGGTTGGAATGCGCCTGGCTAGATTGGTTGCCTTGATTGGGATCAGGTGTTCCGCCTGGGGAAAACAGAGAAGGGCTCAGTATCTGAGAAGGGCAGGTTTATCGCGATTATCCGGTGTTTAGCGGGGACAGATGTGCCTGGTCAAGGCAGGACAAGGGATTGGTTCATGCAGTACGGCGGGTTGTTTCGTGCGAATGATAAAGTTGGTGTTTTATCAACCATGTATATCGAGTTTTAGCCTGGTGCAGGCTTGCTTGATTCTCGCACCATGCGTGCATAACGGTGCTATTCTGTTCATCAAGATAATGAGGTAGCGAGTGTCGGAGAATGCTTTGTTGAGCACTACAACATCATGCGTCGCAAATGTTGCAGACTGTGCGCCTGTCAGTGTGTTGCCTAACTAAGTTATGTAGCTTTCTTTGCTACAAAACAATGGCCGGTAACATGGCGGATTGCCCCAGCGTGCGGGATGCTGGACGTTCTCCGTCCATTGTCGGTGCAGTGACATCTCACTCTGACGGCGCCACGGGCGAAGGATCACAATGGAAGGCTCGATAAATCGATGTCGTCATATCGGCCTCGTGAATGTCACATCCATTGTTCAGAGCGTTGTTTTGTTTTCAGCTCTAGTTGTGGAAGAGGGACTGACAGCGTTACCGAGTGTGTGGTTTTGACGGTCCTCTTTCCCAGCAGAATGACAAGTATTTGGAATTGAATGCACACCAACTGTTTCAGCCGTATGATGTCGCCCATTCTTGCCATGCTTTGTGGACGCATGGGGCGGCCGTCGTGTTGCGCCTAATTCAGATAACAGACCGAGAGGTGAGTTCAGAGCACATGGCTCAGGAAGAAGGGTCTCCATCAGAGCTGTGGAACCTCGGATCAGATCGCCACCACTGGTAAGTGATCGAAATATTAAATCGATAGGTGGGGGTGACGGGAGTCATTCGCCACCAGTTCTGGTTGACCCGGCCCTGTAAGGTAACGGCTGGAAAAGAACTAGCCGGCCCTCAAACCGCCCACCTTTGTGCGAAGAACTGCAGATCGTCCGCTGTTTGTCCACCGATCGGCCAACCTCCTCTGACCAGAGCTTCGCACCGGGCGCGGGCCTGAAGTCAGGGCGCTGGCGCCTGCCGGCTGCTCGGTTGACGCGGCCGGGGGGTGCACTCGCGGAGGACGCCGGCACTCGCACACCGCGCTCGCCGGGAGGGCCGATGTGGTACGTCCACACCCTGCCGACCTGTCGGACTGTCTGTCGGGCTGCAGGGCCAGGAGCCCGCCCCCGCTGCCTCCTCCGCTCAGGCGGGACATCTCCAAGGTCATCCGGGCCGTGGCGCTCTCAGGGGCGGCATGTGTTCACTCCCCGAGTGTCAGTCTCTCAATTCGTTGCGTCTTTGGATTGACCCTAATAGTTTTGAGGCTTTGTCTTCCTTGATTACTACATTTTTTGAACTAAACAAAAGCCTGTCTCCGGTGAAAAGGCTCGTCCGCTGTAAAAATGATCTGTTTCTCTGCTTTGGTCGCACTACGTTTCTGCAGGGGGAGGTTGCTCGGGATTTTGATCGGCTATTTTTTTTTGGGGGGACGGAGGGCAGTGTGGGACTTAACACGCGCATTGACGGGGGGCGGGTATCCGCCCCCTCGGGTTTTTGGAGACAGCATAAAAACGCGGCGCGTAGCGCCGCGTACTTGCCATACTTTTTCTCTCATCATTTTTACAACTTCTGTAAAAATTTTAAGGTTAGGTCATCTCAGGTCAGGTCACCAGTACAGGTCAAGTGACCTGACCTCAAAAAAAGTTTAAGATAGCATAAGTCGGAACAGGGTGAACTTATCCGATTGAAACTCATATCTCATAATGGGCCCACCGAGTTCTCTAAAATATGATCCGGTAATTTTGATATCGATGACCTAAGGTCAGGTACGAGCCATGACCTGTCCTTTGGAAATACATGGGAAAAATTGTTTTGACTGAATAACTCAGTAATGGATGGGGATAGAGCGTTTATTTTTGCTGCATTAGATTCGCCTTGTCTTTGCGGTTCTAATTATATGTATTTTATATCATTTGACCTTGACCTGACCTCAGATCAGGTTAAATCCTTGATTTGACCTAGCAAGGTCAAATTATATATCATTCGATTCGGCTTGCTGCGAGGATTCATATAGTTCAAGTCGTTTTGCTCTATGTTTACTTGTTCAGATGGAATGGCCGAAAACCTTAATTTCCATGTTATCCCTCCGACGGCATGTTTTGACCTCTTGTGACCTTAAATGCGACCTGACAAAAAAATTGTACAAATAGTTTCCATGGAGAAGTGGATGGGATACCCAACGCCATTTACTGTTTTTCGCTACCTACCGTGGTTCTCGAGATCTTGGGGTGGGGCGGGAACCCCCCGTCAAAGCGAAGGTGTCTCAGACCCCCGTCAATGCGCATGTTAAGATACTGAAGCTCGACAAGAAGGTCTTAGCAAGGCAATAACTCTTTCAAAAGGACTCTACCCATCGTCCAGTCATTATCACGTTTGAGGTTTTAGGGCTCGGCGACTTCAATGGTCATTTTGCGCCTGTCCCGTCATTCAGTCGGTGATGGAAACTGACTGCATGATCAAGGTGCATGATCACCTTGAACGATTACTGTTCTAGGGGCGCGTGCATTTGGCGCCGTCTTCCACAAGGCTGCCGCTCAGCTTTCCCGCAGAACTCTATCTTCCTCGTCGTCTGTGTTGGGCGCGCAGCTCAGTGACCAGACGTGACGACTGTGGTGGTGATTGTGGCAGGAGAGAGCGTCCGTGTGTCGCCCGTCAGTCTACTGGCGGTCCGCGGGGATCCGACAGATCTATGGGATCCGACAGATGGCTCGGTTTCTCTGACTCCATGATGCCGTTGTGTGTAATACAGCAGTGAAGCGGGATATGGGAGGTTACTTTAATGAGGTGACAATTCGTGATCGCGCCGCGATTTGCGCGTCAAAATATTGAAGGTAATTGCTTTGCTGCTGATGATGAAGAAAAGTCGAACTCCAGTGGAATACGCGGGGTAAGAGCCAAGAGGTAAAAATTCAGTCGTGATCAGCCATGATCACGGCTCAACACTGGATAAGTGTACATATTTTAGTGTTTCATGACCCCAGGACGAAATGTATTGACTTTTAATCTGTAAGCATTGTGTTTAATATGAGCACCAGACTAATTTCTCTCATTTTTGATAATGCTAAAAAATCAAATCACATGGAAATCGTGAGATTTGTTCTGGCAATAGATTTTCAGCAAATCGTTTCAGTTGGCAAGACTTAGCGCGATGATTGTATCGGGGTGATTGCTGTTCCCAGCTCTAGACGAGTAAAACAACAGTACTCACCACATGCATTTTGTATTTATCTATTATGCGGAGCACCTATTACATTACCTATTACACTACGCTATACATGAAACATTTACCGTTGACGGTAGTTCGGTGATATGTTGACTCGGCTCCTCCAGCGTATAGGTAATGTTTTCTGTTGCCCCCACGCCTACAAGAGATGCCACCGGTGCACAGTGGTCGGAAACGGCCTCACGGATGGCCACCGAGGTTTTTGTTCATGCTCATTTTGCTACAGCGCTGAAACGGCCGGCCCGATTCACCCCAAATTTTCAGCAGATCATGTTAAATCAATTGCAATGAGAGAAGTATACTTAAGTTGATTCACCTAATACCCGCACTGGAGAGGGGTCTGGCACTAACGCGTACTGTAGGGGGCCTGGTAGGCCCCCTCTAAGATCTCGGAAACTAAGAGACGCAGTAAAACTCTGTATGGAGGGTGGGTGGGGGCTATGGTGATCTACATTATGACCAATTTTCATTGACCTAGGTTAATATCTTCAAGGTCATACGATGCAATAAACGTCAAATATTGGCCATGCTGGGGACCTATTGGGAAATACCGTTATTAAGCGGGAAAATGACGGAAATAAGCTAAAGACAGACCAGGGTCATAGAGGGAAGGTCGCAAAGAAGCTTGGATACAATTTTTGGGTCAAGGTCATCCAAGGTCATTGCCCTATGAGGTCACAATATGGTATACTACCGATAATGTACACTTTGACTACCACTATTGCCAGTGTTTGGTGGCAAATGAGGATTGGCCCTTAAAAATGACATTTAACCTTGACCTTTGACCTTACTTACATTCAGGTACCTTAACTATGACTTCATAACATAATACACGTCCGACCGGGTAACGCTATTTAACAGGAAGTGCTGGGGTCAATGACCTTGAAAATTCTGATATGGCCTTGACCTGTGACTTTTCACCTTAGCCTAGACCTTCATGTGAGGTGACCTTGACACATTATCCCGGTTATATGACGTAATGACGTCACCACTCGGTGTCTAATGCAAGCGAACTGGTCCTACCGCGCGATTGTGGCAATCTCAAAATGCAGGTCTGACTGAAAGCCAATACGTCACAACATTTTCGGCCGATTTTTTTAATATCTGCACCAATCGATGCGCCGTTAAATTCTCTCGAATGTGGCCAAATATCGTTTTTTTTTTTACTCTAGGAGCTGTTCTTACGCCACCTCGGAAACATAGGTGAGGGAGCCTCCGAGGTCCCCCTCCAGTGCGCGTGTTAAGCAAATGAATTGACCTAACCCGACCCCTAACGACCTGGTCAGGTGTGCTAGCTCCGCAGGTAGAAGGGCATACCCAGCCTATTCTCAGAATAATCGTCTAATCGTGTTAAAAAAAAATACATATTGCCATTCGGAGCCCCTGAGTGAAATGAGTTTGTGAGCTGCTTACCATTTGCTACCCTCGTTAAGATTGATGTCCCCAGAAGTCGCAAAAGGTCACATTGAATGTTCGCATGATAACATGCGTTTCTTTCATATATTCAGACGGCAGGAAGATCAAGACAGTAGTTTCGATTAGTGTACCCTTCTCATCATAGCATGTCGAATCATGTGCAATATGAGCATGGTTTATGCATGGGTGACCTTGACCAAGGGTTATTCTGGGTAAGGTTAAGAAAACCTATGAGCTTACAATGAAGATAATGTGCATAAAGGCGAGCAATACGACATGAGAAGCACCTGATAAGCGTCCCCCGCACCTCGCGGGCGGCCGGCGGGCCGTGGCGAGCCGCGGAGGTGCCGGGTGGCGGGCGGGCGTACGGCTCCGGGCGGCAGGCGGCCCGGTACAATTTACACTGTGTACAATTTTGCGCAAATTTGTGCACACTCTCATCAAGCCATGACGGAGAATTACTTGACCTATGTTTCCACCAAAAAAGCTAATTGGGAGAAACGTAACTTTTTTTTTGTCTATTCAAAGTTAGCAACTAGTTTTTAAGGTGGATTTATGAAACGAGTAATTAAAATGCAGATTATATACCTTTATCAAAATTCAAATATGCACATAACGCTAATCATCTTAAAGCTGACATTATGAGGAACATTTTGATACTAATTATTTTTAGCCTGACTCGGTTTTGACGTTTATTATTCAAAGTTAAAAACTCGGATCTAGCAGGCGCATCGAGTGCCGTACTTCTGGATTTCATCATCATCGCCTTACTTTGATGAGTAATAAGTGCATCTTTGAACCAAATTATCTTGATAATAGTGGTCATTCAGAACACTCTGAACAATTTTCTTCACATTGGCAGCCATAAAACCTCTAAATTTCAAAATCCGAAAAATGGCCCCGTGGCCACCCACGACAGCGTTTCCGACCTCAGTGCGGTGACGGGTAGGGAAAACCTGGGCGTGGAAATACTAAAGTTGAAAATCTTGACAGTGACTGCGGATTCCTTCCAGGAAAAAAATGTTCCGTGGATCAGTAAGAAACCTTTTTGACATATTTATAGATCCGTAACATAAGTCGGTAGTGCCTGCTGAGGCTGACGAGAACAGAGCTTTTATTACAGACGGTAAGTGATTCCATAAACTATCAAGGCACCTGGAAAATGAAATAAATGCCAGTTTATAATATTGATGACGAAACGAAACCAAATTTGGAAAAATTCACGTGCGTTGCGATCATCAACCATCTATGAAGACTGGGAAATCGGCCATCGGCATTCTCTTTTAGCCTGTCTGGAAGTCCCTGAGTATTAACGGGAATGTGGCACCTTAAATTTTCTATTTTTTCCCACTTTCTAATGCATATTTTTAGTTTTAAATTTATTTTTGTGATTTTTTTGATTGATTGGATGCACCTTGGTCCAATCCTGGAATTTAGTGTAATTAGGCGAACTTGTAGCCAAAATTAGTGAAACCACTCATGATTTCTCTGAAAAATGTACAATAAGCTGAATATTTTGATTTTTAAAATGCTCCTCAAGGGCGAAAAATAAACCTCTGCCTGTGGATGACGTCAGGATCTGGCAACCACTACCATACTCGAAACGCTTCAAAGGCCTCGATTGGCTGATGCTCATCGTGACGTCAGCATAGGATGGGGGTGCCGCGAGTTCCAAGACAAATTATATATGGAGTACCGGGTTTTCCGACTTGCTTTACAACTTGGCTATCTCAGTTAAAATCACGTTATAAAGGTGTCACATTCCCTTTAAAGCATGCTTGAGGATGAGTATCACTCAAATTGTGGTCAAGACAGATCCAAACGTAAAGTTAAATACACAAATGTACATTTATTGGTCTCGCACTACAATAAATAATGAATGTCTCGTAGCTCCTTAAAGGGAGTGTCCCACTTTTGTAATGGGTCTTGAACTGAGATAAGCAGTTTTGTAAAGCCTGTCCAGAAACCACTATTTGTTTATTTAATTTGACCCGAAGCTCTCGGTATGAAATTTCCTCAAGACTTAAAATTCGAAGTAAAGGGGCTTGCTGCCTTATTTCAAACCATGAAAAAATATATTTCTATCTGGCAGCGCATGTCACGTGATAAATTTTAACAAGTGACATGGCCTCACAACATGACCTGTTGCAAGGCGCCGCTAGCTGCCAGATTCGTGATTACACGCGATGCTTGGGTCAACCCAGCGTAGTAAGACAAGAGGAGATATCTTTGTTTTGAGCGATGTGAGGTTGAAAAATGTGGTTTCCTGGTTTTCAGACCTATCTTGGCCATAAATTGTTGTTCAAAATTTTAGAATTTCAAGAGAGGGAGAGTGCCTCACCTTTATAAGGGGGGTTTGAACCGACGTAGTAGTTTTGTGGAGCATGCGGAGAAACCGCTTTTGCTATTTTTATTTTACCCAAAGCTTTCTGTATCATATTTATACACACTAAAACTAAAAATAAAGGGGTTTTAGACCTCAATTCAAGCTACGAAGGAATGCCTCTCCATCTGATTGAAAGTGTTTGGTGCAAATTCTTTTTGCGACTGGTAGGCAGGTCACGTGATGAATGTTAACAATAACATTGTTGCCCCCACGGTTCCTATAGATACGGTTCGGACATGACAGCCAATGACTGCCTGATTTGGCAGCATGTTGAGGATATGGTAGTATTTTGAAGGGTTTTGTTCAAGATACCTTTGGTTCTGCTAGCACAAGGTAGAATGCAGCGTTCTGATTGGTTGACCGAAACGTTCGAAACAGAATTCTGAAGGAACTAGCATGAAGTTTATCGTGGATTTTTCTTGTTATAAAAGCGCTTCAGGGACTAAAAATGCACCCAGATGGTAGCCTGAACAATTTTACATACCAAAATTAAAGATACACCATTAAGCACCACTTAAATTTTCCCACTGGCCCCTGCCCCAAACCCCTCAAACAGTCCCATTGGAATTACATGTTAAATTGTGTTGCAAAAACTGTTTGAACCAGAAATGGAACCTTCAAAACCCCCAGAATTCTAGAAAGTATCTCATGTCTACCCCGGTTGCCGCGACGTTGAGATGCTTCCCAAGGCTATAGAAAATTCCCAAGGCTATAGTAAAAAAGGCGCTCCTCAGATTGAACTAAAAAAAGAAAACGGGTGAATTGAGCGCACCTGATAACCCCGTATACCAATTTGTAAGAAAATCTGAGGAAGGTCGGTGTTACGCACCTGTCGATCTGTCGTGTAATACTCCAACTGGTTAAGTTTTAGATTTTAAGAGAATTTAAGGTTTTCTTAAACTTGAACTCACCTGGGATTCTACAACCTTGTAATGTGTGGTATCGTGTGATGATGTTATGGACTTATTTAAAAAACGTGTTGTGTAGCTGTTACAGTTGGGCTGTCACGCATTATTGTTCCTGCTTAAACCGGCTTTGGTTTGTGCCAAGGATGCCGAGCAGGAGTTTGTGCAATATTAAAGTGAATGTGGCACCTTTATAACGTGATTTTAACTGAGATAGCCAAGTTGTAAAGCAAGTTCGGAAAACCCGGTACTCAAAATAGCATTTGTCTTGGAACTCGATATTTCCGTACAAAAAGCTAAAACCCACCTGAAATGTACCTCTCATGTACCTCTCGCCAGGCGGCCATTGTTGTGAGCTGCTGGTGTGACGACGTATGCTGACTTCACGATGAGCATCAGCCAATCGAGGCCCTTGAAGCGTTTCGAGTATGGTAATGGTTGCCAGATCATGACATCATCCACAGGCAGATATTTATTTCTTTTCCTAGAGGAGTATTTTAAAAATCAAAATATTGAGCTTATTGTACATTTTTTCAGAGAAATCATGAGTGGTTTCAATATTTTCGGCTAAAAGTACGCCTAATTACACTAAATTCCAGGATTCGACCAGGGTGTCACATTCCCTTTAAAGACCCAGTCACAGCGTTTCCGCAGCAGATTTGGGGTCGCACGGCTTGCTCGCCCGGATGGCAGGTAATGCTCACGATCAGCTCATCGACGAAATCACCGTCCAAAATGCCTATTCGCATGCTTAATTATAAGTAATCGAATTCACTTGAAACTGTTTTGTTACAAAAGCCTAGCTTAGCACCTCCACATTACGCCATTTAAAACTTCAAAACTTCAAAATGATGCTTGCGATAAATTTATTAAAAAAGCATCACGCGCATAGTAGAAATATTGTTTTAGACCACTGAATACGCACAGCTCGCATAAGTTACTTGCGCGCAGTTCTGAAAGGAAAAATGCAGATGCGCTCTCCGATTATCCGAATCGACATCCTCTGCGGAAAGTCATTTGCGAACCATGTGGTTTCTTCACCATGTATTTGAATAGCCTCCGCTTGCGATTTTCGGTATGCTGAAACGCTGTGAATGGGCTTTACCGTGGGGCTTTTGAAGAGCTGAAACGTCACCCCAAGAGTCGTGGGTAGAACTTCCTCCATGTTGGCTACTGCGACTGCCAGACCAGCGAAATATGTATTCTACTGCGTAGGTCCCATTTTTTCCGTCCGAAGTCTAAAGGTAATTTTCGTTTCTTAGGCTGTCCTGTAGTTTGTATAGTAATACTTTTTTGCACGTTAAGCTATAGTCCGGTTCAAGGCATGGGAGCTGCCCGCCGGATTCTGTCATATCCTTATAGCAGGCATATACCCAGACCCCCGTTCAAGATTTTAAGTAGCTGTGTTTTGGTTAAGGGAAGTTTCGTAGCACGATAGCCTATTGCGAGTTATCGTGCGTTTGGGCGGGTGTAGAAGCAAAACTACTGATGGCATTTATTTCAAAGTGGCTATAACACGCGCACTGGAGGGGGCCTCGGAGACCCCCTCCACTTATTTATCCGAGGAAGCCGGAGAACCGTTCATAGCCGGAAAATGATCTTTGGCAACAGGGGTATGCGGTGGGGTGAGGCAAGAGCATTCGACTTGCACGCTACTGACCCGGGTTTTAATCCCCGAGCGGGTATTCTGCATACGTCTTCCCGATATTACGCCTCCAGCAGGGTGAGACTTAACGACACCATATGACCTCGGCAGTTGGTGTGTAGTAAAGCCTCAAAGCTGCTACTTGGCTACATTTGAGAGGGTCCATGAGCGCGTCGATTGGTGAAATAATTTGGAAAATCGGTCAATAATGTTTTGACTTCTATGTTTTCAAAATCATATCTATATTTTGAGGCCGTCGCAATCGAGCGGTCACATCAGTACGCCTGCACTGTAGACCGAGTGGTGACGTAATAAGGTCATATAATCGGAGTTATATGTCAAAGGTCACCCCATATGAATGGCAAGGTCATTGGCACCAGTGTTCCGGCCAGGTAGTATTATTCAGTATGACGTATGTTATGATATCACTTCATATTTTAAGCTACTAAATGTCAAAGTCAACATCTTTCTTCTAGGTCAAACCCTCATTTCTTACCCAAAGGCTGCTATAGTCCAAGTTATATCATACGTTATTGGGAATGTGTCACATATCACGGGACTACCGCCATATCACGCTCTTATGCCTCTTGGACTGCTCCAAGGGATTCGATTTAGTGCCTCATGACAAGCTTATCGCGAAACTGCAGATATACGGCATTGACACACCTTGGTTTGAAAACTACTTGACTAATCATCAGGTTCAAATTCCAAGTTCTTTTGGTTCTTTAGCTCCATCTCTTCACAACAGATCTCACATTCCGTCTCGGTCACTCCTGAACCCCATGGGCACATTCCAGGGGTCTGCCCTTGGGCCCTTGCTCTTTTTCGATTTACGGCAATGACCTTTCATTGTATGTAGACAACAGTAAAAGAGTACAATACGCCGACGACACTCAAATTCTACTCTCCGGACCACCTCGCGATCTCGGCAATCTCATTCTTACCATGGAAAACGACCTGGCACAACTATCACACTGGTTCAGCCATAATGGCATGAAAATCGACGCATCAAAAACACAGTTTATTGTGCTAGATTTCCAACAGATCATTCGACGGCTCCCTCCTATCACTTTAAACTTCATGAACACGGCTATGACAGGGTCCTCATCAGTGAAAAACCTGGGGGTAGTCTTTGACCAGTGTTTGACTTTCATCGACCACGTGGATGACGTCACGCGGCGCTGCACGGGAATGATGCGCGGACTGAGCCACATACGGCACTCTGTCACAGAGCCGATAATGGTAACGCTGCTGCAGGGTCTGGTGCCCTCCGTTATTTGTTACTGCATAAGTGTTTGTGGCGCGTGTTCGGCGACACAGATCCAGAGATTGCAGAAACTGATCAACTTTGCCGCAAGAGTCATCTCTGGTTGATGGAAGTTTGTTTGATCACATTAGCGATGTTATCACGAGACTAGGCTGGTTGAGGGCAGAGCAGCTATATAAGTATCACTGTTTGGCCACACTGAAAAATATTTTAATGACAGGAGAGCCTCAGGTAATTGCAAGCGCCTTAACATCCAGGCATTCAGTGCATGGCTGCAATACGCGGCAGTTCTACCAACTACAAACGCCCATGATTAGAACGGAGGCAGGTAGGAAACGATTTTTATATTTGACCGTGTCTACTTATAATGGCCTACCATCTAGTATCCGAGATGCGCCAACCATCGGTGCATTCAAAGTCAGGTTGAAGCAATACATTCTTGAAAAACAGGCAGAGGAGCGATAGTTATTTGTCAATGGCGGTGTCCCAGGTGAATCCATATTTAGCGTGTAGAGTATGATGTAATTTATATGAAGGATGTATGCGGTGGTGCTGTGAAGGTGATGGGATGTACGAATGTTTTTTTATGTCCTCTACAACGTTTTAAATGTCTGACTCGAGATAAAGAATAACCCTCAAATGATGGAATCATCTCATGACGTGAAATACAAATACAAATACACATTGTTGCATGTCATAGGTCAACAAAAAAAGACCTGAATGACCTTGAACTCAGAATTCCAGGGAAGATTTTTCAGGACCTTCCCCTATGACCCGGGTCAGCTTTTAGTATATTCCCGACTTATCCCCGCATACGGCATCTCCGAACCGAACCCAGACACGGTCAATATTTTCACCTTTTGGCCTCTTCTGACCTTCAATATATTAAAGTAAGTAGATTAAAGCTGACTATAATGTAGATTTCCATAACCCCACACTTTCCTAAACATGCGTTTTTCTACGTCTCCTGTTTTGTCAGATATCAGGGGCATGCCTTCCCCCCTCCAGTGCGCGTTAGTGCCAGACCTCTCCAGTGCGGGTGTTAAAGGCTGCGGTTCTGTTGTACACAGAACTGGTTCGGTTTTTTTGTCTCCAGGAGAATTGAAAGTTACATGAACGCTGAACCAACCTGGGATTCTACAGGATTGGTTCCGCCCTTGTTTAGAGCTTACCCCACTTTACTTTCCTTTTCTCACCTCCCTTTTCCCCTCGATGCCTTGCCCGAGAGAGGCTTGCTGGCCGTGGTGTTACGCTTGGCTGGTGGCTGCTAGTTGATGCCTCGATTTTCTCTTTCCGAGCGCTGTTCTCTAAAGGTCGGTAAAGTGGGGTTCGACTGCAATATGTGACGCTTGACTGGGCAGGAATCAATCTACTCAGCTGATGGGTGACTCGGCAGTCTTGCCGTTGATCAGCTGAGCTGGGGCTGGGGCGTGGAGACTGGAGAAGGGAGACTGGTCCCTCTCCGGTCTTCATGGTAGTGCAAGTTCATGGGTATGCAGTTGAATTTCGTCAGCTTCACAAATGAAATTTTACAAGGTTTGCAGTGGTCGCAATGTGTTTGATTAAGTATAGAAGCCTGGTCTCAACACCCGCTCCGTTGGGCCTTCGAGCCACCTTCGCCCTGGTGGAAGAAGGGGTCAAACATCCTCCCCCCTCGAACTGGGCTCCTATGGAGGAGAGCGAAAAAACAGAACGCCGGTGGACAGCCCGTAATATAATGAAGAAACTATAGAAGTCACTTTTTGCCTCAGGTCAATATGGAGGTCATGACAGGCCAAAAAAAGTGACAGACTCAAAGATGGATTGGCTCTAACGTCTGACTGAGCTAAGTTAGAGTGATATTTTTTACAATATTTGCTACCTCTTGTTACGGCGAATCGAATGATATATGATATGACACTGTGTGTAGAGAGAGAGGTAAAAAAAAAAAATGGCCTGACCTAAGGCCATGTCAAGGTTACCATCGGACCCAGCATATCAATCGACTCGCATGGAGAATCTGAATCTTATGATATCAAAATGAAAGCTCTATCATTATTTCCTGCAGTTATTGACCAAAATCCGAAAACCGTAGGTAGCCCCAGATGACCTTTGAGAGATCACATGTCCAAACGTGCAATATGATCCTGGAGAGCAGGCGGCTTTAGATGCTACGGTTTAGAGAATACAAAAGTGTTTTGAGCCGTATCCGGAAATAGGGTCATTTTCGGCCAAATTCCCGTTTTACCCATGCATTTCGGATGCAGAGCTCACCCGTACCTGACTTTCGGTCATAGATATAAAAGACCAAAAAAGGTCATGGATAAATACCACAACGTTTGGTACTCGGTTGGCACATTACGTGATATGAGTATCATATCAATAGACTAAACCTGCTTTTATTAGTAACGCTTTAAAAAATATGGATGGGATCACTTGACCTGACCTGGTTACTTGACCTGAGATGGCCCAAAGCAAAAATTTTGGGAAAAGTTGCGAAATCGATCGGGCATAAGGTGTGTCAAGTCGTTTTCCGGTGCGGGCCGAAAAAAACCCGAGACGTTGTTCAAACAATCTTCCGTCCACTCTTCCCACGGGGGCGAGGATTATTTTTAAATGTTCTAGTTTTCGGATGTGTGATAATTTGTTTTAGATTCCATGGAAATGTTTGCAGATGTGTGTACGTCTGTCGTTGTCGTAGTTTTCATATACTACTAGCCTCGGATTTCATCCTTGTTGGTTTTGAAGTTCGTGTGGAAGCAGGTTCTCCATCTGTCTCCGCCCAGCGATCAGAACAGTTCCAGCGCGCATGTTGACAAAATACCAAGCTCGGTCATATTGTTCGCGGCAAATCACACCGTAACGCAACGGCACTGTGTGTGCGATGTTTTGGTAATATGCTGATGACAGTTAAGAATACCGTTTACCGTGTTTGTGTCCAAGTGGCCTTGTATGTATGTACCTGCCACTCGCCACTGCTCAATACCATTTCATAAAACTACTATCTGAATACAATTCAGCGTAACGTTGCTTTACTGGTGGCATGGCTGCTTACCTTAGCGACGAGATGATGTCGAGTAGTTCTATGTGTGCCTGTCGGAAGCAGGGCCTTCTCCCGTAAGGTCAGGAATGTTCATTGCCGCCCGCGCGAGCTACGATTACTACGGAACACCGCTTCCCCGCACGCCGCTCCCACCGTCTCAGCACGGGCCCCATGCAGTTCAACTGTCTGGTGGGAACTTGTCCTGTTAGTGGTATTGGTGCGGGACTCTTACATAGCCACTGTCTGCTGCGGCCTCGAAGGATTGACTTTCGGAGGGCCAGACATGACCCGGAATCGCACGCACTCTGTCTCGAGTCTTTTTCAAACACAGCTATATCACAGCGGTACTTCTGTGAGGCGTGTTCTGAAGTTGGTGGTGCTGCAGCGCTCAGAAGCGCGCGCTGCTGGTGCTCACTGCTCAGCTGTCGGCGGGAGCACGTGTCACGCAGGGACGTTCTCTCCTGTCGGGTACGGCGGCGCGACTGAGATGGACGCCGCTGTCGCGCTACGCTGCCCCGCACGGGAAAGTGGCCACCGGTTGTCGCCGCTGATGCGGACCGGCTTGACAGAGGCCCGGGGAGGATGCAATCGTGGTGATCTGAGCAGGACGGCGTTTAATTTGGTGCGTCTTGGTCTCCTGCGTGACAGGGTCATTCGCCTACAGAGATGTGTGCGCCGCGTATCATCTTGTGGAGGCCTGGAAACCGAGCTCGAAACAGAATTGCTAGGGGTTTTACGCAAAATTTCATCAATCAGCGGGCTACCATGGAGAATCGGTGGAAAACGATAAAGTGCTCGTGCTGTCCCATGCCTGTTGTGGCGTTCAAAGGAGATGAGCCGTCGCGGTTCGCAAGCCCAATCGACCGGCGTTTAAAGGGAAATAAAAACCCGAATTAAGCAATTATCGAACCAACCACTTGATTTGCTGGAGATCCTAGAAGAGTTTTAACGTAAAAATACAACTGACTTTGAATCGATATGTACAAGCAACTAAAACGTAGGAGCGAAATCAGTGCTGCGAAGTGTAAAATTATTGTATGAAAAAATATTTGAGAGAATGTTATAAAAAATGTCGCCAAAAATAGTCAGTTCAAACGTTAGTTGGTATATAGGACGTTGGTTTTTATGTAAAGGTAAAACATATTTGGTGAAATTTATAAGAACTTAAACTTGAATAACAGCAACTGTTTGGTTCCACTGAGGAAAAACAGCTAAATCCTGTTCACGAAGCTACAGTTATCATTGTGCTGGTAAAGTCGACTAGCACGTGTAGACAGCACTCCCAGAATATTGTCTCACTTGCGTGCAACGAGGGAGGTATAGCTTGTAACGAGGGAGGAGTGCTTGTTCCAAGTGGCACTGGTAATTTATCGACTCGGACTTCGTTGGGTGCTTTGCAAAGCCGTTGCCTATGCCAGTGACGGAGAACTAATCTTCTACAGTCGGCTGTATTGTTTTATCATGTGTTCATTGTCCGACGGAGCTCTGCTTACTGGTCCCAACGGCAATCCATGCTCATTTTTCTCAGTCGCTGTTGCAACATGGTGTGCAATCAGCTCAATGTGGCGTGTTTTAAGGTGATGTATTATTCATCACATTACGCCAGGTGAAAGCGATAGCCATCAAAACGTCATGTGATACGTCTTTTGGAATCTGGCACGTCTTATTATGGTTCAGGTATTAGAGAACCCGCTCACTTTACTAAGCCTCCTCTCATCCTTTTCTGAAAAAGTGGAACGTGCACTGAACCATTCATCTGTTGAGTGGTTTCGAAAAATTTGGTTTTCACCTATTATTGCAATGGTAGATAACAGTTTCCCTTCCATGAGCTTTTCCCTATGTTGGGTCCAGTTGGCGGGCTTGTAAATTGTTGTTTCAAGAAGTCATCTTTGTACACGAAAACATTTTGTCGTTCCCATAGGTACCAGATCTGCAATGCTCAAGTTCAGAGGTAATTTTCGAAATTCTGTCACAATTTTTGCACGCCTCGGCATTTTTTCTAACCGTTAGGGAATACCTAATCCTCACTTAGCCTGGTCCTGGTTTCACGAGCTGGCGTGCGGTGCACCCATCCGGCGGCGAAGCAAGCATTGCCTTAGTCGGCTGCGGGGTACCATCGCCTTCGTCAGCTGCGGCTACACTTCGCCCTCAGGCCTTGTTTTGTAATGGCTTTGTAGCGGACTCATTGTTAAAATGGTTCAGGTATGTAGGCAGGAGCTAAGATGTCCCTAGGAACTGGGCACGTTGCGAGCCAATGGAATTGGTCTGGCCCATTGTGTGTGTAAGTGAGCCATCCATCCATCGACCGTGCTGGTTGACGTCTGTCTTTTGGTAATGCATCGGGTGCTGAAGGTCCATGTTGTGTGGCAGAACCGAAGATTACCTATATAGCAAAGTGCTGGGTGAACTGTAGTGAGACATTAAGTGTTAGCGTGTTGCTTAGTTTACTGCAATAGTGGCTGGTCCTGAATGTGGCGAATATATTTGGATAGTTATTTACATTGTGCCGCACATAACTTTTTTATTTGAGAAGTTTCAAGTGCTCATCACGCTCCAAGTCTCAGAGGCGCCCAACAATCATTGCATCTTCCTGTTCTGTTGTGTATTTTGCGGAGCAATGAGCCGTGGTAATGAAATGAGAAAAAATCGTGATTTTTTTCCAAAGACCTGCTGTCTTAGACAAAATATTGCACTTGTCTAGCTTTCGATTATTGTGGGTTGAGCGCCCAATTGCAAGGTCGAACATACCTAGCTTTGCTTGAACCCATATAAACTAATCGCGTGGAAGGCGTCCTCGCTTCTCGTGCTTTTTCATTTTCTCGAATCTTTGCAGAGCGCTCACGGGATAGTTTCGAAGCCCCACAGCTACCAGAGGAAATTACAGAGCCAATATTGTCTTCAACGATATGATCATTTTGCTGGTGCTATGTGCTATTTGGCTCCCGCATTGCCTGTGCGCCTTAGTCGTAAATTCTTAGTGCGTAAAACGCCGTCATTCCCTAAAAATGAGACAAAATTGAGCACTCTTATGACTATCGGGATGGTAATAATTTGACATGGGCTGTTAAGCTCTGGCGAGCTAAGAAGTATTGTTGTATGAACATTAAGTGCCCTGGTTGCTCCTTGAAATTAGCGGCCCGGTAGGTGCCTACAAATTCTCAATCAGTTGCGGAATTTTCTGCAAAGAATAGGTTCACCGAGTCTTCGTGACAGCATTTGTCTTTAGAATGCTTTCCAGACTGCGATCAATACTTGTGTCGCCCCGGCACTACTGCGGTCAGGGCCTGCCCGTGGTAGAAACACCCCAGGCTTTAGCCAGTGCCACCAATTTCACTCACTGGCCTCGCACATGAAGATCCGGCTCTTATCTGATGAAAGAACGCTGCAAAGTATCTCGTTTGTCATATCTTCCATGTTGATGAATGCTAAGTGTTGCGTGCACTGATCCGTAACGAACGGAATACGCGAGTTGTTAATAGGGGTGCCTCGCTGGGCTGCCGGCGTAACACTCGTGTGTTCTAGCCGAACGGACGGCTGTTCTGAGCGCTTGGAGCTGGCTGTACGAATAGGCGGATCCAGGGGGGGGGCACCTGTTCCCATCCCAGTCGATCCTTGGCGCTCCTTAAAAGGTCGATGACGCTCCCCAGAAATGTCGCTTTCCATCCCCCCTCCCCAGGATGCGAGTATCGGTGCCTCTGCAATGGGATTTGGCGTCCATCGGATAATTTTTCCGCCCAGAAGTGGCGCCCCTGGTCCGAATGGTGACACTCCCAACCATGTACCTCCTCGATTGGAAATCCTGAGCTCGCCAATAGCAATACGTCTGGTGCAGGTGCCCGGATTTCAGAAGCTGCTACCGTGCCATAACGTCTTATTTTGCTTGTTTTTAAGTGTCACCAGCTCCGCCAGTCGTGGTCGCCGGTCCTGGTAACCTCATTGGGCCGTTTCGACGATCTTAGCTTAGCTCTCTGGTGAGCTGAGAAGTGTTCCAATAAGGCCCCTGCTCGATGATAGGGTTGGCTGGATGGCCTCCAGATGTCCTCCCAGCGTCGTCTGTTGTGTTCGGTCTGGAGGCGTTTTCACCGGCGCCGCGGCCCGTCAGGTGCGGCGGCCGTTCTGTTGGCTCGTCTCGGTAGCTCGGAGCTGGTAGCGCTCAGTCGTCCGCAGCCCTCTGGGGTCTGGGGTGGAGGTCTCAGCGCATGCATGACGGAGTTGGATTTCAGAAATGATGCGTCGCCCGGTTTTCCTGTGTGTTTGGGAGTGTATGCCAGTATGGCTGGCGGATCCAGAGAGGGGGAAGGCATTTGCCCCCATACCCCCGATTTTGGCTGATTTTCCTATAAACCCTATGTTTTTCACAATATTTGGCCTTGTTGCCTCCCCCGCACCCCAACCATTGGCCTTGACCTGACACTGGCTAGTCTTACCGGTGTCCTGATATTCCGGTGGTGCTTCCATTTTCAGTGCACACATTGCACGTGTGCATATTTACTTGGCCACAAGACGGGTGTTTTTCAGCAAGTGAACTGTGTTTTTGTTTAACTAGTTATTGTGTTCATCTTCCCGATTGAGACGACTGGTAATGAGTTTACAGTGGCCGTTTTGTATGCGTAACGATTATATTAAGCATCTATAGATTGATGATCCCTGTGTTTGATGTTTCGGGGCCTGCATTAGCTAATATAATATTCCTCAACTTTTTAGATGTGTTCCATCACCTGCTTGAAATTATTTGGTATCTAGTGTCTTATTTTTTCGGTTCCAGCTTGTTTCGTCTTAAATATTTTGTCGGCAAAACTTATATTAACACGTACCATCATTTATTTTGGTGTATTAGGTTTTTAATTTTGTCATGCGCTTCTTAAGCCAACCTTTGGGAGAGCGATATGAGTCGAGCAACTTGTGTTTGCCCGGGAAAGTTATTATACTTTGATCGCCTTGTCCTTCCTTTTCGTTTAGCATTCAAATTAACGTTGGGATTAATTTAGTGGCCGGATAGCTTTGTCGGTGCGCCGACAAAGCTATCGTCTTACAGTTACCTTTCACTCTTATTGTGTGGAGCCCAAAAACTAGTAGGCTTTAGTTGGAACAATGTCTCGGTGTTTTTCCTGCACCGAGCCTGTCTGCAGTGAAGGGTCCGAACACGGACTGGACTAGAGCAGTTATAGCATGGATTCAAGATACCTATCCCTTGGTTATAGTGGAACTAGTGCCGATATTATCCATGGCCTGGCCTGTTGGAGCCTGATGCTATTGTGATCATGCAGTGTAGGGAAATAATCGTCTGGCTCCATCTGTATGGAGGACCGCAGGTGGCGCAGCTAAACATTCTGGCATCTTCATGGGGAGGATCTATATTGCTGGCTTTCGCTAAGGGATACGCACGCGTGGAATGTGAGACCGCTTGGTGTACACTCCCGTCTTTGTACCTTACCGGCCGGTTCGTTTCGGTATGGGTGAAATACAGAAACCATTTGGTAGCATATGGATTCTACCCTGTAGTATTGGTGTAACGTCGGGGACGCCATGTTGTCTCCTTCGGGTCCGTGTTCCCTGAATTATGCCCTGGCTGTAGTACGTGCCGTTTCACGTTGTCTCTGGGTGACATGGAAAGTGAGTTTGGTGTGGCTATTTAGGCGTGTAATGTTCTCGGTGGTGTCCACCGTCGACCGCAGCGCCGCAGTGAATCGCCGACCGAGCATCATGTTCGCAGGCCGCCTGTTGCTGCCGCTCCAGAGAAAGCACTTTTCTGCGGGGCGGCATTTCGCTCACCAGCCAATCCTGTGTTATGCCTCGAATGGGTCAGATTTAGAATAATTGTTGGGGGTTGGAATACAGACTGTGCTGCAGAATAATTGGCCGTTTTATATCAAAGCAAGTATGCCATTTATTTGCAAGCTCTTTCTGAACTACAAATATGCTGGTGTTTTATGTGATTGTAAGTTTCTGAGTGTACTCGAAGTGTGACGAGGGTATCTTTTCCGCATAATTGTTTTCCCTGAAGTGGATGCGTCGCCTTCATAATAGGATTTGAGCTGAGGTATTAGTCTTTTAGAGTAGGCTGGAAACCTCCCTTGATAGTAAATCGCTTCCTTCAAAACTCACCATTTGGAATTTGACTGGACCTCCAACCAATGGGTGTCGCTGGGTGCGGTCTGTAACACATCGTCGGAGGGGGCTAATTCTCCCCGTTGTTATTTTTATTTTGTTTTTATTTTTGAGAATGTTTTTTGGGTCTCAAATAGAAAATATGAATCATAGAACTATTGGCCATCCGTCAACGCGGGAGTGGAATTTAAAACGAGG
The DNA here is from genome assembly GCA_034440635.1 of Lepas anatifera. Lineage (NCBI taxonomy): Eukaryota > Metazoa > Arthropoda > Thecostraca > Lepadidae > Lepas > Lepas anatifera. The sequence goes on along the minus strand of JAOTON010001732.1, from coordinate 197,423 downwards.
CCAACCACCTCTTAAGCGTTAATGATGATGATATCCTTTATGGCACGACACACGCGCAACACTCACGTAACATGGAACTCTCATTTGGCCCGAACGAGGCCGTGAATTGGCTGCTGATGGCTGGTATAATACCTGAAACGGTTTTACCTGTCAACCGTGTATTACCAAGAAGTATCGTGAAATACTTCTATGCAAAGACACGTGCACAAAAGTAAAGGTCGATCGTTCTGCCGGCATACTTTACGTATATGGTAGAACATGCACCGCTTTGGAGAGCTGTGTGCTGTGCTTCAGTGGCAGTGTTGGGCTGCAGAGAGGCGCGGTGCGGGGTGCGTGCCAAGCGCACGCGACCTGGATTCGCGGTGGGTTACAACGCTGCAGGGACGGCGAGCTTAGACCAATGAGCGCGGCTAATCCCGAACGATGCGTGACATTGCTCAGTTTCGGAATGGCCCGGGGCAGCGTGTCACTGCTTCGGCTTCTAATTGGGGGACGATGCGACGCACCCTTTCACCTGTGTCGCACGTGCTCAATTGCACGCGCCCGGCTGTTTTCACCAGTGCGTTCTCACCGAGAACTGGAGAGGGTGTGAGAGCGCCGGACTTTTCCTACTCGTCCGTGACCGGGTCCGTTCAGCGCGCTCAGTTGCAGTCTTTGGCTCCGTCTCTGCCGTTCTTAACTGTATTGTTGGGCGGACGATGCCTGCCTAACTAGCTAGCTACTTGGTGTCGGTGCCCGTGTTGCATGACCTGGCTCCGAATGAGAGTCCTGGGAATTCGTGAGTTGTCGCAATCCGCCAAATAAATGCTGGGGCAGCTCCATGTGCAAACAATTTTGCCATACATTTATGCCTATGCCCGCCATTCAGCCCCACCTCTTTTAGAAAGAGACGGATCCGAGAGGAGGGGAAAGGGGCGGTCGCTCTCCCCTCAGGTCCGTGGAACCACTCTCCCCCCGCTCCCTCCTCACCGCCCCTTTCAACGCCGAGCGTCTTTGTCAGGAGCCGGATGCGTCCTACTCGTCTATAAAATACCTGAAGTGTGTGGATGCAGACCCTTTAAATTCGCTATGAGTGACTGGCAGGGGCGCTATGCTCTCTGCCGTTTGAATCGGTTACCACCCGTTCACGGACAGCCGCGTACTCCCCTGTGTTGATATTTGGCTGCCCCTGCCCTCCAGCCAACGGCTCCCCTGTGATCGAAATTGCTCCCCTGCTTCCCGTTAAGACTTTTAGAATACTCACGGCCTGAAAGACGCCAAAATAGTATCGGGGCAGCACTCGGAATGCACACTCGGAATGCCCTCTCCCTCCATGTGGTAAAGGCCGTGGAGGATTCCTACGTCTCTCGCTGCTGGCAGGACGACCTCACTGCGCGTTCTTGATAAATTGGTGGTGGCAGTCCTCTAGTGGAAGCACACTGTTAAACTGAACTCCTTCCGATCCCGGCCGTCGGCAAAACTGTGCTTTTGTATTTTTAAATCAGCCAGGATAGCTTAAGACTTTTAGATCGTGCCTATCTCTAACTTTTTTATTTTTTTAGAGGTACTTAAAAATTATAGAAACGGTAAACGTTGGCAAACCGCTGTCTATATGGCGCATTCCTCCCCGCAACGGTGGCAGTGACGATCCCTCTGCAGGTGCGGCAGTAATGCACCGCTCCAGGCGACTGCAGCAGGGATGTACCCCTCCGTGCAACTACAGCAGTGACATCCTCTCCTGCAGCTGCTGCAGTGAAGTCCCTCTCTCCCACAGCGGCAGCCGAGAGGACCTATCCTCCAAGTCCCAGCAGCTGCGGCAGCTGCGACGGCAGCTGGAGAGCGCTGAGGCGCAGCAGACGAGCAGCGAGCGGCAGCGGGGCGCCGTCACCGAGGAGAACCGCCGGCTGCAGCAGGACCTGGTCACCCTCACCAACGAGCTGCAGTCGCTGCGCAAACAGCGCCAGGAGGCCGACCAGCTGCAGGAGGAGCTTAAACAGCAGGTCAGCCTGCGTGCGACGGGAGGTCGCCCCCGCCAGCGGGTTGGTTGAGACAGTCGTCCAGAGCTGCTTGAAAGCAGCATTGCTATTTTCCATACCCAACTGCGTGCAGAGGGCATTATATGCAAGAAGGGTCATTCGAGTAGTTATTTATCAACTGTTTTTCTGCGTTAAAAATAAATAATGCTCGGACACGTAGTTAGTTGTATACCATTTGGTTGGGAAGTGCACGACTTTGTGGGCTCAATTTTCCATTGCTTTGTTTTACAGGGAGACGCTAAGTTTTGCCCCACCGTATCCGCCTTCCTCTAAATTTCCCAGGAAGAGAGAGGATATAGTAGTAGTAGTAATAGTAGCAATTTATTCCATACATTCCGGCGAAGTGCCTATAACATTAACAGCCGTACACATAATCAGTATACAATCGCATCCATGTTAAACATATGAGGCGCGACAGCGAAGAAAGTTCACACACACACTAGCCATGCCCGCACTTGTGTAATAACTCTCAGGCCAATCTAGTTGCGAAATATCATTTTTAATCCAATTTTATTGCAAGAAATGAGATCACAACGTAAATTTTCATACTTTCCTCGAAGGTCTAAATGTTCTTTGGCAACCGCATTCCGTTGCTGATAATTCCGGATATATTTTGAGTGAGCATGACTGATCTTAGAACTTCCCCTGATCTTAGAACTAGTATCTTGCCTCTCGATAACCCGAAAAGACGGTAATTGGAATATGTGGCCAGTGGCCTACGCGAAAACTGTAAAACTGTTTAAGATTTCTGGTAAGCTTACTTGGGGGGCAAACAGTTGAAATGCGAAAGTATGCCCTACGCGTGATATCAAACGAAAATTGGCTTGCAATGATGCTTTTTATTCAGATCTCTGAATGCGTGGATATGTTCTAGCGTCCTGTTGTTGACTCCCGGACAGCAACAACTAGCAGGGTTTAAATTGAGTTGAACTGTTCACACATGGTATCGTCTCCCTGGGAAACAGTATGCAGTTGAGAGTCTGCTGAGAGGGCTGAGACCTCTGCGGCGACACTGACCGTGCCGGGCGCCGGCCAGGTCCGGGATTACGTGAACGAGGTGGCGCGCGTGGAGGAACTGCTGGGGATTCGCGAGGAGGAGCGCAGCGACCTGCTTCGCCAGTACAAGAACCTCAGCATCGAGGCCTCCGGTCTGGAGGAGACCAACCACACCCTGGGTAAGCGCCGACTCCCGGTCCCTGCCGAGGTCGGACCTCAGCCGGCTCCCGGTGGCACAAGCCTGGGAGAAAGGAGCTGGAAAGTAATGGGGCTGACCTTGCTGATTATGGACTGTTTAATCTGCACCTATTTCCTGCTTTAAAATGTTTGAGGCTAAGAACACGAGGGAGATTCGATCTCAATACCTCTACCTGTTTTTTAGACTTTTTTTAGACAGTAAGAATCATCTCTGCGAGCATTGAATTGGTAGTTCACAACTTGGCAGGGCGGCTAACTCCCTGTCATCCCAGAGGGTAAGAATTGCCTTGCTGAAAGAACTTCCGTACTGGCAAATTGAAGGACTCAGCTGCCCACGGCACTAAATAGCCAGTGCTGGCTTTGCTTGCCAATCAAAAATGCGCCCTCGAACTCTTGCGTATGAATTGTTCTAAATGGAGGAAAAAATGCAGTGCCCAGCTTTCACCTATACCTTGACCTGTAACCCGCAGCACAAGCTAAAATATACGAACCCTCACACAAGAAGTGTCGTGAACTCGTTTTTCCCTATGTGGTTTATGTATATCTCATTAATTAAGGTAAGCCCGTAACTAAAGTGACTAGACACCAAGCTAACTAATTAACTCCGCGGCCATTACTTGCATTTGCTCTCTTTGGCCCTCGGCTGTAACAAGGGTAAAACAACCTCTTTAAAGTCTTTAACTCCGAGCCTTTTTTGTAATTATTAAACTCTCCCTTGTCATTTCTGTCTCGTTATACAAATTCGGAGCACCTTTTCCATGAGAAAGTAAGCTTTTAGATGAAACAGAAATTGTCGGTTATCATGCAGTTACCATGGGTGCATGGATTCGTAGTTTGTATTGTGCCACGCGAAAATGGAATCTTTAAAGCCCCTGCTCGGATACTGTAGTGCCGCAGTGGGGGTGTTAAATAAAGGTGGCGCCTGGATCAGTCTTGTACGACGAGGACTTTGATCAAACTTGCAGACTCTAAACATGCATGGTGCCCCCGGATTTACTGTTTTAAGCCCTTGTAAACATTAATTTTAGGTATGCTGGGTCACCATACCCAGATTGAATGGACAAAGCTTTCAGTGAATGACCGAGGGCTATAGGGCGCACGGCGATCAAGCTATGTATTCAAGTACCTTCACATAGAGCATGGCAAAGAACGGCCTGTGCTGTCAGGTATAACTCTGAACAGTCTCGGAGTTACAGAACCTTTTGAGATGGCTGCATCATTCAGCACCGATACATTGAGCTGACGTCCTTTCAGCATGTTAGTTGCGTATCCGTCTGTAAGCGGCTGGATGTAAATTCAAGTGTTCGCTCGTTTTCAGGCAGCTTGTTGTTCAAGACGACCTTGGTTGGTACGTGAGCCTTGGTTTTTTGTGGAAATAACAGCCTTTGCACAGACTTTGTGCTTCCATCTCGGGAGATTTTGCCGTGTGGTTTTGGCTTTAAATTGGTGGGACTGGAGGTGTGGTGGGTTGGATAAGTGGGGCTATAAGAAACATTTGGATCTTCTCTGTCCAAAGTTTTTAAGAAGGAGCTTGGGTAGCTTCAGCTTCAACTGCCACGATTTAAGTGATGCAACTTTCTCGGGTTTATGGCTTGGGGTGCAAGATGAGCTCCGAACTACTTCGTGCTCCCTCCAGGACTAGTCATTTTAATGTGCATGAGCACATGCATGGTGCGGGGGTATGTAGAATTTCATTGTTACGATTTTCTTTGGATTTTCTAGAGATTTTCGTGTTGGGACTTTGGTGCTGCTTTGAGCTGCTGGATATTCGGTCTTGGAGCATTCGCCACCTGTCTTCGCTAACATGCCTTGCGTGTTTTCGCACGTTCAAGATGCGTGTTTTCATGCTTTTCATTGCAGTGTGGCGTTTCTTATCAGCGTTTCTGCATGGCTTCTGTAATTGATTGATTGCCTCAAACCGGGACGACGGTGAGCCAAGTGCTTCCCTCGAAACACCTTCGAGACATAACAGTCCATGGTTATCCAACTGTCTTTCATTGTTTGCCTTTCTAGTTCAATAACGTGAGCTGTACATAGATACGTTGAAAACTGATATGAGAACCGCGTTTGGTATGTGCTTAGTCAATACATAGTCCCAGCGATAAAACTTGTTGGCACGAGCAATATAGAATACTGGACTCGGTACAATTATCTCCATTTTAACTTATCTTTTCTGAGTATGGCCGTCTTTCACGTAGTGTACACTTTAGCCATTGGAACTTCCAGCCCCAACATTTTCAAATCTCCTGGAAAGATGTGGGGTCCAAGGAGATCCCGAGACTAAACATAGATGACCCGCTGACCTGCATGGCTAAGGGTGCTCACTGGTTGCCGTTTGCGTTGTGTGCCCAGCCGGGCGTTGCTAACGCCCTCTCGCTCAGGTATGTAGAGGTGTCGCTCCGGCCCAGGCGTTTGTGGTAGGTGGCGGTCGTGTTTCCCTCTCATGTTCCTTGATTTGTAAATTGCCATCAAAGGTCTGGCGCGACGGATGGAGTCACGAACACTGTTCACTCAAAGACATAGATGAAGACCAGAATGAAACAGGGTATATCGAAAGTGGCAAAGGACGTAAAAGGTGAATTGAGACTCGATAGAGTATCCTGGGGTAGCAAGGTAAATATACTGATTTGTGAATATTATGCTATTGTCCGAGATCCCAGTCTGGCTCAGTTCAATTTATTATACCTGTCCAACCGCAAATTTCATAAGTATTCCAAAGAATATTTGCCGTGAGGGACTACAAAAGTGAATGGACGTCATAGCAACTGTGCGAAACACAAGCAGCAAATACCACATAAGAGCGCAGAAATACGATTTCGATCACTGCTAGCGTGGGGATTTCATTTTTTTACAGAAGATGAAAACAGACCGACAGCTCTGCAATTTTGTATACTTTCTCGGCATCCACAAATATAAAAGGAGTGGCCTTTCGCCCTAGAAATGTAAAAGCTGGGCAAATATGAATTTGATGAGTGTGCTATGTAAAGTAGGAGAGTTTATTGAGCGGGTTTTGATCGTTTTAGCTTTTTGGTGTTCCTTGCGTCAGAGTTTTAGCCTTCACACAGCACCCTCTTTTGCGTTATATTTTGACAGCTTTTACACATTTCTAGGTGGTGTGTGGTGGCGTTGAGCTCTTTGAGACAGGTCTTGTAGAATTTACTGAAATGATATCCCAAAACTGAGCCTCCAGCAACTTGGACAGCATTTATACAAGAATACGCTGGACATCGTGCTTACTTGCGAAGTCACGGGACTTGAAGGTTACAGTGTAGCAGAGTGTCACATTTATCGTGTGGACGCTGATTTTCGGTGTCTCTGTCTCGTCTGGCTTCCGCTAGGTGGCAGCAGGATTGATCAGATAGTTACTGGAGATTTTTTTCACGTTAAAGCCATACTTTTAAAAGCATTATTTGAGTGGCTACACATTATGAACTACTTTGCACAGAGATGAGAGGATGCCGAAGATATTCGACTACACGAAAAGGTACAGAATAAAAGTGTTTAAGCCTCATTAAGCTCCATATAACGAACTGTGGCACCTTTGTACTGGTATTTGAACCGAGATCACCATGTGATAGAGCATGTCAGAAAATCGGCAGACCTGATATTGTTGTGCCTTGTGCCAGAACTCACCGTTTGCGGGGCAACAGCGGGTTTTTAGAGCTGGTCTGGTGTCCAGCTCCCCGGCCTGGCCTCGTGCCGGAGTCGAGGTGGAGCATACCAGGAAAACGGTGTTCAGGCTGTCATTTGTCTCATAATTCATCATTACATGTCACATAGAACATGTTGAGAGCCGAGTTAGTTCCTGCCTGCCCGGCGCCGGCTTCAGGCGCCACCGAACAGGTGGCGGCGGCCGATAGGTTCGCAAGGGTACGAGTGGCGTAAGAGAAGTGCGTACCAAAAGAACTACGTCCTAAAAGAAGCACGCCCATGCAGCTCTGCTACTTTGTCAAAAGGTGATTTCTGAGGCAAGCAGAATATTAAACCAGGGAGCTGTTGGTATCTTTTACGTGACTGATTGCTCAGTTCAAATCCCATGAAGATTTCATGCCTTCTTTCATGCAACAACCATTGTTCTTGTTATAATTGCCGGAAATTACAACGGGCCTGAGTTGGCCGGAGTCTGAGGGACGATGCCGGGGAAGCTGTGTGAAAGTGTGCATGGTTTTGGCGCGTCGTGTCGCGTGACGGCGTCGTGACGGCGCCTGGTGCCGTCCCGGGCCCTCTGTCAACAGCGCCGCCTCTGAATGCGCCGCTGACCCACATTCAACCATGACTGGCCGCTCACCCGGCCACGGAGAATGCACCGTTCGTGGTGAGATGCGGCCAGCGGCAGGCTTAGCTATCTATTTTGTGGGTTATACCGCCGGCGGGAGTGTCCCTCTGATAGTTAGATCTGACAGGTTGAGGCTACTAGAATATTTACACACATGAGATCAAGGTAACGACGTGGCATAATAAATCGTGATAATAAAAAGAACAAACAGCTATAGTCAAACCTTAAGTAGTTGCCAGTAGTATGATTGAAAAATAAAGGAGCGGGGAGTGGTGCGACCTTAATGTAGTACTAATACTTTGAAATATATTTATAATGGAACTTTAGTAGTAATTTCGCACGGGCCTGGAAGGGCACTCCTCCTGCCAAGTAATCTTGAGTCCTGCAATGGGTATCCATTGAATACCCTATTGTAGTAACTAAAACTTCTAAATCTGTTTATAATGGAGTTTTAGTAGTAAGGTCGTACGAGTATGGAAGGGCACTCTTGCATACCTATTGAATGGGTAATGGGATAAAAAGCTGAAGTTTTAACATGTGGGTAAAACAGTATAAGCCATATGCCACCAACCGTTAAAATAGAAAGCTAAGCAGTACCTTACAATTTGCACAGGTGGTTAAAACAGTAAAAGTGGGTTTAACACTCGCATTGACGGGGGGGCGGTTACCCGCCCCCCTCGGGTGTTCCGGAGATAGCAAAAAACGGCGGCGCGTAGCGCCGCCGTACTTGGCATACATTTTCTCTTATCATCTTTACAACTTTTGTCAAAATTTTAAGGTTAGGCCATTTCAGGTCAGGTCACCAGTACAGGTCAAGTGACCTGACCTCAAAAAAGTTTAAGATAGCATAAGTCGGAACAGGGTGAACTTATCTGATTGAAACTCATATCACATAATGGGCCCAAAGAGTTCTCTAGAATATGTTCGAGTACTTTTTATATCGATGACCTAAGGTCAGGTACGAGCCATGACCTCTCCATTGGAAATACATTGGGAAAATGGTTTTAACCGAATAAATCAGTGACTGTTGGTGATAGAGCGTTTATTTTAAATGCATTATATTTGCCTTGTCTGGCGTTCTGGTGATATGCATTTTACCTACTTTGACCTTGACCTAACCTCAGGTCAGGTCAAATCCTTGATTTGACCTAGCAAGGTCATATTATGTATCATTCGATTCGGCTGGCTGCGAGGATTCATATGGTTGGAATCGTTTTTCTCTATATTTACTTTTTCAGATGTAATTTCCAAAAAAAACTTAATTTACATGTTATCCCTATGACGGCATGTTTTGACCTCCTGAATGTGACCTGAGAAAATTTTTTCAAGTATTTTCGATGGAGAAGTGGATGGGCTACCCAACGCCGTTTACCGTTTTTCGCTACCTAGTTCTCGAGATCTTAGGAAGGCGCGTACCCCCCCCCCACCCCGTCAATGCGAAGGTGGCTCAGACCCCCGTCAATGCGCGTGCTTATCCATTCTCAGTTTCAATATCGCCACATATTTTCCCATGATGGCATGTGCTGAAATCGGTTGGTAATCGGCCGGACATGCCGCCTGTTACCCTGCTGATTCGTCCTTGTGAGCCGTCGAGTAGTTTTTGGTTGTGGGTCGATCGGTCAGGCACACGAAGAAGGGAAGAAGAAAATCTAGGTGTCAAATCTGCAACATCTAGCTTGGCATGACGAAATGTTTCTTGCAAAGGAAGGGTAATGCATAGCCCTCCTAGCAGCAAGAGGAGTTTTGTACTGTTCTGATAAGAAAGCGAGAACGCCACAGACGGCCGGGGGTCGAATGAAAATAATACCTTTTACTCGATCAAGAGAGAGAGTGATGTTGAAGTAAAATAGTAAATTTGTGCTGCGCCCGACGGGGCCGTGCCAAGTAGGGACGCGCCGCACCCGTCTAAATTACGATGCCGTTTTGTAAAGCTGAATGTTTGGGCATAAAGCAGCCACGGCAAGCCTTTATGATAACGGCTTCAGAGCAGCCACGGCAAGCTGCTATGATAACGGCTTCAGAGCAGCCACGGCAAGCTGCTATGATAACGGCTTCAGAGCAGCCACGGTGAGCTGATATGATACGGCTTCAGAGCAGCCACGGCAAGCTGCTATGATAACGGCTTTAGAGCAGCCACGGCGAGCTGATATGATAACGGCTTTAGAGCAGCCACGGTGAGCTGATATGATAACGGTTTTAAAGCAGCCACGGCGAGCTGATATGATAACGGCTTTAGAGTAGCCACGGCGAGCTGATATGATAACGGCTTTAGAGCAGCCACGGCAAGCTGCTATGATATCGGCTTTGGAGCAGCCACGGTGAGCTGATATGATAACGGTTTTAGAGCAGCCACGGTGAGCTGATATGATAACGGTTTTAAAGCAGCCACGGCGAGCTGATATGATAACGGCTTTAGAGTAGCCACGGCGAGCTGATATGATATCGGCTTCAGAGCAGCCACGGCAAGCTGCTATGATAACGGCTTTAGAGCAGCCACGGCGAGCTGATATGATAACGGCTTTAGAGCAGCCATGGTGAGCTGATATGATAACGGTTTTAAAGCAGCCACGGCGAGCTGATATGATAACGGCTTTAGAGTAGCCACGGCGAGCTGATATGATAACGGCTTTAGAGCAGCCACGGCAAGCTGCTATGATAATGGGTTTAGTCGTGAAGAGACCCGAAAATGCAGGAAAGTTTACATTAAATCGGTCATATGCCAGGCTAGTCAGTAGAAATGCCCAGACAAAGGCACTTCCTGTGTCGCACGTAATGCTGTGTAAGTCTAGTGATTTCTAAGTCTGTCTGAGCCTCTATGATCTCTAACCCCGTTTTTTGTGTATAGGTTCGAATATTCAATTGCAATGAAAAACACAGCTGATCTTGAATCAAAGTAAAGAACGGGATAGCACCATGGTAAGCTCGTTCTGTAGTACTCGTTGCTTTCTCCTGCTCCCGTCGTCATTGACGAGCGTATACCGTAACGTGACGGCCATCTTATCAACTTGGAGCATGCGTATTGTGGTCTATCACACCTCGGCTGGAACTCAGAGGCAGGGCTGTCTGTTGCGACGCTTCACGCAATGTTTTGTTCTGCAGCCAAAAACGTGTCTGAATAGTATCCACAAAGCTCCTACCCTTCAGCATCGAGTCCGCTTGTGCAACGCTCGCATCCTGCTGCACGGTTCGCTCAAAGCCGCGGAGCCGCCGACCGAGGAATTGGCGCTCGGCGGGGGGGGCAGCCGGGCGTCCAGAGTCGCGGTGTGGCCCCAGCCGCGGGGACGTGCTGAGGCGCCCCGTGCACGGCTGAAAGTGAAAGCGACCCCACGCGGGGGAGGAATGTGTTTGACTACTGCGACACCGGCAGCGGTGGTGGCAGCCACGGGCATCCGCACCTCCGATGCAGCATCCTCAGGCGACCAGTCTGTCTGTCAAGCCCTGGTCCTCGATATCGAGAGACGAATTCTGATGGGAGTGTGATGTACTACAAAAATATTTAGAATGTAAAGGAATCTTTGTCTTTTTATTGAACAGAGGCTAGAGTGCTTATGCAAACTTCGATCAATTTTTCGTCCCCAGCCCCCTCCACTTGATCCCCAGCCCCCAGGATCCGCAGTTTCCCGCCATTTTTTCTTATCTGGCTCCCACTCACACGCTTTTACTCAGTAATGCACCCTCCACTTGGGACCAGTGCCTTTTTAGCTATAAATGGCAGCTGATTTGTTCCTCGTTCGGTTACGCCCTTTGTTGAAGCTCACCATGGAACCGAGTTAAGTGTTTTATCTCCTGACCAGTGAACCTCGCTTGGAACCCGACTGGTATAGCTTGTGAGTGGCATCATGTCCTCTCGCCTTGTCCTGGCCCACCAGGACGAGGCCTGACGGCGGCCGGGCCCTAACCTGCCAGGCTAGGGCCCTCAGAGGCGCAGTTTCTGCTGGGCGAACTCTGCTTAAAGTGTCGATAAGTGAGGAGCAATGAACCGCAGTTTCCCGCCATTTTTTTCTTATCTGGCTCCCACTCACACGCTTTTACTCAATAATGCACCCCCACAGGCCAGGCCAGAGCCGGCAGGTGCAAGCCTGCGTGTCAACCAACACTGTATATAGATATATTCCTCACCTCACTTCACCGCTGCTCCTCATCGGCCAGATCGTCAAGAAAACAAGAGTCAGTCCTTCTCTTCAGCGAGCCGAGCCGAATCCCCGGCTATGAATCTCCGGGTATGGAATACTGCTGGGGAGGAGTGAAGCTGGAAGATGGATTCGCACCTCTCTCCTCTTTGAAAATTAAAGAAGAAAATGGCGTTTCCCGTCAGCACCCGTTCCCCAGCTGCCTCCACTGTTGAGACGTGACGGGTGCCTGAGGAGTCGGTGTCGATGACAGGTCGGTGTGGACAGAACGGCGCGGTGTCTGGCGGTTTCTCCTCGGCGGTAACTCGTGCTTCGGCCGGCGGTCGTGCCCTGGCTCCTCCGGCTTGCCAGTGCAGGCCGTGTCCGTTTCTGGTTGACCTCCAACGGTACGTGGTCGGCCGTGCGTGGCTCGTGGCTGGAGAGTCACGCACCAGGCACGATCTCCCACCAGCCCAACCCGTTCGTAGGCGTTGTTAACTAGTCAAAGGATGTCCCGGTGTGAAGGTTTTTTGTTTAATGTAACAAGCTGAAACCTCGTTACGTTTCCCGTCTTACTTGTTCACTTTTTTCTCATCGAATCAATGCCAGAAAATTGGTCCCGTGGAAATGATGCTACTGGTTTGGCCCGTTTTGTTTGGGTGCGCCGACCTCAGTCGCGGCCTACACTTCGGTGGGCTGACGTCCGGTCTGTCGGAACCAGAGCGTTCCCTGGGTCCCCGCCTGGACGCCTTTCACATAAACCTAGCACGGCGATTTGATTTTGGTTCGTCGTGTCGATCAGTTTTCGCTTGAAAAGCCTCTCAAAGTCGCGGAGAAAGCTGTGAATCCCTCGGATGAGGGTGTGTGAATTGACGGTTCTCCAGTGGCATTCTATGCAGTGTTGGTTAAGCATGACATGACGTATTTAACTCTCTCCTTATAAATGTCAGATGTCTGTTTTTTAGAGTGGTGACGGCTAGAAAAGGCATCATGTAGTTTTGGAACTAGTGTTTTCAGTATGACCAAACTGCACATAAACCGCCACTCGATTTTCCCGTACAGACGGCCACCGTTGATGTAATTTCCAAGCTCTCCTTCGCCTTCGATACTAGAACTGTTCCTGCCGTTCTCGGACCGGCTTATCTGCCGTTGGTTGGCGCCGCAGCCTTCCTAAGACACGTCTGTTTGTGTGCGGCCCGTCGCCTCCGGGAGAAACTGCAGATCGTGACTGCCGCCGGGAGTGGTCCCAACGCAGCTCCTCCCGCTCAAAAACCCTCGGCGTTACCGCGCCGCCGCCGCCGCCACCACCGCGTCTCGTTGCTCTGACGCCAGAAAGTAGGCCCGCTTCGTTTTTCCCGGCGGCGTCACAGTCACAAAAACCTTCCTCCTTACATAGTCTCTCTCTCTCTCTCTCTCTCTCTCTCTCTCTCTCTCTCTCTCTCTCTCTCTCTCTCTCTCTCTCTCTCTCTGTCTCTGTCTCTGTCTCTGTCTCTGTCTCTGTCTCTGTCTCTGTCTCTGTCTCTCTGTCTCTGTCTCTCTGTCTCTCTGTCTCTCTCTCTCTCTCTCTCTCTCTCTCTCTCTCTCTCTCTCTCTCTCTCTCTCTCTCTCTCTCTCTCTCTCTCTCTCTCTCTCTCTCTCTCTCTCTCTGTCTCTCTCTGTCTCTCTCTGTCTCTCTCTGTCTCTCTCTGTCTCTCTCTGTCTCTCTCTGTCTCTCTCTGTCTCTCTGTCTCTCTGTCTCTCTGTCTCTCTGTCTCTCTGTCTCTCTGTCTCTCTGTCTCTCTGTCTCTCTGTCTCTCTGTCTCTCTGTCTCTCTGTCTCTCTGTCTCTCTCGTCTCTCGTCTCTCTGTCTCCTGTCTCTCTGTCTCTCTCGTCTCTCTGTCCCTGTCTCTCCCCTGTCTCTTTGTCTCTTTGTCTCTTTGTCTCTTCTCTTTGTCTCTTTCTCTCTCTCACCTCTCTATCTCATCCTATCTCTCTCTATCTCTATCTCTATCTCTCTCTCTTTCTCTCTCTTTCTCTTTCTCTCTTTCTCTCTTTCTCTTTTTCTCTATCTCTTTATCGCTCGTCTCAAGATTTGACTCTTTGTCGACAATGAGGCTGGAAATCAGCGACTTGGCGAAGAAGAGGAAATATATCGATGCACACTTTTAGGAGCGTCCATGCATACTAGTGTAGCTTAATGTTACATCAGTAACGAGTAACAGTAATCTGTTGCGAAATGACCGGACGTCTGCTGCCGGGTTGGAAGTGCCGGTCCGTCTGAGGCTGTTCACTGTTCGATGGCTCCAGCCGCTCATCGCTGCTGCGTGACTATTGCTAACGCGTCGCCTGTGGCTGGTCTCCTCTCGCACAGCGCCGAAGCGGGAAACCCAGCGTCATGGAGCTGACGCTTTAATGCCGGAGTCCAGGAATGCTTCACTGGGGAAAGCTGGACGTGTGGGGTGGTGTTTTTTGTGCCTGGTTTTGTGGGAGGGTGCATCTAGCTGAAAAATGTATTTGGTGTGATCGAAAAGGTAATACGCAAGGGAAAATTACCTCGACTCAGCCGTTTGGAAACTTGGTAATGTGAGTCTGAAGGAAATCTGTCTTAGGGCTTTTGCTTGAAAAAAGGAATAACTTCGACTCGTTTTGTTGTTTTCTTCTTTGGATAGGATAAAAGAGGGTTGTATTTATGTAATCGGTAAAAAATGACGTTATTTTTATCGACCAGCTTCTGAGACCACATAATAATTCACCTGTGCTGTTCCTTTTCCTGGTCTTGTTTGGTCTTTCGTGTTACTTCTTCTATGGTCTTCGCATTTCTGCTGTCTGGAGTCTCGGCCCGGGCAATTGAGTGTAATTGAAAGAAACACGGCCGGGTACATTGTGTTACTTGCACGCCTGGTCGGTGTTCACTCTTCCCGCCTCAAGGTGGTCGCAACATGGACCAACTTGTAAAATTCCGTGCCTACTTAGCCCCGCTGTTTGAAGCCTGAAATAATGGCTCGCTCGGAATTAGGTATTTACGTCAACATTGGCTCCCCGTCGTTGGAGCGAAATCGTTTGAAGCTGTCATTATAGCCATCGACGGGAAATTTCACGCCTTAACATGTCATCACAGCCCGTGTAAGCTGCAACAAAGCCGTGCAACTGCAGAGTCTCGGACCAATATCGTTCTGCTCTCCAGGACTGTTGTGTCCCGCTCTTCAGGACCTGTGTACAGGTACCGCGCTCCTGAGCGGTGCCGGTATCAGCGGGTGCAGTATGTCGGCTGGCGGTGCGTTCCGGACGCCTCAGTCAGAGAGTCCGGTGTGGGCGGTGAGCGCGGAATGTTCTGTGGCTCTGAGCAGCCGGCGGGGATACCGCAACCGGCAGACCTGGTGACCCGGGTCACCCGTCCACGGGAGACGACGGACCAACACTGTAAACGGCACGGCCTCACGTCAATGCGGAACTCGGGCCCCCCTTCAAACGGGAGAGCGGTCAAAGCTGAAGCCACGTGCCTAGTCGAGGCGAGAAGCCGGCTTTACAGATATGGATCGAACTGGATGTGGTCAATTTCCCTCGCATTTATGGAATTCGTGTTTCATCGATTATTCTTGCAAAGTGGCATGTCTGCTATATTTCACGCATTCATAGCCGAACCTCATGAACCTGTTTTCCCCGTCTGTATGTAGATTATGTGTGTGCAGTTGCACAATCGCGCATTGAAGGGCATGCACTCCGAGCTGTCTCAATTTGGAAAGTCATCGTTCAAATAGTTGTACCCACCGTAGTTTCCGGCTTTGGTCGTGACTCGAGGAGACTTATTACATTTCCAGAAACGGTTGGCGGGACATTAATGACACCACGTTGACGGCCTTGCGCGATGAAGTTGTCTTTTGTGTCAACGATTTGTGGGTTTGATTTTGTATGGAGACTTTTGTTCGCCCATTTTTTATCAATATTAACCTACTCGTTTACAGTACCATCTGATGATGGGTACAATGAGACGCTAGGAAGGCATACAGCTCCATACCAGCTCATATAGTCAATGCGTTCAATTTAAATGGGCGTTGTAATGTATTGGAAGTTGTCGAAAGGTGCTCCGTGTCACAAACAATCTGCGAAGGTAAAGTCACTGCCTTGTTGGTTTCACATGAGGGCTTTTGATCGAAATTAACAAATTAGTAACTGGGGCAGTGTAACTTAAAATAAACCAGCTCTTTGTTAGGAAGAAACCATAAAAAGTGGGGAAGGGACCACGCTGCACAAATTAGTGAACGGAAGCAATTTGGCACGGATAGTCTTACTTTGTTAGAATTAGGTGCTGTGAAGATGTGGCTCACTGTTTGATAAAGAACATTGATAAGCTATTCTTTAGCCAATATGCAAGGATATATGAAATGAGATACCCACTCCAGAAGGACTTCTGTGAACTAATATTTAATTAAAAATTGGCATCTCCCATGGAACATTTTCCAGGTTTTTCAGGAACATTTGTAAGCTTTATCGGTGCAACAAAGTACTTTCTTTAACTTCCTTGAGCCATTCGAGCTTACTTCCATATAGCATCATTTCATCCACTCTTGACCTTGAGTTTGAATGGGAACGCTCAGCCGGCAGCTGCGGCGGGCCGCCGTTAGTTTCCACCCCAGATAGCGCTGCCCTGCGTCGGCGTTACCGGCGTTACAGCGCTGCCCTGCGTCGGCGTTACCGGTGTTACAGCGCTGCCCTGCGTCGGCGTTACCGGCGTTACAGCGCTGCCCTGCGTCGGCGTTACCGGCGTTACAGCGCTGCCCTGCGTCGGCGTTACCGGTGTTACAGCGCTGCCCTGCGTCGGCGTTACCGGCGTTACAGCGCTGCCCTGCGTCGGCGTTACCGGTGTTACAGCGCTGCCCTGCGTCGGCGTTACCGGTGTTACAGCGCTGCCCTGCGTCGGCGTTACCGGTGTTACAGCGCTGCCCTGCGTCGGCGTTACCGGTGTTACAGCGCTGCCCTGCGTCGGCGTTACCGGTGTTACAGCGCTGCCCTGCGTCGGCGTTACCGGTGTTACAGCGCTGCCCTGCGTCGGCGTTACCGGTGTTACAGCGCTGCCCTGCGTCGGCGTTACCGGTGTTACAGCGCTGCCCTGCGTCGGCGTTACCGGTGTTACAGCGCTGCCCTGCGTCGGCGTTACCGGTGTTACAACGCTGCCCTGCGTCGGCGTTACCGGCGTTACAGCGCTGCCCTGCGTCGGCGTTACCGGCGTTACAACGCTGCCCTGCGTCGGCGTTACCGGTGTTACAGCGCTGCCCTGCGTCGGCGTTACCGGTGTTACAGCGCTGCCCTGCGTCGGCGTTACCGGTGTTACAGCGCTGCCCTGCGTCGGCGTTACCGTGCTGACGACCAAGCTGTGTTGGCGTTACCATGCTGGCGACCACGTCTGCGCTGTTGCGGCGCACTGGGTCACGTGACGGCGCCGGCTAGTGCCGCGTGTCGTATCGGCAGCGACGCGCACCGACGGGGAGGGATCTCAAGCGTAGGGTGAGGGTGAACTCGACTGCTCACACATACATGCTCAACTTTTCTTTTTAGATTACACTGTCAGGGTGTGTATCATAGTATTACTGTTGTCAGCGCCGGTGATGTTTTCATTGACGTGCAGTGATGTAGTGGGCTCCGCGCGATTGGTCAGTTTAAGTGTCGTCAGTTCGGCCGGCGAAGGCGACCACGCCTTCGTCTTTTTGGTCGTCCACGGCAGTGTGACGGGCGCAGACGCCCTGGATTGTCACAGCGCCGAAGCGGGGTGGATGGCGTGTGGCTCAACGGCTACAGTTACAACAGCTACAATTAGTTGCCCTCACTCAAGCTATTTGTTCATTGTCTTCCATTTTACTGCTGTCATGAGGCGGAGCGTGTTTGTAAGCTGACTTCTTTATTCTGAGTCAGAGCACGTTTTGACTCGCAGTCACTGTTGGGTTTGCTCGCTTCTGAACTATGAGTTGAGTCGGAGTCGACTGACTGGCTAAACACCGGATGAGTTGAGTTAGAGTCAGTGTCAGTCGCTAGGCTTGAAATAAAACACAGGCAGGGTCGTTGCCGTGAAATTTTTACGGGAAGGGGAGAGGGTGACGAGACGAAACGCGGACGGGCGCTGACGGGCAGGCGAATTTCGAACATATTGGCTGTCTTTGGAAAAGCTTACGACAATGCATTTCAGTACCTTCACACTGGTCCACACAGGTAATGGGGCAAAAATGCAAGACCAAGTTCGAGTCCCGAAATTGCGGAGGACGTCCCTTTTGATTCCCGAGAGGAGGGGGACGCCTCCCTCTCTCGTCCCCTCCTTCCGCTTTCGACGCCCATGAACGCAATTTACCTTCGTCATTATTCTTTAGGTTTAGTGGTGCGTCAACTTCGATACACTGAAAGCTAAGTACCGGGCGCCTTTTTAGGGTCAATCATTATGTTTATATTTTCTGAAGGATTTGACGCATGTATATCAAGTAAATGATGCACCATTAGTTTAGCAAAAAACATATTTATTGTTATAGTATTTTCAATTGGCATGCTATTTAAGCGAATCTAGATTTCTTGTATACAAGTTAAAAGTTCATCGACTCTGAGTCAGAGTTGGTTCTGAGTCACATTCTCCTCGAGTCAAGGTTGAGTGGACTCACATCTACATTTTAGCTGGGTTAGAGTTGAGTTACCAGCTCGACCGGCTGAGTTAAATCAGAACCTGTCTGACTGAGTTTTGATGAAGTTGTGTCGACTCAAAATCATGAGTTTTTAAAGTGCGTGCATGACGAGTTTGTCTAGCTTGAATGGGCTGACGACACATAGCTGGAGGACCATTACGTTAGCGATAGGTAGCAAGTAATGCTCAGCATCAAGGACACTTAAATAAGATGGCAGCATTCGGTTAGTTCTATATTTAATTTTGTCCGCTATTTTGTTACCGCTGAGAACAGGCTACCTAGATCTAAGAAAACGCTACAGCCTATCAGAAAATCACATTGAAACATACATGAATTGCTCGGATTCCCAAGTACTCCTGTATGATGTCTTCAGAAGAGACATCATGCAGGACTACAAACCAAAAAAGAGCGGGGGGCGTCACCGCGGTACACAACCGACTCCACGGGGCGGCCATAACACAAGGCACAATCACACCAACCAGACCACATCATATTAAAAAAATGTGGTGGGTGTTTTTCCCCTTATCACACACACGACACACCAAAAACCAAACAATGTCAAGAAACAAAACAAATACAAATACAACATTCTAACCTTAGAACGTCCCCTTTTCGAACACAGGGGCAAATTATAAGGCGGATTCAGGACGCGGGAATGCTGACGCTTGTCAATCCGTTGCCAATGCATGTCGTATTCGTACCTGCCCTGAAATTTGTTCACAGCAGGAGCTAATCAAGCTTAAAATCAGTAACATGCCTTTTGGGCGATAAGCGAGCAGCCGTTTGTGTTTCAAGATGAGAAACGAAGGCTGGCTAAAATATTGAATGGCTCATGACGTTTATGTAACTTAAACATGACTATGTCGCAAAGAAGTTCAGCTGCCGTGAATTCGTCCCTTACTTGCAAAGAATTAAGATGAAACAGGTTGAAAAATGACGGGGAAATATATTAAAATTTACTTTAGATAATTTATTATGGAAATCATTTTAGCAGCACTTATATATTGGCCTTGGACTTCTTAACACGCGCATTGACGGAGGGCGGGTACCCGGCCTCCTCCTCGGATTTTTGGAAATAGTAAAAATGGCGGTGCGTAGCGCCGCCGTACTTTTCATACCTTTTCTTTCACACTGATTATTTTTAAAACTTTTGTCAAAATTTTAAGGTTAGGTCATCTCAGGTCAGGCCACCACTACAGGTCAAGTGACCGGACCCCAAAAAAGTTTAAGATAGCATAAGTCAGAAAAGAAATGAACTTATCTGATTGAAACTCACATCAGATAATGGGCGCACGCCGATAATGCCGATCGGGGGAGGGGAGGGTACCTTCCCCGGGAGGCGCCATCCGGACCAGGAACCGCCACTTTTGACCGGCAAAACCTATCAGGTGGGCGTAAAACCCTTTCGGTGGGCGCCGATTTTTGCATCCTGGGAGGAACCGATATTTCAGGGGGCGCCATGACCATTTTATGGGGCGCCGAGGGTCGATGGGAGGGACACGTGCCCCTCTTGCCCCCCCTGGATCCGCATATGCGAGGACCTGATTTTTCAGTCTAACGGATGCTGTGACGCTCTATAAGGACTTTAGATCTGAATCACGATAAAAACTGAAAGAAATAAAGTGTTGTGATAATTGTAGAATGGTGGAGAACAAACTGAGATTCAGATAACAAATATAAACAAGTAAAAAGACAACTAAGGCCTATCCATGCAGTAATAAAAAACTGATAATTGCGCCATGTAATGCCACCTTAAGAATCAAGCTTCCTCGATGGTTTCCGATCCTGTCATATGCGTCCCCTGCTCTTGGAGAGAAGTTGACCCGCGTTGATTTATTTTCCCGGCTGTTTTTATTGTCATGACAGGTTCGCCACGTTAGTTTAGCCCCCCACCCCCCTCGCCAAACTTCAAGTAATTGGTGTTGAGATTTTCAATAATGTTTATGCTTTCTGCATCCAGTGGTTCGAGAACGGGCTCAACATTTTGAGTAGGTGTTACCATTACTGAATTGAAACCAAGGAGGTGAAAACTGCAGCAGCGCCGTTGTGTCGGTGCCGGGGTCGTGCGGCAGTGCCCGGGTGCCGTTCTCTTGTGTGCGCCGCCCGGCGACGTTTCTCCGCCGCGCTGTACAAAAGCGGCGTCGCGTTGGATCTGGCACCAGTTCGCTCGCCGCCCTCGTCGCCCCACCATGAAGCTGCTGTCTGCTCTGTGCTATGTTGTGGCCGCCGCCGCCGTGGGTGTGCGTGCCTCGCCGTTCGAACACCCGCTGGAAGTGGAGCAGCAGCAGAACGCGCTGTCAGTGCAGCAGCGTGAGCTGCGGGAGGAGGAGTCGCCGCTGGCCGGCTTCGGTGGTCTGGAGACGCTGCAGCTCCTGCTGCAGGGACTCGTCACCGTCGGCACCGAGCTCTTCAGCTCCTTCACCGCCGACGGCGTTGGCCAGGACATGGCGCGTGCCCTGGAGGAGACTGACCCCATCGAGTGGGCACTCAACACCATTGACATGGATACGGCGCCGTGCCGGCGCCGGCTGGCCTGCGAACTCCGCTCCGGCATCACCTCCTACACATTCGGCGACATGGCCTACGAGTTCATGGCGTCGCACGTGCCGGCACTGAAGAAGTACGGACGTCCGACCAGCCGGGAGCTGTCGGCGCCTACCTGCGCGGCCGCCTACCAGTGCCGCTACTCGGACTCTCCTCTGATGGGAACGGCCCGCTCCATGCGCTCGCTGGCGGGCGGCATCTGCGACATGGAGGGAGACTCCATCTCCAGCCTCATCTGCCGCGCCTTTACCTTCGTGGTCGACTCACTGGAGACCCTGTAAAACGACCAGCAGGAGCGTTTGGCGAGACGATATGAAAAGGAGACATCAGTGATGAATGTACGGAGGGAGTGTGTTGTGAGGAAGTGGTTGGGGAGGATTGAATTCCGTCCATACGAGCTCTTAGTTCTTGGTTACCTGACGTAATACTCCACTGCAGTCTTGTGAAACTGAACACCCATGATAACAGCTCAGTCATTAGGGTTTGCGAGCAACGAATGCCAATGGTGCCTTATATTGTTACCAGTATTGTTGTTGAGTTGAGCTGTTGAGCGTCTGTTACTGCGATTGTTACCGTGTGTGTTGTTAACCCGTGCTCTCTGCTCGGCCACCAGATCATCGTTCAGGGAATGCGACACTGTGCGTCGGGCCATTGTCCAGACACCGGTTGTCGTGCTGAATTCGAGATCAAATACAGGAGACAAACGAGTAAAGTGTTTCATCTCCCTAAATACTTCTTTCAGTACGAGAAAACGTTCTATTCGGGCAGCCTGGCCTTGTTCAGATCTAAGGGAGGGCTAAAGGGCGTTCCTGAAGTCTGGGAGAGCGCTCTCTATCCATGTCGGTAGTCGGAGGCACCCCACATGGCTAGCCACGCGCGCGTCTAAATGCTGACCTTAGAATGCGACTTTGGCAGACTCGTCTTGTTTCCGGCGACCTCTATAGTTTGCCGCGCCTCCATTGTCCGTCACTGACACCGGTGGGGCGATTTGGTTGCTCGTTTGGTGAAATTTGAGTTGATGCTTTTCAATAAGATTTTTGAAACACCTGCCTCCCAAAATTTCTAAGGTTTGTCTCGTAAGGGGGCCCCTCTTAATGCACAGCAGTTGCCCCTTGAGGGTTTGCCTACTCTGCCCCCCCCCACCCCGCCCTAGGGAATTCCCAGACGTCACTGAAGCTGACTTAGGCTGCTTGTGGAGTTTCTGAAGCTTTATTTTATTATGGTGTGCTCAGGGGGCTCCAGAAGTACAACTATGTCCGATATTACCGCAGCGCGACTTCGTAAATTTGTAGATAAAAATCGAAAAGATTGAAATGTCATTTAGGCACGTTTACAAGCCACTAAATGTTAAAACGCAATCAGTTTGTTCTGGGGTATCCTCAGATTTCGCCCCCCTCCTTCCACACAAGACGGGATGAATCACTAAGTATACTTTTTGCCTGAGCGGATTTTTATGACTCCTGTTGTCTAGACTCTTGCAAAAAAAATTAAGAATCCCCAAAAGTCATGCTTAGGAAAGATGGAAGTGGACTGGAAAATATGACATGAGTGGCGGTTCCTTGAACACTGCACCCCGCTGGGTCCCTGGCATGACGTACCCCGATTGGGGGGGCTATTTTGCCCCCTTCGTATCTGAAATTACGGAGGGTGTTTGATAGCTCTTGACAAGACGAAGACAAATTATACGAAATATTTTATGTCCGGTCAGTATTGAGGTCAGCAGAGGTCAAGAAGTGTTCAATGGGCTTACAACAGTTCAGTGTGCAGTTCCTCCTCCCAAGGTTTTTACTCAGCGGGGCTAGATCAAATATTAAGGTTAGGTTTGAAGTTTTAGGATTTTAAAGGTGATTTAACTATTATTCACTGAAAACGACCTCTTTCTATGTTTCACCGTTGAATTGTATTGGAGTGACCAAAAATAAACCGTCTTAGGTCAACAATTTGAAAATTCCGAGATGACAGATTTGTAGGCCCTAATGACCTCATCATATTGTAAAAGTTTGAAACTGATCGGTTGGCAGATGTTCCTTAGGCTCTGCTTCAAGCTCGTGATTTTAGGTTTTGAGATCAGGTCGCTTGAGCTTGAATAGCTCTTGGACCTGACATGACCTTACCGAAAACAGGTTGGCCAGATTCTTGAAATCGATCAAAGATAAGGCACTGTAAGTTGCGTTGTTCTGAATCGTTTTTGCGTTATCTGGGGAAAATCAGGGGCGAATCCCCCCCCACCTCCCAAGTGGGACGCGTCTTAAACAGGGCTATTTGATACTGTGGACTATAACAGCATCCCTCCGTAAGAAGATGTTCAAAATCTTTATCGTCTTGTCAGTTGTGCTGCCGGTGCAGGGGAGACCAGAGTGGTATAGAATCAGAAACGTTTTGTTATTGTCACCACTGAAAATGTCACTGCGCCTGCACTGTATGGTTCCCCGACGCCTGTCATCTCCCTTCCTACCAGTCAGAATGCTGACAGCGTATGCGTGTTATCACACCGTCCCCAATCCACCTCGTTTGGCGTAATTGTATGGAGGTTTGAAGTCGCCTTTTGCCGTCTCATCCGTTCCGCTGATCCACGTGCCGCGGTGGGGAGTGCTGCCACCCCAGGGCAGAGTTCAGCGACTGGCTACAACTCTGTTTACTGCCTCACGGCTCAGCACACCAACTAACGCCGTAAACACGCCAGCTACGGCGTGCAATGGGTTTAGCCTACTTCTTGCTTCCCCCCACGTACGCTGTCAGCACCTGAGTGTGCAGAATGTGTGCCTCGCGGGTGGATGCTTTTCACGAGTCGGCGCCGGGGAGCCGGTCTGTTTGAACGGCTGCTCTGCATGGATGGACCCTTCTGATCCTTCATGGATTTCGCACTTCTTATTCTCGCTGTAGAGTTTCTCCTCAAGGTTTACTCTGCGCTGATAGGGCCAAGTACAGGGTTGTATAATACTATGTGCCTTAATTGTTTCTTCTGACACAAATACCCAATGTTAGAAACTTATGGGGTCTTATGGGGTGTGTTTCGATGCACTGAACTTTTAGTGGGAGATAACCTATTCGGTGATACAGGGGGGGGGTTCACGGGAGTGCTAATGTTAATGCGGGGTCGATGTCGCCTATCTAATAAACATTAAGTACAGTGTTCAAATTGAAATCAAAAATTACATCATATGGAAGTGGCGGCATGTTCCTAACACCGTTCTTCGTTTTACCATCCTGTTTCGTTCTGTTTTTTCTCGTCTAGCTTCTTTACGTTATTTTTCCTAGTTTTGATGCCGTTTGAAATTTAGCTCGAGTTGTTACGCTTTTTGGAGCTTTTTTACAGTCTATTGACCAACCTGCACATTAGTGGTGTGGCTTATTCTTAGCGGCTTTTCTGAGAAATTTAATCTAATTTATTTCTATTCTGTTGCCCCTGCCATTATTTAAGCATACCGCATTCATATTTATTAAAGGCATGTGTAGCTCCTTGCATCTGCTGGCACACTTTGTTTTATTGTAAATTATCAAGTCGAGGTTCCTTTAATTCTAGGTCTCATTGACGAACGTGTCACTTGTCTGGATTTCCCTCTGGTTTCCTTAAAGAAAAAGTACACTGTTGTTTTCCTGAATTATTCTGTTTCCATTCCTGCATTATGCGTTAGGTACCCTTTCTTTGTTCTCATCCCCTTCCCCGCCCCTGTCCGTACTCCACTCGCCCCTGTATCGATCATGTCCAGCAGCGACTCCGTCAGTCCCGTGTGACGTCCCCCGTCTGCCGCGACTCCGTCAGTCCCATGTGACGTCGCCCGTCTGCCGCGACTCCGTCAGCCCCGTATGACGTCGGCGCCTGCCGCGGCTCCGTCAGTCCCGTTGACGTCGGCGTCTGCCGCGGCTCCGTCAGTCCCGTTGACGTCGGCGTCTGCCGCGACTCCGTCAGTCCCCTGTGACGTTCCCCGTCTGCCGCGACTCCGTCAGTCCCGTGTGACGTCGCCCGTCTGCCGCGACTCCGTCAGCCCCGTATGCGTCGGCGCCTGCCGCGGCTCCGTCAGTCCCGTGTGACGTCGGCGTCTGCCGCGGCTCCGTCAGTTCCGTGTGACGTCGGCGTCTGCCGCGGCTCCGTCAGTTCCGTATGCGTCGGCGTCTGCCGCGACTCCGTCAGCCCCGTGTAACACAGCCCGCCTGCGTCTGTGAGCCGTCGGCGGTGCGCGCGGGCACGCTTGCCTCACCGAGCCGCGACGCCGGTCACCGGCCGTTGCTTCAGATGCTGTGTGCAATGCCGGCGGCCGCCTCAGGCGCCGGCCGGCAGGCGACGGCGCTCCTCCTGCCGTCATACCGCGCGGCTGCTCCTCCCTTTCACCGGCGCTCTCAGCGGCCAGCCCGCCGCCGGCCGCCCCGATGGAGATTTGGAACGATACGCAATCCGGCGTTCAAGGAATATTGGGGCCGATTGGGACGGCAGGAGGTGAAGGGATTCAATTTGCATGGAGTGCCAGGAGGAAGTGCATTAATGTCACGGTGCATGCAGAACATTTTTCAAAGCAGGAAACGTTTTGCGAGATCATTGGCGTCTCAGCGCCTACAGAAGAAGTCGGTGATGGACCCTGCAGTCTTTTGGTCCTCTCCGGAACTTGCCCGTTAGCTCCGCGACTCCCTCTGCGAAGTCGCGTTTCTTGCCCGAAATTGCCCACGTTGCCCCAGTTATCGTCATGCAGTGGCAGACGGGGTAAGAACATGTTGTTGCATCCTGCGATGGCCTGCCGGCTCGGAATGTCCGCGGTCTTTATCGAGGACATTCCACGGTTTTGTTGCCGGTAGCGGTAACACAAGCGGGTCATGAAGGGGGCAGAGCTTCACAAACCCAGTTTAGTGAAGGGCGAACCGGGCACTTTTTCACACGAAATCTCGACCGAATGGAGTTAGAATGTCTTATTTCATACGCAAGTCTGCATACTCCAACAAGTTTGCCCCCTCCCCCTCCCCCTCACCGTTTCCTCTGGCATCGACACTGAATTTGGGTGCCCTGACCATATGCGAGATGGGCGTTTTTTGACATGTCAGACGTGTGAATAGAAAACTAAGTTTCGCCTTCATAGATGTTATGGGCAGAATTTATACCCTGTGTTCAGCGGTGTCACCAGCGACCGAGCCCATACATATTTCTATTCCTATTAGGTATCGTATTAAAAAGAATACAATTAAGCCTGTGCATAACCTTTGAACGAGATAACGAGGAAGTGGGTAGTCAGCTTGAGACAGCTTGAAATGCATGTCTTGGTTTCTTCTGGTGTGTGACTGTATGTTGCCCCGGGGCCCACGTCCACGTGGCTGGTTTTCCCGCAGGACTCAGTGAGCTGGAATGCTGCTTCAGGCTTTTTTTGTTCCTGTGATAGGTGAAAGCGTTTTGTCATCAGCAGCTGATGCTTCCTTAAAGTGCGAGGGTGAAAGCGTTTGCAGTGCGCTTTATTTGGGGAGGGTGAGTGGAAGTGTTCCTTCTCCGTTTTTTTTGTGGACGATGTTATTGAACCACGACTACGATTGTTGAGACTTTGTGAAAGGATGTCATACTCACCTTCCTCGCCATATGGAGTCAGACGCACCTAAATCACTAATCAAAACCTGGGCCCATTCCACGGCAGTTCAGATGTAATAAATCTGCCTACTCATACTCATTTATTTTTCCATAGTATAACATAGCGGAACGCAAAGTACATGCCGATTGGTACAAGTGTTGATGCGTTTAACTGGAGGCACCTCTCGGGTGTCAGTTGCAAACCCGGTAGCGCCGCCCGTCAGTTCCACTTCGTCCCCCCCGCCCCGCACGGGTCACGCGCCAAGCCGGGCGTCGGCGGCTGGAGGACCGACTGTGCACGATTTTGCTGGTTCTCACGTAAATTGCCGACTATTTTTTATAAATCGGAAAACCTCTTGAGCTACTGCGTGCTGGGTGCCGGGATGAAGTGAATAGCCGAAGAGAAGATTGTCGACTATGAGTTTTCGGTGGATGTTTTCGAATTGTGTGTCGAGCGGTGAGCCCATGTTAAACATCATAATTTGCACATGCAAGGCAAATAAAGGAGAATGCAGGAGAAAATGTTCTGCGCCCTCACAGCTATATCCGCAGTCGCAGCGTGTAGACTCAATCGATTGGACTTTATGCAAAGTACCGCCTCAGTTTTGGACATGCCGACTCTTAGTCGGGTCAAAAGGCGAACTCTCGATTTTTGAGCGGAAAGTGAAATACTTTGGTGGGTCGTTTTCATTGTAATGTTTTTGCTTTTGCTTTTTGAAAGGTGTTATGGGACTCAATTTTCAATAGATGTCTAGGTAGCTTCTTTGCTAGTTTGATTGTACGTGGTAGAAATTAAGAGTTAAAGTGAGATTTTCCTATTGGGATTTCAATCCTACTCCTGGAATTTCGTTGTGAACTTTTTTATCGGTACGAGTGTCCCGAATAATTCTTTTAGATGTAGTTGAGTGTTGTTCCGTGGGTAAGAAAAAAGTTTAATTTGTGCTGTTCACGTCTTGCTTTAACAGCCACGCGGCCCCAACGCCCCCGCGGGGGCGTTTCGCCCCTCCGATCTCGCTCCCCACGAAAGCAAAAAAATTACGGGTGGCGTCGAAAGCCTGTTAAGACGAAGAGAATTTAAGGAAGCATTTTATGTCGGTCAATGTGAGTCAGCATAGGTCGAAGAATGCGCATAGGCTATAACAGAGCAGTGTACGTTTCCCTCTAGATTTGCCCTCTGGGGAGCTAGAGCAAATCTTTATGCATCATTGGATTCCTCTCATTGCGGCGAATCGAATGATGTATAATATGACTCTAGGTCCAATGTTCAAAATGACCGACCCGACCTAGGTCAGGGTCACAGAGGACCTGGTATAGTCATGTTGCACATAAATCAACTCCCCGTGACAATATAAACACAATGCAAGCAAAATGGGAGCTTTATCTCAATTCAGTGAGAAGTTATTGGCAAAACAATCACTCTCGCTCCCGGACCGATATGACCTTGAGGCATCAGGTGCTCAAAAACTCAACTTTATGGTCAAAATCGGGTAAGAATAGACAGTTTGAGGATTTCCAGCCTTATCTATCCAGTATTTCCTGAAAACGAGTCCATTCTATTTTCACTATAGACTTATAATGGGATGACCAAAAATGATCCTACCTTAGGTCACCAAGATCAAAATTCCGAGATAGCAGATTCCTTATCATATTGTGAAAGTTTCAAACTGATCGGTTCGCAATGTTCCCTGGGCGCTGCTTCAAACTCGTAATTTAGGTTTTGAGGTCGGGTCACTTGACCCTGAATAGCTCCTTGACCTGACAGACCTTAACTCAAAAATTTGGTCAGATGGAAATTGATCAGGATAAGGTACCGAAGTTTCGTTGTTCTGCGTCTGTTTGCTTTTAGCTATCTGGGAAAACCAGGAGGGGGCGAATTTCGCCCCCAGCGGGCCGCGTGTTAATGAGGACCACCCAAGCTCACGCCTAAGATTCACCGTAGACGTTCTCGACAAAGTCGAAGTCACAAGCTGGCTGCCCTGTTCTGGAGTCTGCATCGTCCACTGTTCGGAGTCCGTCGTAGATTATGTCACTATAGTCGAAATGGGGCGGCACGTAGACCTTGTAGACTCGGATGGTTTGACGGTTTTAGAAGATTTGTGTTGTTTATTCCCTATTTTGTAATTATTTTTTGTTGTTATGAACTTCAGTTGCATGGCGAAAGCCCTCGCTCTAGGTGCTCTGTTTCCCACGTTCTGGGTGAGGGACGCGGCTGCATTTTTAGAGGCAGTGTTAGCAATGGGACCTCACCTGGTCGGTTTCCTCACCAATCTCCCAATAAGGAAAAGGAATGAGCAGGAAAGGAAAACCGAGTCGCAAAGAGACGCGCCAACCCCTTCATTGTTGGAAACCAGGGCATGGGGAAGTGGGTAATAAGGGGTTGGAAATGATGCGTCCGCGAGGGTGCAGTATTAATACGTGTGTCAATGTTACAAAACTACATAGCCGGTGGAGAGATGCATATTTTCCTGTGCCTTGCGAGAAGCGACATTTGAATTGGCTTGTCGGGCCTTCCTCGGCCCTTCGTGTAGGGCAGATTCGGAAGAAACTCAGAAGTAATGCGCCTGTGATTAACTCGGCTCCTTGTCTGTGCGGGGTTCGGGTCCGACCCTTGTCGTACAGGGTTCGGGGTTGACCCGGCCCTTGTCGGGCCAGAGTCGGGGTGACCCGGCCCGTCGTGCCAGAGTCGGGGTGACCCGGCCTTGTCGCAGAGTCGGTGACCCGGCTCGGTCGTGCCAGAGTCGGGGTGACCCGGCCCTGTCTGTGCAGATTCGGGGTGACCCGGCCCCTTGTCGTGTCAGGCTCGGGGTTGACCCGGCCCCTTGTCTGTGCCAGAGTCGGGGTTGACCCGGCTCCTTGTCTGTGTCAGGCTCGGGGTTGACCCGGCCTCTTGTCTTTGTCAGGCTCGGAGGTGTCCAGTCTGCGGGCGGACTTGGCTGCCCGTGACGCCGAACTTAGTCACGCCCACGAGACCATCACGCTGCTGAACGAGGACGTACAGAATACCTCTGTGGCGCGCCAACAAGCCGACATCTCGGTAGGTAGCAGCACTGAAGGCACTGACTGTGTTTTTCATCGTCCCATGTAGCACGCGTGACCCTCTTCCTGTTTCGTTGGGAGGCTGCCAGCTAGTTGTAGTTGTCTTTTCATGTGACACTTCTTGATGGACGAAGGAAAACTTGTATTTACTGATCATGCAATGGTGCAGGTATGTACTGGACGATAAGAGACGTAATTTTGCACAAGCTAGCATGTTCCAATCTCTTTACCGTTGTTTGTGTTGAGGATGCTACAGCAGCTCCGCTTGCTTCAGCTAGGCCTTGGCGGCGAGAGCTGTGAGAGCCGGCGGCGTTCAGTGACGTCGGCGGAAGCCGGAGCGGCCTGTTGAACAGTTTGAGAGAGGCAGTCCGTCTCGCCTGGCTAGCGTCCGTCCCGGTCATTATGCAGCCAAACACATGGCGTCGCGGCTCTGCCGGTATCGACAAAACATTGTGTAACGGTGTTCATGGGCTGGGGTACATGCAACAGCTGTTGTTGCCACCGGCATCCGGGTGCCGCTGAGAAGAGTCTCGAAAGGCCCAGCTCGCTCTCTTTGGGAAGAATCCTCGTTGAACGGCAGACGAATCAACTGCCATCAGCTGGAGTTGCAAACGCTTCAAGACGGCTCCATAGAGCAAAGGCGTCTCTTTCTGGCGCTGTAGAACATGGGTGTCGGAACGTTTTCGCCCAAGATGGGGCTGGCGCTGCAGTGGGGTCCATTACGTCAGCAGGTGAAGTGCTGGTGGGTCGCTTTAGGAGGGTTCAAGAAACCATCACTTTTAAAACTCACCTCCATTGATTTTAATGATAAAGTACACGTTTAATACCCTGGGAGCAGTGCCTACACAAGAATTCTTAACAGGCAAGGGAGGGTGGTCGAACAAGGCGCTGAAAAATATTTCAAATTGACTTTTACTTTCTTTGTGTTTATCTATCCAAAGAGAAAAAAGTTGTTTTGACTGGTATTGTCTTGTAGGACACGCGTATGCAGAAAAGCGCAGAACGAACTGCACGGCAAGGCGTATTTGTGCGCGAAGAATTCACTTTCGAAAAATGTATTGATATCTGCCTGATACAATACTCTTGTTGTGTACCTACTGGATGTTCTTCTTGCTCCTAACCCAGTGGGTCGGCGTCGGTGAGCTTGATATGGTCTGGTACGCCAAACGTCCAAAGCTTAGAGCCGTATTCGGCCCACCTTAGCCTAGCCGGAACTGTGATTCTGTTGTAAAAGAGGTCGACGTGTAACAAACATTGTGTGGAATTAATAATTTCCATGGGTGTTCTGACATTCCATGGACAATGCAGCCAAATGTTCGAAATTTGATGTGTGGGGAAACTTTAGTTCGCCGTGTGCGGTCTTGTAATTCGAGGAATTGGGGAATCTGGTGCGATTTTAGGAATCGACATAACAAAATGCGCCAAAAACTATCCAACGGAGCTGTTGCAGAAAGCTGCAAAAGCGGTTATGTTGATACACGCGGTGAAACGATGGCTTTTTGTTCAGGAGTTTAAATTATTGGGGGTAGGGTAATTCAGTCCCTTAATTACTGAAAATGGGTCGCCATGTTCGAAGACCTGACAAACACTGATCTACACAAACACCTTACAGATGCAGGTATAGTGTACACAGGGGCGTAGCCAAGGGGGAGCGGCAGGGACAGACGCCCCCTGAGGACACGATTCTGTAACAAGCAGGGCTCTTTTCGCCCATCAGGGCCCTTTTGGCGCTGTCGCAGGCGCCCTTTTCGGGGCGCCGCCCCCCCCGAGCGAAATCCTGGCTACGCCCCTGAATGTATATCGCAATTTGTTCACTTGTGTTTTTGTTTAGAAGCGCACACGCCTCTCTTGCTTGCCTTCTTACCCATTTTGGAGTCCACAATATCATTGAAATGTTGTTTTGATAAGATGTGAATATGTGGCGTGACAGGCTTACTGGGGCGTTGGCCCACCAGCAGCGGTCGTGTTTGATGGGTATCGCGGGTTCCTGCGGACGTCCGCCGACTAGCCCGCCCGCCGCGGGAATGGTTCGTAAACACAGCCCGCGGGCACCGCTCCTTTCTATCCGGGTTGCCATGACCTGCATCTTCCCGCGAGCGTAGCTTTCATGACAGCGAAAGTTATGGCGGGTGCAACCGCCGTGGTAGTCTCCGCACTGGGAGCGCTGCCCCGAACATAGGATTAATATTTTTCGTGGCGGCTTTGTTTGAATGTGTCTGAATGCGCGAACTGATTGGTGATGTAGCAAATTTAACACGCGCATTGACTGGGGTGTGAGCCACCTTCGCTTTGACCGGGGGCGGGTACCCGCCCATCCCCTAAGATCCCGAGAACCACGGTAGGTAGCGAAAAACGGTAAACGGTGCTGGGTAGCCTGCCCACTTCTTCCATCGAAAATATTTGAACCATTTTTTGTCAGGTCACATTTAAGGTCACGAGAGGTCAAAACATGCCGTCATAGGGATAACAGTAAATGAAGTTTTTCGGCCATTACATCTGAACAAGTAAAGATAGGGAAAAACCACTTGAACTGTATGAATCCTCACAGCAGGCCGAATCGAATGATATATAATTTGACCTTGCTAGATCAAATCAAGGATTTGACCTGACCTGAGGTCAGGTCAAGGTCAAATTATAGAAAATGCATATCATTAGAACCGTAAAGACAAGGCGAGTCTAATGCATTTAAAATAAACGTTCTATCACCATCCGTTACTGAGTTATTCAGTCAAAACCATTTTCCCATGTATTTCCAATGGAGAGGTCATGGCTCGTACCTGACCTTAGGTCATCGATATCAAAAATACCGGAACATATTTTAGAGAACTCGGTGGGCCTATTAAGTGATGTGAGTTTCAATCGGATAAGTTCACCCTGTTCCGACTTATGCTATCTTAAACTTTTTTGAGGTCAGGTCACTTGACCTGTACTGGTGACCTGACCTGAGACGACCTAACCTTAAAATTTTCACAGAAGTTGTAAAATGATGAGAAAAAAGTATGCCAAGTACGGCGGCGCTACGAGTCGCCGTTTTTCTGCTATCCCCGAAAAACCCGAGGGGGACGGGTACCCGCCCGCCCCCGTCAATGCGCGTGTTTAAAACGTTTTCCGGTTATGCGAAGAGGTGATTTGTCAATCGGTGTAGTGTAGGTATGTTGGTTGGATTGCAGCTGTCACTATTTTCGGCGCGAATGGGAAGAGCGGATTGGGATTGGCCGGAGCCATAAGGCTGGTGTTGTGACGTGGCACCGCCGCGGTGCGCTGCACGGTTTGTGGCCGGTGTGAGCGATCCATCACCAGAGCTGTCGGACCGCGCCGGGGAAGTCTCCGTTGACTGGCGACACGGAGCCGCGCTTTCTCACGTGGCACTCTGCCGGGTTACTGGACGGCAGCGCCGAGTAGCCGGGTGGCGGTCGGGCGGTCCAGCACGTCCAGCACGCTGCTGACCGGGGCAAATAGACCGGGGCGACTCCGCGGTTCCGGGGTCGTGGGCTCGATGCTGCAGGTGTCGTAGTACTCCTGTTAACCTTCGCCCGGGGCGGTTGTTTTTTAACGGCAGCCTCAGGTTTCTCTGTGGTGGCCGGAAAATGGCAGCGTGCACTGCCGCATTACCTGGTATAGCTGTTTCTCGAACCTTTTTGCATCACTTCCCTTACATTTTGTAAACCCACTGCCCATTAAAAAGGTAGGCCGCCCTGCCCTTCCTCACCCGTGCGACCAAAGTATAGGGTTTCCATTGGGCAATTTGGGACACCTATATTAGTATCTTGATAGTAGGTCGCACCACCCCCCGCTCCATTTTCAATCATGCCTCTGCAAACAAACCAAAACATCGAAGTAAGCGGTTCCCAAAGTCACCCTCGAAAAAAGTTGTACCAGTAACATTCGGGCGACTTGAGTGTGACTTTTTCATAATTTGAGTTGGTGGGTTACCCCTTCAAGAAAAGGTTATGCCAGGTCAGGTCATGAGTCTAGGTTGCCGTAGGTCCCTAAAAAGTCACACGCACTACTTCTGCAAATCTCAACTGAATGATTTGAAACTAATTTTGAGAGAGGGAACTCTGTATATTTTCGGAAACTCCGTATATTTTTGGGTTCGTAGTTATCCCTGAAAAAATATACACACCATAGTCCTACAGGTAAAGTTGCGTCTTCGACCTCAGTTGACCTCAGTGTAGACCGAACGTAAACATGTTGCATTGTGTCGATTCTTCCTTTTAATAGCATTTAGATTGCTCTGGAAATACTGTACTGTCACCTCTTGGAAAGACAAATGGTGTCGAAAGAGAGCCTGTGTGATATTGATAGTATGAATATTGCAGCCTGGGCGTATTTTCTCAAGTTCGTAATGTTCAGTGATCTGTAGTGTCCTGGCATATGATCCGACTCTAAGTTTGATGTGATACGGCGACAGAGCATTTCAAACGCTTACGAATACTATTATGCAAAAAGTTTCCAGTTGTCTTAGTTCATGAGATAAAACGGTTTTTGAGTATATCTGGTTTTAGAAACTAACCTTTCTTAACCTCTGGTGAGCTCAATATTGACTTAACGAAAAATTACTAAACTAACATCGAGTGTTTTCTGAAAAGCTTTCGCTTACTTTTCCACACATCGTCCTATGCATCTTATCCCGCACCCTTTCGATGGCGGCTCAGCCCCGCCACCGGGGCGAAGAAAGTGCAATGACAATCACAACAGCTGGGAGTGGTTTAGGTGTCCACTTCTCCGTCGTGCGAGTGGTTTGAGGTCTACTGCGCACCTATTGCTGAGGTCACATGGTACCTCTCACTCTCACCATGTTGGGTGGGATCTCGCGAGCGGCGGGTTCGCCATTCGAATACACACTGTGAGTTCAGCTATCGAGCATTCAGTGGAAAACCTAATAGCTCCAATAACCTAATACCTAATAGCCCTAGTTCTAAATTTCGAATGAAAACTCTGGATATCTTACAATGGACATTAAGAGAGGAGCTGGTGTGGAGGGTCCGTGGCCCATCTTCGACCGGCAGTGGGTGCCTACTGTCAGCAGTCATTTCTACACCGCCTGTCGTACGCGGCCGTCAGTCATGGCGTGTATGATAGTCGTACTTGTGGCATTGTTGATGCAACAATGCTTTGCAACGAGCGAGAGCGGCGCGTACGTACACCGCCTGTTGAACGGTGCTGTGTGTCGCGTCAGTTGTTAAGAAGTGGCGCCAACGGTGGGGAAGGCGACAGTCGGACGCTAGATGGAATTGACAGCGGTAAAAGGAACGGTTTCTATCAGCATCGATCATGAAAGGCACGGAGACCATTCTCCGTGAAACACAACGGTACTAAAATAAAGTGTTGCCGCTTGGTCTGCTCGCGTTGTCGGCTGGGGCATGAGTGATGAAATAAAGGCGTGCCGCGTTTCAACATGTCTGTGGCAGGCCTTACCCAGCTTGTGAAGCTCGGGTTGAATTTAGAGAATGTGAATCTCTCAAGTGGAATGATATTCGTATATTTTTTTTGTGCCTTGAAGGCAGTTTTCTCGAATGGAGTGTGTTATTCCTTCCAGCTTGAGAGCATTCGCACGCATTGCATGAAATTGTTGTATTCACTGGTATGTAGAGGTTTAGTACATCAGTCGATTGATGTCTACCGCGTTGCTGCAGATTGACGCTGCGGAATTGGAACGGGTTTTGCCTTAGCTAATTTGTAAGATATCGTCAGTCCTCTACTCTATCCAGCAGCGATTTTAGAAACTAGATAAGCTTGGGGGCATGTCGATACATCCAAGTCACTGACGAATCCAGCCCCTTATTTTTGGGGGTTTTGGGCTACGGGGTTCAACACTACCCAAGTATCCGCTTGCCCCCTAATATTCGCCACTGATGCAAGTGTTCTACGTTACGTGAAAGAATGGTAATTGCAGAGAGGTATTGTGCAAACTGGCACGTTTAAACTGGGTAACAGTCAACCAAGTTAGGATCTGACAAGTTTCTGAATCTCGAAAAGCCAGCTGAGCTTTTCAAGACATGTGTCTGCAAAACCTTGAAGTGACAACATCTTGTTAAAAGCAATGGGTTTGGCACTAGCATGGGCAGCCAGAAGTCAGCAAGAAGTCATCCTGATATCTCAACTATGGAGGTGTAGGCGCGAACCGTTGCAGCTTTCTAGGGTTTTGTGGGCAGCGCCAAGCCTTGTGTGCTGCCTTGAACGGATCGAGGCAAGTGTAACTCACGAAGCTAGCCCGGAACTCTATTACGAAGAGAAAGCTGCAATCTCGCATGTATGAGAATGTCTCTCACGCTGAAAATAGACCTGAAGCTCCCAGCTTGGCGGGTTTAAGGCGATGTTAGCCGAGAAATGATGCGGGTTTGGTCTTGGCGCGACTATTTTAGTCACACTGTGACTTTATATGAAATAGGCACACCGCGTTTGTTTTCTTTGTATCTCGTTTGTAATTGTGGAGTTGCTTTTTCAGTGCCTTTTTAGCTGGCTGCCATTGTGTTGATAACTCTGGGATTTGTTCCCACTTGAACAGATCGTGCTTTCCACTTGCATCGTTTCTGACGCCGAGCACACGAGCGCAGTGGTCTTTGATTTGGATGTGATTTTGTCCTCAAAATATATTGTATATCAGTCAGAACTGAGGATGGTTATGAAATAAGT
Organism: Lepas anatifera; assembly: GCA_034440635.1. Taxonomy (NCBI): domain Eukaryota; kingdom Metazoa; phylum Arthropoda; class Thecostraca; family Lepadidae; genus Lepas; species Lepas anatifera. The sequence goes on along the minus strand of JAOTON010001732.1, from coordinate 161,430 downwards.
ATGTGACGACAACCACATGTGTCCGTTGTTCCACAACTCAATGGGCTGGATCGCATATGCGTGGTGGAGGAGTGGATAAAATCAGGAGGAGAAAACTAAAACGGAGCTATCATAGCTTACTTGCAGACATATATATTCTCTTAACGTTGGGTGCAATACCTTACCCTGTCGCTGATGACTCTGATGTCCAATAACCAGCTGTTTGACCCTGACTGTGACGTCAGGTGAGCCGACTGAACGAAGCGCAGGCTGAGCTGGAGGTGCGCCTGCAGCACTGTGAGGCTGAGCGGGAGCGGCTGGACCGCGAGCTGGCCGCCTGCCGCGACCTCAACCTACAGCTGGAAACGCAGCGAGAGCGAACCAGCCGCCAGCTGGCTGAACGCGAGCGTGAACTGGAGAGGGTGAGTGGGACACGGGGAGTGGCCGGGACACGAGAAGGGAGTGGGACACGGGGGAGTGGCCGGGACACGAGGAGGGAGTGGGACACTGGGGAGTGACCGGGACACTAGGAGGGAGTGGGACACGGGGGAGTGACCGGGACACGAGGAGGAGTGGGACACGGGGGAGTGGCCGGAACACAAGGGCCCACAAGGAAGGGGCCGCACAGAGGGGGACGTGGCACCAAAGGGGACAGGGTGGCCCACAGGAGGTGGACACGGGGGTGGCCAACACAGGAGGACACGCGGGTGGCGGGACACAGGGGAACGGGAAGTGGTCAGACACAGGGAGGGGGGGGCCAGGGGCACGGGACCAACCAAGGGACACGGGGACCACGGGGGGACACGGAGACCGACACGGGGGGGACACGGGGGGGCCAACACGAGGAACGGTGGCGGACACAGGAGGAGTGGCACGGGGAGTGGCCAACACAGGGGGGCACGGGGACCGGACACAGGAGGGGGACACGGGGAGTGGCCAACACGAAGGAGGACACGGGGTGACCGACACAGGGGGGGGACACGGGGAGTGGCCGAGACACAAGGGGTGGACCGGGGGTGGCCGACACGGGGGGGCACGGGGGGGCAACACGAGGAGGAGCAAGGAACCGGACACAGGAGGGGCACACGGGGAGGCACGGGGGGCAACACAAGGGACACGGGAGACCACACAGGGGGGCCAACACAGGAGGCACGGGAGACCGGCACGGAGGACACGGGGGCAAACAGAAGGACCAAGGCCGCACAAGGGGGACACGGGGTGGCCAACACGGGGGGACAAGGGGTGGCCACACGGAGGGGGTGCGGCAAGGGGGACACGGGGGCCAACAGGGGCACGGGGAACCACACGGGGAGACGGGAGGCAACACGGGGGCACGGAGCCAACACAGGGGGGCACGGGGGACCGGCACAGGGGCACGGGGGGCCAACACAGAGGGACACGGGGAACCCCAGAGGAGTGGCACGGGGGTGGCCAACACAGGGGGACAGGGGTGGCCAACCAGGGGGGACACGGGGGGCGAACACAGGAGCACAGGGGAGGGGGCAACAGGGGTGGGACAGACCGCACGAGGGGGCAACACAGGAGGGGGGCACGGGAGGCAACACGGAGGGGGGACACGGGGAGACGGCACGGAGGAGTGACACCTGGATGTTCACGGGTGGATTCAGATTTTGTTGTAAAAACAACACCCAAAAATAAAAACAGACTAGGTTAAACAAAGCCCGCGTTTGCATCAGACCTCAAACCTGGACCAACGTGGGGCTAGGTTTGAGACCTTCCAGTCCTCGCAGGCGACCTAATTTTAGATGCAACCCCGTCACAACCCTTTCGGTAAACCTGCTCTCCAGGCGGGTGGAACTGGGCTGGTTCGAACTAAGCCGCCACCAGGCGGGTGGGAGCGGGGCTGGTTCGGACTAGCCCGGTCACCAAGCGGGTGGGGCGGGGCTGGTTCGAACAAGCCCGGTCACCAAGCGGGTGGAGCTGGGCTGGTCGGAGACAAGCCCGGTCACCAAGCGTGGGAGCTGACTGGTTCGGAACTAGCCGGCTCTTCAGGCGGTGGAGCGGGCTGGTTCGGAGACTATGCCTGCTCACCAGGCGGGTAGCTGGGTTGGTTCGGACTAAGCCGCTCCAGGCGGGTGGGAGCTGGTTCGAACTACGCCTGCTCACCAGGCAGTGGAGCTGGTTCGAGACAGCCCCCTCCAGGCGGATGAGAGCTGGGCTGGTTCGGAGACTAAGCCCGCTCTCCAGGCGGGTGGGAGCCGGGCTGGTTCGGAGACTAAATCTGCTCTCCAGGTGGATGGGGACTGGGCTGGTTCGGAGACTAAGCCTGCTCTCCAGGCGGGTGGGGACTGGGCTGGTTCGGAGACTGAGCCTGCTCTCCAGGTGGATGGGAGCGGGGCTGGTTCAGACTAAGCCTCTCTCAGGCGGGTGGGGACTGGGCTTGTTCGGAGACTAAGCCTGCTCACCAGGCGAGTGGGAGCTGGTTCGGAGACTAAGCCTGCTCTCCAGGCGGGTGGGAGCGGGGCTGGTTCGGGACTAAGCCTGCCTCCAGGCGGGGAGCTGGGCTGGTTCGGAGACTAAGCCTGCTCTCCAGGCGGGTGGGAGCTGGGTTGGTTCGGAGACAAAGCCCGCTCACCAAGCGGGTGGGAGCGGGGGCTCGGAGACAGGCCTGCTCACCAGGCGGGTGGGGACGGGGCTGGCTCGGAGACTAAGCAGCCGTGAGATGTTCTCCCGAGACTCCCTTTCCACGTTATCGCTGGCCGTGCATCTGAGGCGGGCCGGCGCCAGGCCGCCGACTGACGGCGTGGGATCGGGCTGTCCCGGCCCGCCCAGCACGTGGCGCCCCGCTCCCCTGCCTTCTCGCGTGACGTGTGGTACTTCGGGACTGCAGCTCTTGGCGCGCCGTGGAGTGGAAGAGTTGAGCGTGGTCAGGAAAAGCTGCCGGCTTTTGTTTCACTATGGGCGTGCTCTCATCTATCCCTGATAATGCGGCTGGGCATAGTTATACTTATGTACCTGAAATATATTCTGGGATTTGGCCTAAGGCGTATTTCGTCACCATAATGTTTGCGTAAAATAATATTTTATAGTCAGATGAACCCAAGGAAGCTAAGGTCGATAGCCATTGAGCTATATTTGCGTCAACTAAAACCGTAAGCGCACATTGAATTCGGGGCTATTTTAAGCTAGCTTTGGTGCATTCGTTCCACCGTTATCCTCTGCGTGGTGGTTTTCCGTGACGGATTGTGAACACAGTGCGGACATGTGCGTGACAACTTTCCCCTCAGGCGCAAAATCCCATTCTGTCACGCCCCAGCTGTCGCATAGTGCTTAGGAGGGTAGGCCCACTGGTCCGAAACGCTGTTAGTCGGGCGAAGAGCGCGTAAATCTACAGAGTTGCCTGCTAACTGTTGGCTAATTTGATGCAACACAGATCATGCGCTCGTTAGTGTCAGAACCAAACTCAGTCATCCGCACTGGTCTTGACCGGGGTAAAATGCTCGCAGGCAGTGATGCCTTGCTACCTGATTGGTACATCGCCGGCTGTTAACGAAGCGTTCGTTTTATTACCCACATGATATGGCTTACCCTGGCAGTTGGAGCATTGATGAACCCCAAAATGTGTTGAATGATATATGGTTTGTCGACAACAGGAGAACATTTTTTAAACGTTTATAGTCTTAATGGACTGCCCAGGTATCGTTGAATATTTATTTGTCGGCCAAGTTGTTGAATTAATCCAATTCTTTTTTGATGGAATGAGCATCGCCGAATCGTGTCATGTTGCCCATCAGAGCATGCTAGATAGTGAAAGACCCCTTAAAGTTCCATGAAGTCGAGGTAAAGAGCATTGCGTTTTCATTTATTTGGAGTGCTGCCTTTTGTTTTTGCCCGCGTACCATGCGCTGTTTGTACCTGCGGTATGTACCGTGTCCAGCCTGTTTGCTCTGGACCGGTGGCGCCGACACTGACGCCGGGTTTCTGCGCGTGCAGCTGCGCTCAGAATCAGCGGCGCGGCAGGCGGAGCTGGAGGCGACGCGCCAGCAGCTCAGCGCCGAGCGCGCCACCGCCCAGCGGCTGGAGCAGCTGCTGAGCTCAGCGCGCGGCCAGCAGTGCCAGGCGGACACGGCCCAGCAGCAGCTGAGCGGCGAGCTGGCCCAGACCGCCGACAGGCTGGCCGCCCTCCAGAGCAAGCTGTGAGTGCGACGGCCCGGTCGGCGGTGCGGCGCTGACTGGGGCGGCAGGATTTCGGGCTGCCCGGCGGCATATTGGGAAACCGCCGGGTGAAAGGCTTGCACGAGCTGTGTGCTGGATAGCTAGCTCCGCTCAGGGTATTCACCGTTGCCACAGGTGCATGAATTGTGCCACTCCTAAGTTGGGAAGGCCGATCTGTTGGTTTGATGCTGAATGGATCGGTTTCTCTTGGATGATTTGGCATGGGTAACGCGACCGCTTCCAGTGGTTATGTAGCTGAAACTGTCATTTTTCTAGGGGGGGGTATTTTGCATTACGTGAAATAAAAGGCGGCAGCGTGTCCTGGTGTGTGGATATCCTCTGTACCGCTGCTTCGCCCGTCACCGGCCGTCCGTTTCTCTCGCCGGCAGAGAGGCTCAGAAGGTGGAGGCAGGCCTGTACCGGTCCCAGGCGGCCGAGCGCGACCTGGAGGTGGACCGGTTGAAGCGGCAGCTGGTGGGCGAGAGGTTCGAGAAAGAGCGGCTGGGCCAGGAGCTGCGCCGGCTCAGGAAGGAGGCGGTGCTGAGCTCCACCGCGCCGGCGGCCGGCGCCGCCTCCTTCAGCGTGTACGGCACCCCTCCCGGCGGCGGAGGCAGCGGCGGCGGCGGCGGCGGGGTGGGCGGCTCCCGGTCAGTGGCCGCCGAGACCAGTGTAGAGCGCAGGTACACCAGTACCTCGGAGACGAGCGCCGCTGACTATCGCCGCTTCTCTGGCGGGCCGGAGTCGGGCCCGGACCCGGCCGGCAGCTGAGGCCCTGCACCGCCTCGGGACGCGGCCTCCGCACCCCCTCTCGCACAGGTAACCGGCCCCAAGCGACCCCGCGCCGGCGCACACTGGACTGGGTGGTAGCCGCTGTCGATAACGGTGGTCCAGCCCACTGCAATAGTTGGCCGTATGACCTGGGCAATCGGTGCGTTGTTAACCCTATTTCCGTCAGGCTCCCGGCTACCCCTATTTCCGGCAAGGGGGCAATATCGGCCCCCCTAAGATCTCGTAATCTAACCGGCCGATTTTGAAAATTCAAAGTGCCATAGATTCCTCTGCTGCTAAACTTTATTTTGAAAAAGAAAATTTCAAAATTTTGATTTTTGGGAGAAGATCGTGCAAAATATACAATTTTTGTGTATTTTTTAGACTTTCCATAACCCTTGTCTCTGTTGTACGATTTTCACAAAACTAGTTCAGATTTACAAATAATTGACCCAAAATTTTCATATACTCGAGTTACGCAAAAATTCGAAATTCAATGGCAGTTCCAGGACCAGGACTATGGGGGAAATATATACAACCTAAAAAGTTTTTGTTACGCGGATTAGAAGCCGTCATATACTGCTTGGCATCTTTGACACATAAATAAATGAGAAAAAAGTGAAAAACTCATCAGGGGCGGATGCAGTAAGGTAAAACAGTGGGGTAAAATACATACCAACAATATGCGAATGGTATGCATGAGTATATTAGTCCCTCGACTAGTTGAAATTTATTTCTGATAATGTTTACCCTCCCATGGCAGCTCTGGGAAAGGGGGTGACATAGGCGGATCAAGGACTCGTCGTGGGGGGTGATTGGAAACACATTTTCAATATACAACGATATTGAGTCGCGGCGGTGATACTGGCTGGGAATATACATTTTGAAAATGTGTAGTGAATGGACACGCCTCTGGTAATCTAGAATTGGGTTATAACTATTTTGAATTTTCATATACCCAATTGTATTCGCCCTGGCACGGCTGTAAGCAGTCTTCTCACTTACTAACGTTTAGTCCTTCTTGATAACATTCCCCCCATTTTGAACTGCTGTAACCGCCCCTGATGAATACAGATAGTGACAATTGTGAATGCACTATCATCTCGCATAAAAATGATATAATAAAACCATATAACTGGTATCAGGATCAGCAGAGACGGCTTCCTTTTACAAAAAACCCATCGCATACGATAATACTTGGTTTGTGGATAGAACCTCCCCAAAACCCAGCCATAGCTCCGCCCCTGGTAAATATATAATCTTGAAAATTTCAGAAAACCTGCCTGTACTAGTTTTAAGAAAAGTCAGGAAGTTTCAAAGTTCTATCGCAAGCCGTTTCGGAGATATTCTCGAAAAACCTGAAGGGGGCAATATTAGCCCCCTGCCGGAAATAGGGTTAAACACCACCCGTAGTAGTTGAGACTTTGGTAACTTCTTCCCTTTATATCGATGTTGCAGTGGTAGCTCTTATACTGCATGCGTTGTGGGTTCTATAGTTTCTCTCTTTGCGTATTTTGTCCTCTGTCTACCTACTCTCTCTCTCCCCTCCCCCCCCTCTCTCTCTCTCCCTCTCTCTCTCTCTCTCTCTCTCTCGTCACTCAATGCTACACACCATTCTCCTGGCGGAGTTACTTTACCAGCCTGCTTCCATTCACCCTATCCACTGGTCCTATTTGTGTCTGTCTTGGAAAGAAAATTTCCGCTTCTGCTACTCTGTACTATATTGCCCTGCAGCGGAAAATGATGCACGTTGCTTTTGTTTCTTCCGCAGAGGTAGTTAGTCGGTATCACAATGGTGGGATGGTGGCGTTGATTCGCCGGATTTGTGTTTAATAGGTCATTTGGTTTGTAATTCAACGCAGCACTTGTAATTTTGCGGAGTCAACAAATGGCTTACTTTGATCCGTTCACTGTCATTTCACAACCCGCTGCTGGCGAGGAGTTAGTCGGGGTGTGAATGGCGACATGTGTGTAATGATTGACTGTATTTTGTCGCCAGGTTACTGTGTCTCAAATGCGGCCACTTTTCATGACGACTGCACCCTGCCGTTTCTGCCTTTGTTCGGTGGCGACGTCGAGCCTGACATTATGATTATGTGCCTGATTCAATGGGCGGATCAAGGACTCTCGATGGGGGCGCAGTGAGAAAGACTTCATACTTCAGGCAACTGAAGGTGCTGTTCTTGTGAGTGGACAGCGGTCAAGTTGAAGATGGGGAGCCAATAATGAAGAGTAGCGATAATGGTGCAGCGCAGGGGCGCAGATAGCGTAGCGCGGGGGAGGCACCCCTAACGCAGTGTAGGAGCCTGAGTGTGCGGGAGGGGACAGGGACGCCGGAGCAGGCCGCGTGGAGAGGAATAAGCCGTACTGTCAAGACGCTGCGCCCCTACAATTTTGTGTTGCTACGATGTTAAAAGGGTCATTCTTGAATGGAGGGATACTACAAACGGATTGTCTTCTCACACAGAATTGGTTGGGGGTAAGCGCCGAACGGTAACTGATGATGCCGGGTGCACGAGCGGAGTAATTCGGACCATTGGAATACTCGCTGTGTTCTCGGAGAGAACCCAAATACTCGAGATCGACTCCTTTGAAGACCGTACTGTAGTTCAATAGTATATAAGTGTGATTCGTTATTAAATAAACCCACGCGGGGCTGCTGTCCGCTTCCTATGACACCAAAGTTATGGAAATCATGGGTCACAGTCCTGCCTTAGCTGAATCGCACTAGGCATGCTTAATTTGAAGCGATTTATTTGGGCTGTGGCAATGCTGGCCTGTTAATCAGCCCTCCCATCTGTAGAGCAGGTGTACTGACAAGTGAATCCTGGGCACATTGTGAACTTGTAGCTGGTACCAACCTACAGAAATGCCGGAACGGTGAAAACCATTAATTTGGTCTCAAAAGTATTCAAGGACAGTATCTGGGTGAAGAGTAGCCGTATCGAGGTGCTCAGCTGTATTTATTATTTATTTTATTTTTTGATGATAAATGGATATGTCAATCAGTTGGACCACGCGTCTAAGAGTGCCAGTCCTCGTTCCGCCCTCCGGCGTCAGAACCAAGCGCTAGTCCTGCCGTAAAAAAGTGTTTTGCCTCCTCAAACAGCTCCTCCAGCTTGGTCTCCCCGCGGTTTTCTGCTGCACCGGTGGTATATGTTCAGCCGTTCTCAGTTTGTTCATGCACCGGCAAGACGTATTTGTCTTGTGACATGAGGGCCATTAACACGCGCCCCGCTGGGGTCCCTGGCATGACGCGCCCCGCTGGGGGGACGTTTTTCGCCCCCCTCCGTATCTCATTCCCCACGAAAGCTAAATGAAAATTACGGCCCGGGGTTCGAAAGCTCTTGACAAGACGAAGAGATTTTATACGACTAATTTTTATGTCAGGTCAATATTGAGATCAGCATAGGTCAAAGAAGGTTCCATAGGCTTACAACAGAGCAGTGTACGTTTCTCTCTAGATCTGCTCTCAGTGGAGCTAGAGCAAATTTTTATGCATCATTGGATTCCTCTCGTCGCGGCAAATCGAATGATGTATAATATTACCTTGCTAGGTCAAATAGTGAAAATGACCTGACCTCGACCTAGGTCAGGGTCACGGAGTGGCGTGGTATGGTCATGTTGCATATCAATCGACTCCCCGTAACAATTTGAGCACAATGGAAGCAAAATGGGAGCTTTATCTCAATTCAGTGAGAAATGATTGGAAAAACAATAACTCTATGCTCCCGTGACCTGACATGACCTTTGAGAGGTCAGATGCTCAGAAACTCAACTTTATGGTCAAGATTATGGTAAGAATAGACGGTTTGAGGAATTTTCAGCTTTATCGATCCAGTATTTACTAAAAATTAGCCCATTCCATTTTTCACCATATATTTATAATGGGGTGACCAAAAAGTTGACCCCAGCTTAGGTCAACAATATCAAAACTCCGAGATAGCAAATTTGTAGACCCTAATGACCTTATCATATTGTGGAAGTTTTAAACTGATCGGTTCGTTGATGTTCCCTGGGCGCCGCTTCAAACTCGTGATTTTAGGTTTTGAGGTCGGGTCACTTGACCTTGAATAGCTCCTTGACCTGACATGACCTTAACTAAAAAATTTGGTCAGATGTGTAAAATTGATCAGAGATAAGGTACTGTAAGTTTCGTTGTTCTGCGTATCTCTGGTTTTGAGCTATCTGGGGAAAACCAGGAGGGGGCGAATTTCGCCCCCCAGCGGGGCGCGTGTTAACTCGATCGCTAGGAACAGCTTCAGCGCAGTAGGTTTTCATCACAAGTCACGGGCTTTCGCCTCATTTATTGCTGAAGTGCACGTCGAGATTTTTATTTACGTTGCTGAAGATGATACCATGATATCTGCTGACTTCTAACGTTGTCAGGGTCACTGACCAATGGCCAGTCTGTCCAGACGCAGCTGTCGTGGCGTTCGTATATGTGGCGCGTCAGAACTGCGAGTTATCTTCTTGGTTTTGGGAGGGCGTGAAGCTCACGGAAGTTTGTCAATCGGCTGCTGTGCTTTTTTTAATCCGCTCGTGCTCTTGCCCGCGAAGTCACCCCGGTCATCTGGTTATGCCGCCTCCTTATATCGCAATGCACTCATTCTGGCCGGTGAATGCTTGTCCCCGTAGGAAGGTTCACGAACACTGAACAGCCACTTCTCCCTTTGCGTGGTGTAGATTAGCTTCAGCATCGAGACACTAGGGTTGGCGACATTGGTGTTTGCAGCAGCAAGACACCATGGGTGGCGATCCACAACTGGTTCCGGTTTCTGCCGCGCACTTACAGATGCGGTGGACCCCGTTGTTTTGGAATGCCAAAGATGCTACTCCAAGACGCTGCTTTGGGACATCGTATGTGTTTTTTTATGAAATACCACCCACGGAGTGAGCCCAATCAAGGGCAAAGTACAGACGCTAAAAAATTAAAAGACTCGCCTAGGGATTCAAAGCGGTGGCGTAGCGGGTTGCCGTCAGCTTATGAACGTGATACCAAATAACCGTCACTGCCGGTCGTGATCCTCCGTGTACATTCCCGTGGTGAGTCTGTATCGGACTGGGTCCGGCACTGCCGCCGTGTTGAGCGTTGTCTGCTGTTCAGTGTGCGACGTGTTGAACGTTGTCTGCTGTTCAGTGAGCGACGTGTTGAGCGTTGTCTGCTGTTCAGTGTGCTGCGTGTTGAACGTTGTCTGCTGTTCAGTGTGCGACGTGTTGGGCGTTGTCTGCTGGTCAGTATGCGGCGTGTTGAACGTTGTCCGCTGTTCAGTATGCGACGTGTTGAACGTTGTCTGGGTTGTATATGTTTCGTTGTTACATTACGTAGATCTGAAGGCAAATATCACCTTTGTCAGCGTTTTACTTTGAAATCCTAGTAGTTCGGTCGTACGCTTCTGCGAAACCACTAAAAACGTAGATTTGTTACAAAGTTGTTTCCTTATGAAATTTACCTCTGTGATCGTAAATGATGACAGCGGTGGCATTGGCTGCCGTTTGTCGTGCAGTATGTGGCTGGCGCTGATTGGCTCGTGGTGGCTGCTGTATGTCCGAGCTTGTTCGCCGGAAATAAAGCGTCTAATGATCACTGCAGGACACTGATGTGTATTCAGGAACAATACAGTGGCAAACCGTACACTGACACACGCGATACAGTCTCACATGGAACTCTGTTAACCACAATAAAACCTTCCCTCTCACATGGTGTGTGTGTGTGTATTGGGGTTTATAGGGCGCCTTCAGCATCTAGGCTATATCGCGCCCTCCCTCTCACATGGAACTCTGTTAGCCACAATAAAACCTTCCCTCTATCACAGGCTGGGAATGTTGCGGAAGATCAGCCTAAGCTGTTGCCAGTAAATATACGACTGCTCACACTCGGTTAAAAGTATAAATATACCAGCAACACATCACAGGAAGATAGGCACTCGGACGGAACCGCGCTGCTTACATGTTCGCCCGAAGTGCCCGCGACGTCACGCCAATAAAACTCTGCAGATTTGAAATACCACACATCACGACTTGTCGCAGTCGGCCTCGCGAGTGAAGCGAGTGGCCGCGCTTTGGCGGGGATGTCAGAACAATACCGACGCCTTGGGCTCTGGTAACGCTTAAAGCTCGCTGTCATCTTCCCTCGCAGCTCGGCCACGAGAGGGCAATTAACGCAGTCTTCCGTGCCGCCGATCCCAGAGGAAAAGGCTGAACTTGATTACGGCTCCTGAATCCCACTCCAAGTTGTGGTACTAACAAACAGGAACGAGTATACCCCGTCCGACTCCAATGGTGAAGCATTTCAGCTGTATTGCACGACCCATCTAATTTAGTAGGTCGCTGATCTCGCTCGCGGAGAGCGGCTTCGAGGTCTGGCTCTGGCCTCCATAGTTGGGTCCGGACATCACCATCCCCGCGGGCGCGCTCATACCGAACGCGGGTCTGGGAGGCGCCCCGAACGGCTGCGGCTGCGCGGCCATCATCATCTGCGGCGCCCCCAGCCCCTGCGGCGCCGCTCCGTTCTGGCTCCAGCCAGCGTTGGGCCGCATCTGGAATGAGGGGCCGGCAGAGGGCGGCGCTGGCAGCGCCATCTGTCCGAACCCGGGAGCGCCCATCATGGGCCCGCCGTGCTGCTGGGCGAGCCCTCCTCCGAAGCCGCCAGTGTTCTGAGGCCGGTAGCCGCCGACCATGAAGCTGCCGGGAGGAGACTGGAGGCCAGCAGCGTGCGGTGGCAGCGGCTGTCCCGCACTCTGGAAACCAGACATGGAGGAGGCCGGCGGCTGCTGCTGCGGCCGGGGCGCCGCCGGTCCCGACATCATGCTGAGGTTGCTGCTGATGAGGGTGTCGGTGAGGTCGCGCGGCTTGGCTGGCGAGGTGCTGCTGCTGCCGCCGCCGCCTCCGGTGAGGGAGGGCTGTGCGCTGAGGCGGGCGGCGGCTTCCTGCTGTCGCAGCCGCCGCTGTTTCTCCTCCAGACTGAGCGGTGCTGCCCCCGCCGGAGCCGGAGAGGACGACGAGCCGTTGGTGGCAGCCGCGCTCTTGGAATTCAGGTTGGGGCCGGACGCGAACTCGCCGATCCCCAGCTCGCCAAACATCTGCAGGAGAGATACATATATCAACTGAACGCATAAAGTTAACTGTTCAACTTCCTGGTAATTGTCGACTTCCGACGTTTTCAGCCAGGCGGGAACGTGTGCTGCTCTGCTGAAAGGTGCAGCCATTGGGCAATAAAGTCGTAACGTACCAGTGTCCTTCTGACCAGTTGAAATGTGCAGTCTCACCTAGATGATGGCAATACAGCTTCTGTTGTCTGTGGCATGTCATTTATGAGTCACATTTCTTGCGCTTATACGGGGACCTGGTGTTATATGTGGTAAAAACTCAGATAAAAGCATGGAACACTATAACTCCAAGGTAAAACATTCAATAGCACAGATACGCGCTTGGGATACGACAAGGATCCTGCCAGAATTATATCGGAGACAAATTATATCTACTCTATCAGAGGACTGCGGAACCCGAGCTGATCCAGACGAGACTTGGTTCAACAAAACATGGACACGTAACATTTCCCCATCCAGGCACTGTCCAACGGTCTCCAGCTTCGGCTCCGCACCCGCAGCACTAACACACTGAGCGGGGCACGCCTCAGCATCTGATGAGGTCTGCGGCACTCGCCTTGTCCACGTCGGAGGCGGGTCCCGGCGCCTGGACCAGCTGGCCCGGCGCCGGCGCCGCCAGAGACGCGTTCAGCGCCAGCCTGCCGGCGGAAGAGACGGCGGTCACAAACAACAGCGCCCGGGAACAACACCGAGTCTATGGCCTCGACTATGACTGTGTCGATTTGTTTGAAAGGACTAGGTTAAAAAACAACAACAACGGAGACTTTACCGCTGCTTCTGTCGCTCGCGTGGCGCTCAATGCTTGCATTCTGAAAGCACAGCCGGAGGCGTCTGCCTAGTCTACTTGTCTGCCCACTATATTGATCATTCTCACGCCGGACTCGCTACCACCCGTCACAGCACGAAGCTGCAGTGGCGCCGCCCTGACTCACTGCTGCTCGTCCTTCATGGCGTTGAGCTGTTTGAGTTTATCGCGGTGATCGGTCTCCACGCGGGTCAGAAGGTCGCGAACCAGGGTCATCACTGCGTCGAACTGCGCCACCGCCAGTCCGTTCTCAATGGCCAGAGGGCACAGGAACGGCAACACCTTGGTTGCCATCACCTCCTTCGTCATGCCCAGCTTGTCGTTGGATAGCGTTACCTTGTAGATTCCTGGCGGGAGAACAATGGGGCTCGGGATTTTGGTTCAGCGCGCGGCCTGCGTAGATATGTTGACTTGAATGACTAACAATTAACCATCGTACATGAGCAGTATCAGTACGCTCCACGTAACGACCGCGGGAACGGACCAATCGACTCAAGACCTATCATGGTTCACCGGAAAAACTTTGCCACCTCAAATGACGAAATATACAATGTTCGAAAGATGATTCCAAAAATATAACCCGTTCATATGTTCATCAATATTTTTTCGCAAATTCCATTTTTATAAATTATATTTTTGGCCGGTGATCCGGAATCCTTCCCGAGTATATAGCTATTGGTTACTGCATATCCAATAAAAGCTCACGGCTCTGAGAACTCAAATGGTTCAACAGAACCAAGGCATATTATGGGAATTCAATGACACATCTTTTCAAATGCGGAGGAGTTCCAACGCTGTCGTTAGGGTGCGAGTTCAGCCTTATTCACACAGCGCTCGCCTCTACGTCTGCGTCGCGCGGGTGGTCGGGGCCGACTTGTTCGTCTTTATTTACGGTCCTCTGTGGAGTTGTTTGTTCCAGCTCGTTTTGCTTTTCGCCTCCGTGGAGCGAGAAGGGGTTTGATACCAAAAGCTACGTTTAAAAACCATAAATCTGTATTTTGTGGCAAAAATATTACCATTTCTTGTTCGGCGTTTGCGAAAAATGCGAGCCCTTGGCCTGCTAATGCACAAACAAGGAATAATCCGTTACCATCATTGAAGATTGCCCCTAAAACCACTGCCGTCTAAATTGCATCATCCCTGAATGTCAAAAATTCAACACTTTTTCTTGAATCTTTATCGAAAACTGAGAAGTGCTTGGTTTTAACCCTTGCCCCGATGGGAGAGAGGGTGTTTGAACACCTCCGTCGGATTTTTCCGGCGGCACGAAAAAACGGCGGCGCGAAGCACTGCTGTACCTGACACACCTTATCCTTGATCAATTCCGAAACCTTTCCCAAAATGTTAAGGTTGGGTTATCTCAGGTCAGGTCACCAGTGCAGGTCAAGTGACCTCACTTCCAAAAATATTTAAGGTGGCGTAAGTAACAAATGGATGAATATCTCGGATTGGAACTTATACCACATAATGGGCCCACCGCAGTGTCCTGAAATTTGGAATTTTGCGTGGAAACCCACACCCAGACTTTTGACCTGTGACCTTTGAGAGGTCACCTGGGGCTACTTACGCAGGTTTCAGACCTGGGTCGATAACTTGGCAGGAAATGAGGATAAAGTTTTATTTTGTTACCATTACGTTTAGATTGCTATTGCGAGTCGATTGATACGCATATTGACTAGGTTAGAAAGTGACCTCGACCTGAACTTAGGTCAAGTTATTTTTATCTTTTGACCTAGTATAGTCAAATTAAACCCCAACTATATGTCATTTCAGTCACTGAATCCACTTATGCGTACCTAGTCACCTACGTAAACGATTATCTCACCACATCCCTAAAATCCAACCACCACCGACCCTGCCTTGCTTTAACCCGCGCCCCACCGGGGGGTCTGGCGCCACCTTCGCCCCACCGGGGGCCATCGATGCCCCCCTCTAACTCCGAAAATATGGGGGTTAGCGAAAATCTGCAAAGTGCATTACGAAGCTCGCGTGAATTCAGTAAGAAATCACTTCGCATGTTTAAGGGCTCAGGTCAATGGTTTGACCTCCAGAGGTCAAGTTAGGTCACGATACGCTATTTTCACTAAAATATGCAATGCTTAAGAAAACTGGGCATAACTCCTTATGCCATTAGAGCTATTGAGATTTGGTAAAGTATATTTGATAGGCAAATGCCAGACCTTTCTCCATTATGTGAAACGTCATGACCTCCCGCCAGTGGTTTGAACTCCAGAGGTCACCTCGTGACCTAATATGACCTGAGGAAAGGTCAGAAAGTGACCTTGCCGTATATCAAATGAAAGTCAGTGACGAGACATACACGATGGTGTTTGATTCAGCGCTCTAGCTTAATTAGGTCAAAAGTTATTGTCAAAATACTGTTTTCGACCCTTGGTGACCTTGGATGACCTTGAAGACCTCAAAGGGCAAATATGGCCCTTGGGATCCGTGAAAGGGTGTCCAAGAACGCTTTTCTGAGCACGCTGAGCATTTGCGATCATTTTTGCGATTTTTAGATCATAAGACAACTTTTCCCCATACTTCTTCAATGGGAGAGGTCACCTCGTGACCTGACCTCAGGTCACGAAATCGAAAAATATCGGGTATACATCGTGCAGACCCTGGAGGTGTCGAAGTGTAGGAAGTTTCAAATCGATCGACAAAGAAATGTAGCTCTTATAGAGCTGAGAAGTTGAAGTGAGGTGACCTTGGTTGACCTGGCCTGGTGACCTGACCTAGGGTGACCCGGGGTACAAATTTGCAGGGATGATGGGAAAATGATGGGGTGAGAGATAGAGCTCTCAACCGCGGTGGTCCGCCTCGTCGTTTTTCTGCTATCTCGAAAAAAACCTTAGGGGGCCATCGATGGCCCCGGTGGGGCGAGGGTTAAAGAGAATGTGGCACCTTTATAACGTGATTTTAACTGAGATAGCCAAGTTGTAAAGCATGCCGGAAAACCCGGTAGTCAACATATAATTTGTCCTGTAACCCGAAATTTCCGTAGAGAAAGGCTGCCTGAAATGTACCCAAGGAGCTGGCCAGTTATCAGCTGTTGGCGTGACGTCATGCTGGCGTCACGGTGAGTAGTCAGCCTATTAAAGCTCATTGAATATGGTAGTAGTTGGCAGACCATGACGTCATGCACAGGCAGAGGTTATTTTTTACCAGAGGAGCATTTTAGATAACAAAGTATTGAGCCTATTGTACGCTTTTTAGAAAAAGAAATTATGGACATGTTCATGATTTCCGTTTGAAAATACCACCAGCTACACTATTTCCGGGTTTCGACCAAGGTGACACATTCCTCTTGACATCGGCAGGCGCAAAATCCACCAAAACTACCACTTGACCGTGACAGGACTCGAACCTGCAGTCTCCTGATCCGAAGTCAGGCGCCTTATCCATTAGGCCACACGGCCACAAATATAGACGGTGCCTGGCTCACTAATGTTTCCGAGGCTGCACCCAGCCCTCCATCGATCTACCCTGGGAAGCTGAGCGGACGCAGAGTGGGAGGTTGGACCACCCGCCAAGAGCATGATTCACAGTCGCTGACTGCGCGGGATCACCACAAATCGATAACTGCCCCAATGCTTCATGGCCGGTTCCGGGCAGAGGTAAACAAGGGCAGGTCTCCCTAATCGAATCCTAAGCGCAGTGCCGTTGGGCCTGGAACGGTGCGCCGCGCTGCGACCCGCCGTCCTCAGGGATGTTCCTTCCCGTCCCCCTCCCTAGGGTGCAGGCTGTGTCCCTCGCGCTGTAATGCGGCGACGCGGTAGATCACGTCACCGCCGAAACGTGGCTCCCCCGCCCCCTCACACATCGAAGACGATCCAAGATCCGTCCATGATTGACATCGCACACTACGCTATTATTCCAATGTCGCATACCTCTAAAGGTAATTATACGGTAATGATGTCGCTTTGCTGCCCGGGCCCCTTCTGACGCGCGTAAATTAGTCATAAATGGGTAGACGCGTAACTAAACGGGTTGGGGAGGTCCGAACCCGACATGTGCCGAAGTGCGGAATCCAAATGTCTCTCCCCGCTTATCCCATACCACACATACAATATACAGTTTAGCATAGGCGGATCCAGGGGTCAAAGGGGGCACGTGCCCCCATCGACCCTCGGCGCCCCCTGAAATGGTCACGGCGCCCCCTCTGAAACGTCAATGTAGACCCCTGAAATGTCACTTCCCATCCCCCCAGGATGCGAAAATCGGCGCCCATCGATAGGATTTTGCACCCACCTGATAGGTTTTGCCGGTTAGAAGTGGCGCCCCCCCTGGTCCGGATGGCCCCCCCTCCGCCCCGATCGGTAATCCTGGCTCAGTCTATGTGACTGGTCGGGTCTCCATTCTACCTGAGATCAACAAATCTCCACATAGCCATCCTCAATGCAGCCAATCACGCGTCACACATGGGCGAAAGAAACCATGGCACGTGTTCTCTGCTGTCCACTCACCGACGATGGCCATGACGACCGCCGGCTCCCGGCTGGGCACCTGAGGCAGCACGGGCAGCACCTCGTCCAGCACCAACCAGCGGTCCAGGTGCGGCAGCAGCTTCCCCAGGCACACCAGACAGCTGACCCGGGTCTGCGGCACGCACCGCGGGCCATCAAACCCGACACCCACATGTCCAGCAGCGTGTCCCGACACACTAGACAGCTGACCGGTCTGTTGCGGGCACACGCATCACCGACCGGCGGCACAGGCGACGACGGTACTGGAGGGAGGGAGGGGGAGGAGAGAACGGACCTGAGAAACCGGACCGAAAGGCTATCGAACAAGTAGTAGATCATGGGTGTCCAGATATTGATGGTTCCGGCATGAAAAACTATGTCCGCTGGCAAAATGCTGCGACTCAAATTGAACAAGCAGAAGATGTTTACGTATGCAGTGAAGTTCTCCTAAATTAATATTTCACTCAAGTACCTACGACAGCAATAGATGAGCAATTACTTCAAGCTTAACAGATACAAATACTGAGGTGAACAAACGAATATGCCACCGACAGAACACCCACGCGACACACTTACCGACAGGTACTGGGCGTTGAGAAGGAGGGTTTTGATGCGTGGCAAGAGCGCGTTCTTCATGCTCGGGTAATCCACCAGTCCTCCAACCTTGGGTATGACGCTCAGACACAGCTCCTGGATCTGCTGAGTGTTGGACTCGAGCGCACGGTACATAAGCGGAAGGACGTGGGTTCGAACCTCCTCCGGCGGAGTTTTACTTAGCAGCAGTTCCAGTCGCTGCATAAATATAAGCAGGATCTGAGGGCACGAGGAAACTACGCTCAGTCGAGATGAGACTGAATGCAAAACTCACAATTTCCTACTCGCTTTCTTTATTCTAGCAATCACAATTTTAACACTTCAAAAACTGAAATGCATACTGCTTAGTGTTATGCACTGCCCCTCCAATGTCTAATATTAGCCTCTGGAAACAAAAAAGAGCACTACATCCATATGTAAAAACAACCCAATCCCCTCTCTCCACAAAAAAAGCTAACAAATTCGACACTTCATTCAAATAAGGAAATTCACGAAAAAAACGGAATTTGTTTTACGGTTCTGGCACAACACAAGTGCACCGCACGCCCTCACCAATGATCTCAGTCGCACTAGCTGTAGTCCGGTGTCGGAGCCTCACCTGAATGGGCTCCTGGATCTTCATCACGGGCGTCAGCAGCGGCAGGATATGCTGCACGTACTCCTCCTTGGTGGCGTTCTCCGCGATCAGCATCGTGTTCGGCAGCACGAACGGAATCATCGCCGGGTTCACAAACTCCTTCGCGAAACACGGCAGTATCCTGCCGGAAAGCGGCACGCCACGGATCAGCTCAGTGGCGGGAAATGTCTCCTGACTGGCCTTGGAATCAACGGACACCGCACGAAGGAGATCCCCAGCACCATCCCCATCCGATTCTTAACCGGTTAAGACGAGAATCCTTGCAGTTGCCACGAGGTCTCCAAGCACCGTTCCAGAAGAAACTTTCACTACTTGAAGCTTTCAACCTACCGAGCCCGTAAAAGCACAATACAGATTGTCTCTAGAGTCAGTACCGCAGCAGCTGTGGAAGTCCGCCGCGGCTCCGTGCACACCTCACCTTTGTAGACAGACGCGGTGGGGTAGCTTGGGAATAATCTGCGGCAGGCCCTTATAGAACTGGGACTTCTGCAGGTTGTCCCACTGGAACATGGAGTCCAGGTAGTTCAGCGTCTTCACACCCACGTCGTCGAAGTACGCTATCTGAAACGGCACACCACACGCATCAGTGCCGGAAAGCCTGGAAAAGTCGACTTCAACGCCAGTGGATCACCTGGGCAGTGCTGAATCGAAGAAAAGTAAACTGTTTTGATCGCTAGAACGAGACGTCCTGTAAAAAATGAGAACAAAATGAAAAAGTCTCTAGCATGACTGATTTCCCAGTCGTGGAAAATGCAGCATCTTTTGGCCACGTATAGGCTACACCGACACTACAAAGTACTTAGGGGCCATCCATAAATTACGTAACACAAACGGGATGGGGATCCGTCACAGCGTTATCAAACGTTACGTACGGGCGTTAGAAAGTGGTACCTAGGGGAGGAGGTGGGGAAAATCCCACAGATAAGCGTAACGTAATTGATGAGCGGCTCCGTACCCAAGCCCAATTCTACTGTGAGGCAGTCAGCACTCCCCGCTGGTAAGCTGTGCGTGCGGCCGGCCTACCTTGGTGAACTGGTGGGCGTCGGGCCGGAGATCCGGAGCCACACTCAGCATCATCTTCACCGTCTCTCGCAGCTCGGCTGGCACGGCTTCCAGCCGACTGGGCGGCATCCTCTTCAGCTGCCACAAGCCACAGAGAGGAGTCAGCGCAACGCTCAGGCCAGGGTCTCAGCTGGGCATGGGGGAGAAATGGGGTATAACAGGAGCCTTACAGCGAACCATGTGATTGCTTACTTTGATTGATGTAGCAGCCCTGGGGCTATACGACGCATTAACTGCTGAGATGGTATGCTTCCACCAACTCTCACCCTGTTACAAGGGTATATTGGGGAGCAAGAAGTCCTTATTCAGCATTCCCGCCGGGATCTGATTCCGCCCCAACGGCGTGAAAGCTTAAAGGGAATGTGGCACCTTGGTCGAATCCTGGAATTTAGTGAAATTAGGCGAACTTTTAGCCAAGAATAATTAAACCACTCATGATTTCTCTGAAAAATGTACAATAGGCTCAATATTTTGTTTTTAAAAATACTCGTCTAGAAAAAGAAATAAATATCAGCCTGTGGATGATGTCACGATCTGGCAACCACTACCATACTTGAAACGCTTCAAGGGCTTCGATTGGCTGATGCTCATCGTGACGTCAGCATATGTTGTCACACCAGCAGCTCACAATAATGGCCGCCCGGCGACGGGCTGATGGGGGCTGGTGTCAGGTATGTTTTAGCTTTTTCTACGGAAATATCGAGTTCAAAGACAAATGAAATATGGAGTACCGAGTTTTCAGACTTGCTTTACAACTTGGCTATCTCAGTTAAAATCACGTTGTGAAGGTGCCACATTCCCTTTAACACACTACCGCTGCAGCACCATATCTCTGATTTGGGATGAAAAATTCCCCACTGTGATCCGCTTTAAAAAAAAAAACGGAGGTCCCTACATTTCCGTTAACAATACCACCGCGGAGTGAACACACGCGAAACTGAGGCATTCCCCTCCAGACACGCGAGGAAATTGCGGTTTGAGGCTCGGTTCACACTTATTTTGGTATCAAGCCGGGTCAGAGTGCCATTTCGCCCGTTTTGCACTCGAATTTCAACGAACAATCAATTTCCCAATACGACTGCAGTGACAACTGCCAGCCCCAAAATCGAATCCGAGGGATGTCATTTTAATATTACTTATATAACGCTCATCTCGGCCCTCGGGAGAACATGGTGCGTAGAAGATTTAAATCCTTCAAAAAATCGCAGCCGGTACGTTGGATGGAGGATGTGGTATCAGAAACAGACTCCAGCGCTTGCTATTGTTTCCGGAAACCCCATTCCTCTCCAATACCTCCAAAATATATCACAGCCCCTATTTTTGCAATTTGAAACGGCATGACTTTTACAACTTGCAGCACAAGAAATATCCACTCCCGAGAAGACCCATCTCACAAATATGTTGACAAGTGACCAGTCTGCCCCTCACCTCGTTCATGGCCTTCTTGTAGGCGTACCAGTCGGCTGCGCAGTTGTAGACGGTGCCTCCGTTGGTGAACACGCTGTAGGCGAGGCTGGCCAGTGAGTACATGTCCGAGTAGGGCGTGTGCGCCATACACAGTGCCGCCTCCGGGCACGTGTAGTCCAGCGGAGGCTGCGCCAGAGGGTGTACCTCCGGGTCGTACTCCGGCACCGGCCACGAAGGCTGCCGGGGGTCATAGCTATTAGAGCGCTCCGATACACGGGTAAAGCGGACGGGGTTATGGCAGCTAGTGTAGCTCAGGGGTACCGCGTTCAAATCCCAGGCTCGAAATCCCAATTTCGGTTCTGCCAAAGTGCCAGAAAAACAGATATGCTAATGATTGAAAAGGGATGATACCATGCATTGCGTCAAACGTTTGGGCAAGTAGACTTTATAGATGCGCGGTGTTTTCGGGAGAAGGCTTCCGTGTCCCATGAAGCTAAAGGCCGTGCAAATCTTACCCTCAAACGTCGCTCTTTTCCGCATGTTTAATCCAAAAAAAGTATGTATTCCCTCAACGATGCAATCGCATAAAGACAATGATCTACAACCCCCTTATTCATGCAACTAAATTTTGTATAAACAAATAAAGACCAAAGGCCCCGTCAAAAATCTGATGTCTCATGAGCCCGCATACCAAATATCTCACGAGCCGGCGGACCCCCATTTCTCCCAGGCACCTGCTGATCGGCGGCGGCCTTGTTGGCCATGCAGAACTCGAACCCTCCGATCTTCCAGGCGCCAGCCTTATTAATGACCACCGACTCTGGACAGACATTGAGGTGCAGCATCTTCACATCGGTGTGGAGAAATGCCAGCGCCTGCCCAAGCTGCGAGTGGGAGAGAGCATAGTGTGAATGGACAGATTATATCACACATCAGAGAAAGGTAATGTAGAAAGAATTGCGTTCAGTGTACAATATAATCATTCAGCCAGTCAAGAACATAGAGTGCTAATCTAGGGTGAGTTCAATTTAGAAAAAAATAAATTTGATAGTAATTGATAGGACTATTCGAATAAATCCCAATGCTTGCGTAGTTGATTACCGGCTACCCCCACCTAATGAGTTAGCTTATTCCCCTCACCTAGATATCCCACACAATCATCCAGCATTACACAGACACACACAATCAAAATTAGCAGGCGTTGATCAAAGAAAAACAGTAAACACAATATGATGGTCACGGCATGGGATTAGGCATGGGACATGGTACAAGATTCGTATCAGAACGATTATAAGTCAGACGTCCTTCCCAGGGCACGACTACTCAGCCCACCAAATAATTCGGCAGGACCCCAATTATAAATCGAACTCTAGCTTCAATGGGCTGAACTTGAACAAAAATGTGTCCATTTATGGTCAAACTTTTGGCAAGAAAACACAACGTACCTGCGAGTTCGGACCCAGCACGAAAGCATCATTAACCAGAAAATCTGCAACAAAGCAGCGACCCGACCCTCTCCCGCCTGTCCCAGTCTAAGTGCAGCAGTCCCGCCCTCTTCCCCCCGGTCCCACTTACTGCCGTGGCTGACCGCCCTCTCCCTCCTGTCCCATTAACCATCCCGGCTGTCTGCCTGTACCAGTCCCGTCCTCTCCATCCTGTCCCACTAGATATCCCGGTTTTCTGTCTGTACCAAAGTCCTGCCCTCTCCATCCTGTCCCACTAACCATCCCGGCTGCCTGCCTGTAGTAGGGTCTCGCCCTCTCCCTCCAGTCCGACTAACTGCTCTGGCTGCCCGTCTTCTCCTTCATGTCCCACAAACTGTCCCGGCCGTTTGTCTGTTGCAGTGCCGCCCTCTCTCCCCTGTCCCACACACCGTCCCCACTTCCTGCCGGTGGCAGAGTCCCGCCGCCCCCTCCCGACGCACTGACCCCAGCTGCCCACCTGTAGCAGTCCGTACTTGACCTCCACCTGGTGCAGCTTGTGCTGCCGCAGCGCGGCCGGAGCCGGCGACGGCACATTCTCAGAGCGGCCCAACACGTTGGCCAGACTGGCGAAGACTGGCTCAGTGGCGAACGCCAGACTCTCCCTGCAAGGGGTAACTAGCAGTCAATGAAAGGCATGCTGCTACACTATTAATTTCACAACTTTATCTGCAAAAACGCAAACAACTCTAAACCGTGCTTTTCACCAAGTATTCCGCGCGCCCTCGCCATTTACCTGTACCTATCACACTGGAGACGGAGAACATTGACCTAAGCACAAAGCACGGACACACAAGCGCGCTGGCAAGACACGCAGACAGATATTGCACAGATCACCCGACTTCGGCTGGGGGGCACAGAAGAAAATGACGCCGCTAGTGTCACGAGCCGGCGCTGACCACTGACCGTGACTCCTCCATGGGGTGCTGGACGGTCAGCACGCGCGGGTGTCGCAGTCGGGTCAGCTGGCTGACGCCCTGTCGCAGCGTCTCCAGCATCGCCTCCCGGTCGCGGCGCGCCCACGGCTCCAGCAGTCGCTTCTCCAGCACAAACACCGACGCCTCCTCTCGCGTCGACTTCTTGTACGCCGAGTACACCTTCCACATCAGTCCTGGCGCGGACACGGCGGCCGGTTTGGAAACACTGGATATCCGCGTTAGTTTGAACTTTGTGATCTGATTAATTGCAGACTGGATTTTTGTCGCCCCCTAAAGGGGGTCATCGCCCCTGAGGAATGGGACGGCGGAGAGAATTTCTCTCTGGGTCACAATTTCTCTCTGGCGGAAATAATTTCTTCGTCTGGTCACAGACATGAAGTCTGTGGCCAGACACAATACCCATGCTGCAACTAGTCAATGAAGAGCTCATACAAATTTAATGGACATTATATAGCTAAAAAAACTAGGAAAACAAAAGAGTAAGAGATGGCGTTCGCCAAATCTGTGTACTGACCAGGTCCTGCGCTGGCCACATGCTGTTGCACGTCATACTCGCGGGTGACAGGGTTCCCGGGCAGCACGCCTGAGACCTGCGACACCGTCTGAGACACCGCCTGCGTCACCGTCGACCGCAGCTTGTTTAACATCTCCATCTTGTTGTCAGGTGTCACTCAACCTCCTGAATGGCGAAGTGTTAGTTAGTGCACACGAGCAATTGGAATAAAAAACAACTGCCAATTGGTATTCACTTTTTACGTTTTTTTCCAAGACCTCAAAGGTGCCGACAAGCTCTTTTTATTCAAAGATGCACAACATTTCCCTCTATAATTCAATTTTGTGCTCTGTTCAGTGTCTCGTGCTCGTAAATCATGTCACCATCATCATCTGCTGCTTCTGCTGCTCATCTGCTCCCTTTTAAGCTAAAAGGACCTGATGAAACTCCTTTACAATGTCATAGACTCGTAGTTTGTGTTTATTATGACGTTCAGGAGCGACAATGTCATTTGGAGGTGTTCCAGTGCAGAAAACTTTCTACATTGACACTCTCATCACACACTCTTGATGCTGCCATCACTATCAAAACTTTGATGAGAAACTATTTTCAATATTAAATTTGAGACTTACAATGCAGTCCTCAGGGCTTGTTATCAATTACCTCGTATTTGAATTTTTATGGAATCCAGAGTGGGGTCAGTGTGTTTGTTGTTGGTGAACGAATTGCAGACTGCTCCTCCATAGTGAAATATCGAGGAAAGATGATATTGTACAAGGTTTCTTCAGATTAGTGACAGTCATATATACAAGTCTGCGAAGTATGGCACTTGAGACCAGATCTCGTTGGTACGGACGCCCACAGCTCAGTATATACCTGCTGTGTTTGACAAAGCTGTGGAAGGACTGGTGTGCAATTGGTGCATTGCAAAACTCCCTATGTGAAGGGCTGGAAAGAGAACTTACAAAAAAGGACAGAAATAAACCCTTGTGTTGACACATATCAACAAAAAAAATGAAATAGAAAAAGCCACCAATAGAGTCAAATGTGCCAGAACTCTCTCAAACTAGTGGGTAAAATGTGGTCAGTTCCCCTAAAATCCCAATAATGGGAACAATGGTCCTTAAAGGGAATGTGGCAACTTCATAACGTGATTTTAACTGAGATAGCCAAGTTGTAAAGCAAGTCGGAAAACCCGGTACTCCATATATCATTTGTCTCGGAACTCGATATTTCCGTAGAAAACAGCTAAAATCTACCTGAAACCAACCCCAAGTCAACCCCTCGCCGGGTGGCCATTGTTGTGAGCTGCTGGTGTGACGACATATGCTGATGTCACAATGAGCATCAGCCAATCGAAGCCCTTGAAGCATTGCAAGTATGGTAGTGGTTGCCAGATTATGACATCACTTACTTACTTACTTATGGCTTTTTATTAGGCGTTCTGTGCATAGCACCTTTGCCCGCCTCTAAAGGAGTGTGTGGGAGAATTTTAGAATTTAGTGTGAGGGCAAGCTACGTTAGTCTGTTAAAGCAATGGGAGTTATTTCAAGTAATGGGTTGCAAGATGTTTTAGCTTGCAAATGGACGGTCGTGGCAATGGCATAGCCATGCCAAGGGAGGTCTTTTAATAAGTTTAGACCCGCAGAGTGCGAAGGTTATTTCTGTGGTTGAAGACCTTATAAATTTAGAGTTTGAAATTTAGAATTTGGAATTTAGAATTTGGAATTTAGAATTTAGAATTTTGTGTGTCAGCTATTGATGTCCGCTTGTATACGTTACTCGAAAACCTCCGTTAACTCAATAATTTTGTATTTTAGAAAATGCGCTAAACACCTGGCCAGGGTGCCGCGAATTTACCCTGCAACCCGGAGGTGAAGTTGCAGCTCCCCTCTTCGGCTGGGCAGCCGCCGCGCAGAGAAAGAAGTGTGAGAGGATAGTTAGATTGTTAGTAAGAGTATAGGTGTGGTTAGTATAGACCCGCAGTGAAAGGTATCACTGCGGTGAAGAAATCTAACCTATCTAACCTAACCTGATTTCAAAGTTAGCCTAACATAACCTATCCTTAGCCTACAATGAACCATTTAAAGGTTACAAAGCTATTGCTTAAATTTCGCAGTGGATCAGCTATGATTAGAAAATAGGCAAGTCCTACTTTGGGGGTGCACCATGCACCCTCATCATATATACTGGGAGGAGTGATTTATACAAACTTCTCTAGCCCAGAGTCCTTTAGAAATGTAAAGACTTTTTCGAGAAGTTCAGGATGGTCGTTACCGAGCAGAGTTTTTAGGTCTACAGGGATGTTTTGGATTCGGCAGTAATCTAGCATGGGTTGCCGATGGGTATTGTGCTGGGGACAATCGATGAGAATGTGATAGGGATTCTCCATTGCGTCGCAGGTACCACAGGTACCCGCGTTCCAATAGGCATTTAATTTTGTGTGTCCATTTCTGAGTCTGGTTAGAATAACCTCGCGCCGGCGACTCTTTTGGTTTGAACTGGGCCAGTAGCCGATGTTAGGCTTGATATAGAATAGGTGGGCGCTGTGGTTTGTAGTCCAGTCATTTTGAATTTGCTTCCGGATGGTGTCCTGGAGGAGAGCTTTGCTATCGTCTCCAGACCACGTTAAGGGTGCGATCTCTCTAAGTTCTAGGGACTTTTTTGCCTGCTCATCGGCCTTTTCATTTCCTTGAATTTTGCAGTGGCCCGGGATCCAAAGAAAGAGACATCAGGGGTATCATCGATACCTTTCTGAATATCTGCTATAACGTGGTGGCTGGGGTTGACTACGTTACTGATGGCCTGCAGGACAGATTTAGAGTCTGAACAGATGACGGCTGAGTTGATATTTTGGGTTCTGATTATGGCTAATGCATTTAGGATGGCAACAGCCTCGGCTGTGAAGATGGAGCAGTTGTCCGGAAGTCTTTTCTGAAGGCAAATATTTTGTCCCCAGATGCCAAGGCCTACTTTTTCGCCTATTTTGGAGCCGTCTGTAAATATAAAGGTCTTGTCCGCGTTACAAGATCGGAACTCTAGGAATTTTTGGGAGACTTCTTCCTCTGAGAAGTCCGTTTTACGGGAGGTGAAAAGAAATTCCACTTTGGGCTCTTTTCGAGTCCAGAAGCGGGAGAGTGGGGGTTTGCCTATTGTCGCTGGCAGTGCAAGATTTAGGCTTTCCAGGGTTTTCGCTACTCTGTGCTTAAATGGGGGCCACTTCTGTAGAGTGGCTTTATTTGCTCGTCTGGGATGGGCAAAACATTGTTTTGCCGGGTGATTTTCGGTGGATTGAACCTTGATGTAGTAAGAAATAAGCTGGGCGTCGCGTCTTGTCTGTAGTGGGCACAGCCCGCTATCAGTTAGAAGGCTGGTGATGGGGGATTCTCTGAGCGCGCCTGTGGCTGCCCGGATGACATCATCCAGAGGCAGATATTTATTTATTTTCCTAGAGGAGTATTTTTAAAAACAAAATATTGAGCTTATTGAACATTTTTCATTGAACATTGAACATTGAACATTCGAGAAATCATGAGTGATTTCATTATTTTTGGCTAAAAGTACGCCTAATTCCACTAAATTCCAGGATTCGACCAAGGTGCCACATTCCCTTTAACTGGAACCGCTCCATTGAGAATTGGGAACAAACCTTCCCAAGAATTGGAACACTTTGTTCATTTTTCAGAAAGCCCTCAAGATGGCACAAAAAGAGATGGGAAGCCTTCTGCCTGATCGATTGGTACCGTGCACGTTTATTACACACTACATTACATTCATTACATACACTCGACATCCTACAGAGCTATAAAAGATGACATTCGCATACACTTAACACTATCAGACATTCCAGTTACACATATATCAGATAGACACAATTCGGTAGGAATTTGCCCACCCACCACCACACGGCGAGAATGCGCCAGACCAACCCGGCCCACAGCATCAACCGAACCCAACAGCACTCATCTACAGCATCTGCATTGGATTCTCATACCAGACATAAATAACCCAACACTACAGGTCACCTGTTTTACTGACTGGTGAGACTCAATGGGCCATACAAGCTCACATAACGCCAGGAGAAGCCGGAGCTTGGAGACGCGCTTAAGAAGCCGAATGAGATGAAGACAAGCATGGGAAGTACAGGGGTGTGATAGGAAGTGGAGAAGGAAGGGCAGGGAGTGTGGCAGAATGCCTCAGTGCCAGATATATTCACCGGAACAGTGTAAGTCTACTTGTGGTGGCTTAAGGCTTTCGAAGGCAACATTGATTCAGGGGCCTCCAGTCCAGTTCTGCATCTTCACTACGTCGGAGAGTGCACGTAAAGAGAAGCGGACGGCACAGCTGAGGGACTCCTCCAACTGAGCTCAGATGACGCTTGCCTGAGTGCCGATACGTTAATGGTCGCTTCGGAAAACGATTCATCGCCATCAACACCTCTCGGCAGCGCTTCAAAGACTCCAAAGACTGGCCGACCGTCTGTTCCGAGGCGGGAGGTCTCTGTGGGGTTAGCAGCTAACCTCCACAGCCGTTGAGCCGTTTCCAGATCTGTGAGCTGTCTGCAAACACTCGGTGGCTTCAATGAGAGCAGCATAATTTTCGAACGGCAATGTTTCCTTACGAGGACACTGAATGGACGTCTCCCCCTTCA
Organism: Lepas anatifera; assembly: GCA_034440635.1. Lineage (NCBI taxonomy): Eukaryota > Metazoa > Arthropoda > Thecostraca > Lepadidae > Lepas > Lepas anatifera. The sequence continues at coordinate 132,864 of JAOTON010001732.1, read as the reverse complement.
ACCTCACCATCCCGGAGAAACTGTCAATGATGAATATGATGACTGATGACGTGATTCACTCTCATCAATGAAGTTCCCCGTCTGACCCAAGCAGTTGTAGTTCTCCATTCTTCTTGCAGGGGAGGAAACTTGCTGCAGCAGTTGTGTTGTGGCGGCATGTAATGGGACGATTACAGTTCTAGGAGACTGATCAAGTCACATTGGGATGAGTCCAGAAGTGGGAAGTGAGAGAAGAAGGAGGAATTTATGGAAAGGCAGTGCAAGTCTCGTCTCAGAGAAATCAGACAAAAGGTGTACCCCCTGGAAGTGGCGGGGGAACACGAAGCTGTATGGACGTGGTGATTTCTCTGGCGTCAGCATCGGCGGGCATAAACCCTAGCCTGTCTGCGTACCCACTCAGAACACAAGTTAAATAACACACATGCGGTCTGCAGAAAGACAGTCACGCGGAAAACGACAGCAATGAATTTTCGTCTAACGTTGACGACAGAGGCAACTGAGGGAGGCAAAGGAAAACGCAACGTCACACAACAGGGTCAGTATCGCTACAACGCTCGAAGTTCGAACGTTCGAACGTTCGATTAACATTCTACCTGGAATTTTTGGAGATTTCTTCTTTGAACTAAGATATCCAACTTGGAACACTACCTTAAATATTCATTTAAATATCACAATCTCACTCGACCGGAAAATAACGACGAAACAAATTGCATTGAAACAGTCTTTATAGTCAGGGCAGTGTGGCTGTGATAAACATGGAAATTTTGAGGGGTAATGTTTCGGTTAATGAGGTAGGTGGCTTCACACATGTTGCCAGATAGAATCATAGCAGGTTAATCTACATCATAAGTACCACTGTTCAAAAACTACTATGAATTAAAACTTCCTTCCATAAGAATCACCACAGGTTGATCCATATCATAAGCGTCACTGTCCAAATCTTCCTCCAGTGAAATATTTCGAGGAGTCCGGCTTTTTTGGCGTTGCTGAAACATCTTTCAGTGAAATATTCCTTAGGATACCTTAGGAGATGCGGGTCTTTAGAAGGCACTCTGGGGTGCCTGTCTTGCCCGGCCACGTCGAGCTCAATTCAGTGGGCGAGTCAACAACCTAGTTTGGGATATCGTAGAGGAACCCCCCCCCAGTGCTTATCGATGCGGTTTTTGAAAGCATTGGTACTTGCAGTGGCGGATCTAGCCGGTTAGTTTGGGAGGGGCAAACCAAAGTCGAAAAGCAAAAAAAAAAAAAACGTCGCGGAGTGAAAAATTGCGCTACAATATGCCTTTTCGGTAGGATTTTGGGAACTGGAGACGAGAAGCAAAAAAACGTCACGGGGTGAAAAATATGGGCTCAAGATACATTTTTTCCTATCCAAGCCCCAATATTTACACTGAACTTCTCTAATTCTGTTGGAAGTTGAGAGTTGAAGCACCAAAATTTTGCTTACAAGCTAAAAAGGAGTCGGGGAAAAAAGGAGGTCGATCGCTTGGGGGGGCAAAAACATAGTTTTGCCCCGAGCTTTTCCGTTTGGGGGGCAATTGCCTTTTTGCCCCCCCTGGATCCGCCACTGGGTACTTGGAGCATCAACTACCTACGAAGGAAGGCTATTCCAATCTGTGACCGTGCGAACCGCAAAATGGTTTCGGCGCACTCTAGTGACAGCTCGAGGTTTGGCGACTTTGAATCAATGTCCTCTAGTAGTGTCGACATGTGGAGCCTGGAAGAAAGCTTCCCTCGGTACTCCCAGTTGTCCATGCATCAGCTTGAACATCAAGATCGCATCTCCCCTTCGCCTTTTGTACATAAGGGAAGGAAGGTTGAGCCTTCCCAGTCGCTCCTGGTAGTCAAGATGGCGCACTTGGGCCATCTTGACTACATAGTACTGAAACTGGTTTTTAGCGTGGCTGAATGACACTTGTTCATAAATCTTTGATATTTCTTATTTAATATTTCTACACGTAGCATAACAACATAACCAAACCTGACCTCACCTTTTCTCAATTCAGCGAGCTGGCCTGCGGCGCACTTAACCTGCCAGTGGCACTTTCGCCTTTGTCGGCCGCTGCGTGCGACCTTCTGAGGACTCATATCTGCTCGCTTCGCTCGCATACTGTCTCGATTTGCGAACGTGTTGTTTCTCTTTCATTTTGTGTACCTACGGTTAAAACAGCACAATTTGAAGCCTCACAAAATGAAAGGCAAAGAACATGTTCGAGAATCGACAGTATGCGAGCGAAGCCGACAAAGGCGAAAGTGCCACTGGCAGATTAGGTGCGCTGCAGGCCAGCTCGCTGAATAGAGAAAAGGTTAGGTCAGGTTTGGTTATGCTGCATGTAGAAACATTGAATTAGGAAGGCCAAAGTGCCACCCAGCAACACCAAAAATAAGTTGTGGTATTTGGAAGATTTCACCGGAGGAAGTTTCAGCAATGCCAAAAAGCAGTTGCGATACTCGGAACATTGCACTGGAGGAAGTTTGGAACAGTGGCATTTATGATATATATCGACCTGTTGTGATTCTAATTAAAGGAAGCTTTAATCCATACGAGCTTTTGAACAGTGGCACTTCTCATACAGATCCACCTGTAGTTATCTGGCAACATGTGTGAAGCCACCTACCTTATTATCAATGTTTCTTTAGGAATTTTACATGGCAAGTGTGCCAAACATAAAAATTGTCTCCAGAAGCCTGTAACTAACAATTAAGATGTCAGTTTTATTAAACAAAAGAATTTGAGGGAGCACAAATTAACAGAACACGCTCCCTTACTCAGACCTAGGCGAGTCTGCTAAGTATGGCAACAGGCAAGACGAGTTGCACCAGCCGTCTAAAATTCCCACCCAAATTCACACCAATCCAGTATGTACCAGGGAGAAAAACTCACCCATCCCTACCCACACAATGCAATGTGACCTCTCTTATTGATTAGTTAGTTTAATACTTTTTATAAGGCACCCTTCAGTGTCTTTATAAACATTCATGCATTATTTGTTGGGTTTTCAGTGTCGCCTCCCTCTCACCAGTTTCACAAATTCGCACCAGGTTAATAAAATTTGCACCACTTGCTCCTGTCCCCAAGCACACTCGCACCGACGAGATCTCGTCGAAAGTGCCTTACTTTGCACACTGGGACCTGGGTGGCACATTAAAGGGAAGGTGGCACCTTCATAAGGTGATTTTAACTGAGATAGCCAAATTGTAAAGCAAGTCCGAAAACCTGGTACTCAATATATCATTTGTCTTGGAACTCGAGATTTCTGTAGAAAAAAGCTAAAACCTACCTGCAATGTACCCCTCATGTACCCCTAGCAGCAGGCCACAGTTGTTATGACTGTTGGTGTGACAACACATACTGATGTCACCATGAGCATCAGCCAATTGAAGCCCTTGAAATGTTTCAAGTATGGTAGTGGTTGCCAGATCATGACATCATCCACAGGCAAACATTTATTTCAACAAAGTAAGGGCTGTGAATCATCGATGGTCATTATTATTTCCCCTCTCTTCTTTCTCAAGTAAATAAAACCTGAAGACGAAGCTTTTGAACCTTTTGAAGATTTCTTTTTCTAGAGGAGTATTTTAAAAATCAAAATATTGAGCTTACTTTACATTTTTCAAAGAAATCATGAGTGGTTTTATTATTTTTGGCTAAAAGTATGCCTAACCACACTAAATTCCAGGATTCCAGGACTGATTGCCTCAGGTCTGAAAGGAATAGGTGGCGTCACTGCGCTTAATTCCTGAAAATGGATATTAACGATGATCTTCGGAACCACAATGAACCAGAAAAGGAAGAGGAAGAAGAGGACTTAGAGGATCCCCAGGTGACTCTAAAAGAGGACTGCGCTGCACACGGAGACACACCGAAGCTGAAGGGCAAGTTTGAGGAGTGAGAAGAGCGAGTAAATAGCCAGAGTAAAACGGAGGAGACCTGCACAGAAGAGCTACTCGACTATCTCCACGCCGTAGATCATTGTGTTGCTGGCAAAATTTTCATCAAGCTTAAGTGAGCTGTCTCGAATAAACAAGACAATTGCAGCAAATGTGATGTTGAATGTGAGGTGAATGTGTATTAACGTGTAGTGAACCATTCGGAAACCAAAGAAGGGAGTCCGCTGGTCATGCTGGCTGGTCAATACATCCCGGCTGAGGAAAAAAATCGACCAAGGTGCCACATTCCCTTTAAGGTTCTAATTGAACGTTCCTGGTACAGAAGATCGGGACAACCACATAGGGGCGAGCTAACTTAACTTGATTTCACTTGCTCAGACACAGCTGTTCTTTGTCATCTAGGAAATAGTAAAGCGCCTGTCTGCACTTTTATGCAAATCCATTTACCCAAATCAACAGACACTACGCCACCTACCCAAGGGCTTTCGAGCATTTACCGATTAAATACAGGCGGAAATTATTTCCATTACAATTTACTCAATCTCTCACAACTGTTCACATCCAACCTGAAGGCAATAGACAGACACTTACCTAGAATCACTACCCAAAATTTGAGGAACTATGAATCAGGGTCGTGAATCATCGATGGTCATTAATTCCCCTCTCTTCTTTCTCACGTAAATAAAACCCGACGACGAAGCTTTTGAACCCAGGGTACTTTTTGAACCTTTTGAAGAATTCGATTTCGCAATGAGTGCGCTAAAATAGCCGCAGACACTGCTCGGCTGCAGATGGGATAGCCAGCTGATCTTCAAAAAATGTTATCACGTGATCATAGGGAGCTATTGGATAGGCATTATCCATATATTTCGAAAGTTATATATGCTCGTGAGCTTCTACCCCCACTTTCAAGGTAAAGGCCCTCCCCTACGCAATGTTTTACGACCCCCATGTACAGTGGCGGTTCCAGGACTTCATTTTGATGCCGGGGCCGCTCAGGGGGTCGAGGATTGAGCCCCCGCTATTCCCTCGGACCACCCATTGGCACTCTTGTCGCTTTCGGCGGTGGGGTGGTGAGCCAAGCACACAGGCGGATCAAGGATTGCCCATCTGGGGGAGGGCACCTTGCGGGGGGGCATTTTTGACCTGCAAAACTTATCAGTAGGGCGCAAAACACCATCGGTGGGCGCCGATTTTCGCATCCTGGGGGTGCGGGGGGTGGGAAGCGACACTTCAGGGGGACACCATCGACCTTTCAGTAGCGCTGAAAGGTCATTTTGATGCCGGGGGTAGCGCTCGCACCTTCTGGCTACCCCCTCCCCCATACAGCCCCTACGCTTTCCTGGTTATCTCCGCCACATACATTCTAGCCAGGCTGTTGCAGATTCCTGGTGAGTTCGGCGCCCGGGGAGTCGCACCAGACCAGCGAGATGTAAAGTCATAATCGGAAGCACGTTGGCAAGCACAGCATGTGGGGGTTCCATGTTCAGAAACCGACCTTTTTTGTCGTTGACTTCTACTGTCAATATGAGACGAGATGATGCAGCCCCGATAACAGATGATGCCTGGTCGCGCCGTACAATTCATTCCACCCCGGTCGCTAGCACGGAATGTTCCAACGGGCACGGCAAGGTCAGAGGTTCCGTTCCACAGAAAACAGTCGCAAAATTGTCCAGTTCGCGAGGAAAGTGGACATTCAAATCCACCCAGGAAAATACAATAAAGTAATCTCGCCCGTACGTGTAGTATTTCAAGGTTTAATTGCAACGAATATGATAAGCAATTGCATCGATGCCAGTGTTCAGAAGAGCGTAGAAGAGAAAAAACACCGTCAGCCATATTCAAAACACAAGTCTATTTTATATCGCACAATACTATCTTTAATTTCAATAATAAAGCCATGAACTTATTATAAGATTAGTTGGCATATCAAACAAGATGAAGATTTACTTGAACCAGCAGCATACTACTTTGTACCACGGTTACGGTATGTAATTGCTATTTGGTCCCTCGATGTTGAAAACTGCGCAAACGTGACACTAACGCCTGCTAAAGTCAGACTATGAAAGCAGAAAAATTCCGTAACGTTTCGGGCTCCAACTAGAAGGGATAAAAATCTGATTGACTATTTAAGACATGATTTTATGAGCAATGATAATGATTTTAAATCCACACACGTGTGCGTAGGCGACGGGGCAACGCTCAACACCCTACTAAAGCAGTCATTTGAGCAGATGACTGAAGAAGGAGTAGGTCAAAATGCAAAACGAGCAAGAAGACAAATGGACAAAGCGTTAAATTCTGGCAAGAAGGAAGTGGAGCAGTGAAACCCATCCAAACCGATGGTGCCGACCGTGTGCCATTAGACTCTAACCAATTCTAGCTCATGAGAACGCTCATGAGAAAGCCCCAGAAAAGCCAGGGCTTTACAACCACAAGCACTCCTCAGCAGCTAAAATACGCGGATCTATTCTATTATAAACTGTCCGGTGTTATTCTATTCTAAACAGTCACGTGTCTCAGGCGGCATCGACACCCACAGGAGACGCACTTCACGCCAATGGGAAGTTGATAGAACACAGAAGGGTTCACACAATCTCACGTCGCTCATACCAACGACGTAAGCCGACGTTTCATTGGTCGGCTGTGTAAGCTGGCCACTTCCATTAGTCCACAACGAGCCGGTTGAGGAATGCGGTCAGATTTCGCACAGGTGAATGCGGCGGAGCCGTTGTACACGTTCCGGCCAGCCGACCAACCCGCCGTAGCCGGTCAGTCCCGCTCGCGCACCGAGCGGGCAGCTCGGGTGGTCTTCGCTGGCGGCGCCCGCCGAGTGGTGGCCCCCGCGCCCTTCCCTCGGCGCCCGCCGGGTGGTGCGGGGGCGGGAGGCAGTGTCGCCGCTCTCCGGGGTGTCCTCCACCGTCCGGACGCTGCCGCTGGTGCTGTTGACCGTGTCCTGGCGGGTCCGAGCGGAGCGGCCGCTGCGTCGGCCGGTGGAGAACACGCTGTCTGGACTGGTCCGGCTGACGTCCGACTCCTGGTCACCGGTGGCTGCCGGTGACTTCGCCTCCGACCCCACCGCCGAGGAAAACTCGGAGATGGACTGCTCGGGCGAGTCGTCCTCCTGACGAGTGGCAGGAGCGCTGGCTCGGCCCGCACGCGTACGCCGCACGTTGGCGCGTGGCACGGCGGCCGAGGCCGACTCTTGCCGCAGTTTCTTGGGCGGCACGACGGCCGGGGAGCCGGTGGGTTGGTTACCGCGTTTGTCACCGGCCGGAGCGCGCCGCGACAGCCTGCCGGCGGGCGGCCGCGGGCGCGGCGGCGGCGTCTCGGCCGCCCGCTTCAGCACCGCCGCGTCTGAGGCGGAGGGGCCGCGCCGCGACGCCGCCGACTCGTCGGCCAGACAGGTGGAGAACTCGGCCGAGTCCTGAGAGGCAGCGCCCAGAAACACCTCCTCCCCGCCTGTGACGTCATCGGGGTCAGCTGATTCCGGAGTCTCCGGAACGACACCAGACGATGGCGGAGGCCGCTGCGGCGACGCCTGGCTGCTGTCCAGTCCAGCCGCCAGGCTGACTGCCTCCTCCTCGTCTTCGGTGCCGCCGTCCTGCTCCGACCCTGCGTCGGCGCGGCGGCGGCGCGGCGCCGGTGTGGCCGCTGGGGTCGCCGTTTCCTCCGGCCGGGCGGCCAACAGCGTTGTCACCGAGGCGCGGAACTTGCGCAGCTGCAGCAGCCGCTGTTTGTCGCGACAGAAGTCCGGGTCGTCGACGTCTCCGATGGCCTGCTCGGCCAGCGCGCTGAGGTCGCGCAGCGCTGTCGTCTCAGCAGCGGTCAGCTGCAGCTGGTTGAGCGCGCGCGCCAGCAGCCGTCCCAGCAGCGGCTGCTCGTCGTCCAGCAGCGCCGCCAGCAGCCGGTACGCCAGCTGCTGGTGCACGCAGCCGGGCAGCTGCGCCTGCCGCGCCGGCAGCCGCCCGTCGTCCGTCAGCTGCACGAAGAAGCAGGCCACGTCGTCGCCGTCCACCTGCACCAGCGGCGACGACAGCGGCGCCTGTTGGCGAGGGAGGGAGACTGAGTACGGCGCGGTGGTCTTAGGTACCACCATCATTCACGCAGTATATGACGACAATGGTGTTTCTCTCACGCATAGTAGCAGCAGCAATAGGACATCCGGTCAGTTACCTCAAAGGTCCTGAGGCGTACGACACATACCTGGACTACCTGAAGGGCAGCTTCAAACCCAACAATCGAGCATGTCTAATATCGCTAATAAAAATTGCATATGCACATTCCGACACTTGCATATGCACATCTTGACACTTGGCTCGCCCCCAAAACACAAACTAGCAGTCCGAGTTTCCTGTAGAAAATGTCATCCCTCAGAAGACGCACAAGTCTATAATGAAGTCAAGTGTCCGTAATTGGTCTGTAGTGTTTTTGACTCGTGTCCCCGTCATTTGGACCGCGAGCAGCGGTTGTATTCCTTTTCGATAGAATTGACCAGACAGTCCAAGCCAACAAAATCTCTAAAAAGAAAAACCAACGGATATTGCTTGCCTTTTTAGAAACGAGTGCGGAGATGTATAATATGTGCGATCAGGGACAATATGGGCAGGTGGGTTTTCAGAGCTCTGCATTCACGAATACGAGCCATTCTGAACAGTCAGTTCGCCTTGCGCGGGAAGTACGCTGCTGCCACAAGGTCAGAGCCTCGCACCTGAACCAGGGTGATGAGGGTGGGCAGCATCGCCTCCGCCAACAGCTCCTGGTTGCGGCGGCTGGCTGCGCTGAACGTCGGGAAGAACACGCCGAGCATGTTGCGCAGGAAGTGGTCGCCGTCCAGCACCGGGTTGTACCACATGAGAACCAGCCGCTCCAGCAGGCGGGGCGAGGTCACCCGGCCGTGCAGTAGCAGCTTACACAGGCCCTCCGCCACCAGACCCCGCATCTGGACCGGGGGAGAGGGGTCAGCATATGGGAGAGGGTCAGCACATGGGAGGGGTCAGGCACATGGGAGAGGGGTCAGCACATGAGGGGTCAGCACATGGGAGAGGGCCGGTAGGCACATGGGAGAGGGGTCAGCACATGGGAGAGGGGTCAGCACATGGGAGAGGGGTCAGCACATGGGAGAGGGGTCAGCACATGGGAGAGGGGTCAGCACATGGGAGAGGGGTCAGCACATGGGAGAGGGGTCAGCACATGGGAGAGGGGTCAGCACATGGGAGAGGGGTCAGCACATGGGAGAGGGGTCAGCACATGGGAGAGGGGTCAGCACATGGGAGAGGGGTCAGCACATGGGAGAGGGCCGGTAGGCGCATGGGAGAGGGGTCAGCACACAATCCACAGCTGAAGCAGGGCGGAGACAACTAAACGCAGGAGAAAGAGACAAACGCAGTGCAACCCCCACCTGGGGCGGGAGGGACACAATATTGCAGACTGCACATTTGCGGCAAGAGGCAGGCATCAGTGCAGTCTCTACATCTGACATGGGGGAGACAAGTTGGTACAGACTGCGCATTTGCGGCAGGAAGCATGCATCAGTGCAGACTCTACATCTGACCTGGGGGAGACAAGTTGGTACAGACTAAATTTGCAGCAGGAAGCATGCATCAATGCAGACCCTACATCTGAAATGGGGGGGGGACAAGTTCGTACAGATTGCACGAGTGAAACAGGAGGCAGGCTTCAGCGCATACCCCGCACCAGCGCACTCCGCCCGCTATGGGTCTGTTCCTGCGCCTCCTCAGAAAACAGATGAAGGTAGCTCGGATGATGTCGGAGCAGATGCGCAAATCGACGTCCGCTGGAATAGACTGGGAGGAGATATCAGCCGTTTGCGACTGATCAGCGCCAATATGGTGGATGTAGCGAAGCTAAGGAATTAACGAAATTTGATTAAGGCCTCCCACCCTCATTTCATGTATTCTAGCGGAAATTGAAATGGACTCGAAAAAACGGCGAAATCAAAATTAAAAACCGCTCAAAAATGTCATTTATCACTTCAACTATTTTTGTGTTTATTTGTCGAAAATCAAACGCCAGTATTGTGCTCCAAATATCTACCGCATATAACACCTTTCGTTTGAGAGGATATTGGAGGAGGTTTGAGCTGACCTTGGAGGAGTTTTGAGGAGGTTTGGGAAGGCGCTAGAACATGGCCTATATCTTCGCATTTGCTGAGACTGATATCTAGATTGATTCTGGTACTTACCAAACTAATATGGTACTTACTTTGTCCCCTGATAATGTATAGCAGGTATCACAGTATTCCAAGTCTGACAGTCCTGAGCTTCGCCCGCACTTCGGCCAGCGGCAGGAAGCGCATCCTCGCCTCAGGAGTTCACCCTGCCCTCACCTCCACATTGCCCGTGTCCAGGACGGCGACCAGCTCGGTGACCAGTGGCGCCATCTCCTCTGGCTGCTCGGCCGGCGCCGTCAGCTCCGGTCCGAACACCACCAGCAGGTCGAACAGCGCCCGCATCGCCGTCAGTTGCACCTCGCACGTGTCCGCCTGGAACACCTGGCGGCGGAGCAGAGAACTACGACGTCAGCGGCCGAAGAAGATCGTGTACTGATCACGTGTGTTGATAGTGACAGTAACGGTCACGGCAAGGTTAGAAATCGTCAGTCTCCGCTCGGCCTGATATAAATTAGTATCAACAATCCCCACAATACCTGTTAAAAAGTGACGGACTGATCGGACTCTAGAGCTAGAATGCTTCAGGTGAATTGTAAAACCCATCCAGATGTTTTAGAAAACAGACAACCGCTCCCCAAAAGAACGAGCTGATAATTATTTTATGACATATATAAGCACACAGTTTAAAACGTCAAGGGAGCAACAAAATTATTCGTGAGTCAAAATATCTAAAGGAAGATTCGGCGAAATTTACCATCAAACATCCAATAAATAGCTAATGGTAGATTTCTCAACTAGTCACACACTTCCGAGGAAAACCATTAGCTAACAAGAAATCCTTTCGCAATATCTGACAACTACAAACAGGGTAGACAACCATAATTAACCCTTTGACGCCAACCTGCACGAAGAGGATCAAATGCTGTTCGGCCAAGGTCCGGTTCAATAGACATATCAGGCCCAGCGACTCCACTGCCACCTGGCGGACGTCTGGGTCCTCGCACTGGATGCCGGGCAGCACCAGAGAGTCCACCAGCACGCCCAGCTCGGGCGGCAGGCGCGGCAGCTTCACCGTCCGCAGCAACTCGGCCAGCAACGCCAGGCACTTCACCAGCGTGGCCGGGTCGTCCCGCTCGGCACAGCCCTGCTCCTCAGACTCAGCCGCCGGCTCCGCCGCTCGCTCCGGCTCCTGCAGCTGCCGCTCCTGCTCCTGAAGCTGCGCCTGCTCCGCGTGCACATCCTGGGCCGTGGCGAAGTCGCCGGCCGCCACTGCCGCATCCAGCCGGTCTTGCAGTTCATTCTGCTTCACCCTGAGCTGGGCTCGCTGTAGCCGCCGCTGTCGGCTGGCCTCCTCTGTGGCCTCTGGCGGCTCCACCGGCTGCGACGGCACCGTCAGCGGGGCGCGGATCTCGGAGATGGTCTCCACCAGGGCGCGCAGCCGGGCGGCCGGCGCAGGCACGGCGCGCTCGTACAGCCCCACCAGCGGCGCCACCAGCGCCGTGTCCAGACCGTCGGTGCGCAGCAGCCGCTCCACCAGCGCCGCCAGCGCGCGCCGGCTGAACTCGTCCCAGAGCTCCTGGCCGGCGGCCAGCGCCACCAGCTGGCGCAGCACGAACCGCTGCGTGGTAGGCTCGACGCCGTCCGCCGGCTGCAGCGTCAGCCGCTCAATCAGAGCGCAGAGCGCCGGCAGGTCGGGCGTCACCCTCTCCAGCTGCCACTCGTTGCCCTGGGAGCGCAGCTGGTCGGAGAGCACACGCCAGAGCAGCACCTTCTCCGACGTCAGCTCCTCAGCCGGCAGCAGGCGCGTGTCCTCCGGCAGACCCAGGCTGCTCAGCTGTCAAACGGCAGGGACGAGATCACTCGACAGCGCCGCCCACTCAGGCAGCTCAAGTTTCAAAGGGCAGAGATGTGAAGAGATCACCAGAGCATCGAAATACACAACCAGGTGAGCATAAACGCCAGAGGATGTCCTTACATTGTTATTCTATGGAAACGTTAACTGATACTTAGCTCTTTATAGCGTTTGTCACTTTTCAACCGCCGGGAGTTTTGCCGGCCGGTTTAGACCGGTAAAAAGCAATAGTTTAAACCACTTTCAGCCGGCTGCTGCCAACCCTATGTCTGATAGAAATGTGCTTCAATTACCCATTAGGGGCAATCCCCTGTCTTGGAGAGCAGTAGCTGTTCCACGCTTGAGGCCCAACTGACGGATTACATACAAAGCGAACAAGGACGCTTAAAGGTCAACAAATATCAACCATATCAAGCATTTACAGGCTACGAGAGATAAGAGCCGATACAAGTAATCTGCTCCGAAAAATCACTGTTTGGTAAAGACATGATGCATTTTTCTCGGAAGAAGAACCTACACAGCGATGGCACGTATGGACCATTCTCCTATATCAGATAAACCTTCTCTAGTACAGAGAGACATTTTGAGACGCGTGACAAAGCTCCTCACCATATCTGCGAAGGAGGCTTCCTCACAGAGCGCCTTGGCGACCATTTCACCGACGTCAGGGCACATCTCCACGAAGAGGCAGCGCAGCAGTTTGGTGGGGCTGCCCTCCAGCAGACGCAGCCAGAATTGCAGCAGGTCCTTCTGCACCGCCTCCCGCACCCGGTCGTCGCGGTCCTGCAGACCTTCCTTCAGCAGGCGACGACGCTCGCTCATCGAGATCGACTTCACGTGCACCTGCCGGCGACCAGTCGCTCTCTTCAGGTATGGCAACTGATGATGGAGGGAGAGCGAGGCATGACTGGAGAGCATGGTCACAGACAAGTTTTGACGAGGAGCTTTCCAGTGATGTTTTTCCCCCAGTCTCAAATGCATGCTTGTGCATCCTGATTATGCACAACATTTTCTACGTTTATACCTTCCACATTTTCATACGTTCAACATTTCACAAAGCACAGGGACGGTCACCACACTCAGGTCACCCTCTCACCAGGGGCGTTCCAGGACAAATCAACCAGGCACCACCTGGATTGAGTGGATTGTACATAGCATAGTCTCAGATTTCGTTCCAACTTCGTACACAGGAATATCAGTGGCGTACAATTCAGATTCAGATTTTAGAATATTTATTTTCTCAAAATACGGGTTTTGGAGTTACAGCTTGCTGAAATTCGTGAAAATATGTGTTTTTGGCAAAACATGGAGGCATACTATCATTATTTTCTGTGTAGTCATTTGTTATGGATGCTCATTTAAAACGTGATTGTATTTAAAATTATATTATCTAATTTTGACAATCTAGTTTTGCAAAAATAATTATTTTTCAGTTTTTGAAAATTTGTTTGAAAGTTTGTGTTCTTAAAACAATTTTTTTCTAAGTGTGGCCAGTGATTCACCTTAAAATAACCTCAGTAAAATGTTTCGCTGTGCCTGTGCTTTCTAATAAAGTCCATTAAATTTTGTGTTCTTGAATTCATTGATGTCTAATCAGTCAAAGAGTGACGCCATGCGCGCGAAAATGGGTCGCCCGGCACGCCTCAGCGATAGCGGACTGGCACTTCGGCCAACCGACGACACGCACGCGTGTGGTGCTCAGCGGAGACTATGGGTTAGAAGTTTGTTGCTAGGGAAACGTGCATACCTAAGCATATGTGTAACCGACGCGTTTTAAAAGCAATCGCTACACATGGTATGGTGGAAATTTTTTATAGCGGTAGGATGTACCGTTGACAAAAAATATTTTCTAGTCCTTTTTCTTTCATCTTTTGTTTTCGGCATCAGTAAGGTTTCATTAAGAGTAAGGAACGTAAACAAAATACGTTATAAAGTATGTGTTTTGAAGCAAGGTGGAATCAACATTATTCAGGTCCTGAGTGGAAGCGATTTCATAGCTAAAGGGCTGTATTATGACAGTAGTGTATTATATTTAGTGGCATTTGGTTCGGTTTACCAGCAGAGGAAGCAGAGGAGGCTGAATCAATGTACCCAAGGACAGTTTTAATTTCTATTGAGGCATAAAAAGACCTACTTTGGTTCGCAGTTTGGATGGATGTTCCCCCTTGACGTTTACCACCTCGGTTCTGAAATAAAATGACAAACCCCAAGCACATCCTATTATGTTTCGAAAACGGTAATAAGAAATTGAAAGCGCACAGCGAAGAATAGACCAAATCCAAAGGATCAGTTCAACCAAAAACCTATCTGTTCTGACGGTAGTGCCGTCCAGCAGCGGCAATATTGGGAAACATCGACTTTAGCTGAAACTGAGTGCCCAGTAAGTCAGTCGATGATGATTGTGTCTCCGCAGCGAGCAGCTCTTCAGTAACTGCCTCCGGCTGCTGTCTGATTCTTCTTGAGCAATTGTGACATTTTCCAAATTTAAATTTACGCTGTCTTGTAAGTTGGCGCCTTTTGGGGAGAACACTCGACGGGGTCAGCACCGGAGGTTCTATTTTTGGTCCCGGCGTCCCAGAGTCGGGACCAGAAGCTGGGCCCGGCTGGGACTTAGGCGGGATCAATTGGGTCTGTACCGGGATCGTGCCGGGACCTCTGAGGATTGGAGAACGTACTAATCTTAACTAGGACCTGTGTTCCTTGGAGCCCATATCATATTGAGATTAGTTAATTTTTAACAAACTAAGTTAGTTGCCCCTATAATTTGACGAATAAATAACATAATATGGCTAACTACACGCACATAAATTGTCTTACTTAAACGTAATGTGGCACCGTCATAACGTGATTTTAACTGAGATAGCCAAGTTGTAAAGCAAGTCGGAAAATTCGATACTCAACATATCATTTGTCTTGGAACTCGACATTTCCGTAGAAAAAAGCTAAAACCTTCCTGAAATGTACCCCTAATGTACCCTTAGCAGCAGGCCACAGTGGTCATGGCTGTTGGTGTGACGATATATGCTGACGTCACGGTGAGTATCAGCCAATCGAAGCCGTTGAAGGGTATTGAATATGGTAGTGGTTACCAGATCATGACATCATGCACAGGAAGATATTTATTTCTTTCCCTAGAGGAGTATTTTAAAAATAAAATATTGAGCGTATTGTACATTTTTCAGAGAAATCATGGACGCTTCCATGATTTTCGGCTAAAAGTACCTCTAATTACACTAAATTCCACGATTCCACCAAGGTGCCACATTCCCTTTAAGCCTATATGGGGCTGTTCATAAATGACGTCACGGGGAGGTGTCGGACCGAAAAGTGACATACCAGGGCCAGGGCTGGAGATCTCTTCTCGATCCAGGGGATTTTGGGTGGGTTAACGCTGGCACGGCAATACAAGCCCTAATTTAGTTGTAATAAGCTCCATTCGAAAATGAAATGGAATAGCACAATTACACATAATTCATGGCTGAAATAGAAAGTAGAAGTCACTGGTTGAAACGTATAACACAAGGCTGCAAATTGTTTTCCTATTAACCCGACTTTTGCCGGCACCAATGCCAGGACCACGTTGGGTATTGCCGGGACCAGTCGAGGCCTGCCGGCGCCGGGACTGTCGCCGATACCAAGAATCTAGAAAAAGTGAATCCTCTATTCAGCACAATAAGTACTCTTATCCCGTGGCATTCTACCACTCATATGTCGCACAAAAGTGTGAACACCAACACCGACAGCAGAAAACTGGCGTCCGAAACGAAGTATTCACCTTGAAGCCATGCCTTATCTCCATTTGACACCCAACTGCGATGTGCTCCCAGCTTCATGATCTGCGCACTGGACATCTGACACCTCGCGCGTGTCTAAAGGCACTGACGCACAAACCGGGGTGGAGACCGCACAACTTTGGCCAAGGTTCATCCGTGTTCGACACGATGTCGTTTCAACACGTAAATCAGACCAAGCTTGCACAAATGCACAAGTCTCTTCATTTTCAGAATCCAAATGTTTGACACAAATCCGTAATCGATGTTATGGGCAACGTTATGGTATGGCGAGTCGTACAGCCTTAACCGAATTAAAATTGCATTGATTTTGCCCTTTTGTTGAACACGTGTTTTTTCTGCTTTTATTTCCCACCTTTAATTACGATTGCAAGAGTTCATACGCTCCCGAGTCAGGCCACTGCCCGTGCCCACGCACCGGCGGCCGCGCCGACGACGTACTGGCGCGCCGGGCGGCCGATTTTTGCGTGCATAGCGTTATACTATGGCTAATTACACATTGAAAATGTCTAGAACGCAAAAAATGTTAGCTTCACTAAACAGGGGAGATATAGGTGCACACTTTTGCTATTGGTGCCTTTAACGTGAATTACAGGCCACACTTTCAAAAAATAGTTGGAAAAAAATGGTCAAAACATCTAAAAAAAGTTTGAAAATTCCAACTAAAAATCGAGATTCTCAAACTTTTGTTGTTACATGCTTAATCTAACCCCCAGTCATTGGAAGCTAAGAAATGAAAGTTAAGGCTGAAAATAATCGTTGTATATCACCATGTTTTGACGAAATCGGCCATTTTCACGATTTTCTTCAAGCTATAAATCCGAAACGGTACGTCTGAGGAAAGAAATAATCTCAGATCAGGATTCCACGCTCCTGACAACCCAATGGGTGAAATTGGAAAGAAATCCGAGACTATGCTATGTAAGGGCCTGGTCGATCTGGTCGGAGTGTCTCAGAGGAATCGATCCCAATCCTAGACATACACTGCCACTGCATGTTCCTGAGCAGCGGACCGGAGCTCAACGCTCTACCGCCTGAGCTACCGGGGCGGCTCAGTTAACATGCCATATTCGCTATAACAGCACCCATAATTCGCGTCGATGGCCATCGCATGCAGTTTTTCGCCTCTACTAAATATAGCTTAAAAAAGTTATTACTCGAAGTCATTGCTTCCTAAACCTCCCTGGCCTGACCCAGTATGCATGCATGATCAAATTCATAGCTTTATCTACCCTCAGATGCCTCATATGTCATACTCTCACCTGATCTTCACGGTACGAATCTCAAATGGCCTGGCTAACTTACCTTAAAAATGTGACAACAGTGTCTTTTCTTCTTCAATAAGACATTGTGTAAGAAACAACACCAAATATTTCATAAAGTGCACCACAAGTTTAGCCTTGTACATGCTAGTGGTAACCATTTCACGAAGCACGCCGATAAAAAACTTGTTCCAAAAAGTCACAAGTGACACACTGGTAAATATTTCGAGGCCCTGGCTCTTGGCGGATGGCAGCTATGCTACCACAGCGCTCACGTTCATGAGGCAGAGCAATACCTCTGCCTAAGCCCTGGGTCTTGGCGGATGGCAGCTCTGCTACCATAGCGCTCACCTTGGTGAGGTAGAGGAAGGCGCGCCGGCGGACGGCGGCGCTGACGTCCCGGATCCGCTCCAACACCGAGGGCAGCGTCAGCGCCGAGCCGGCGATGTTCAGCAGCACGGCGCGCCGCACGTCCGCCGAGGGATCGTTCTGCATGTGGAACTGGTACGCACGGATCACCGGACACTGCTTGTTCTTGGGCTCCTGCAGTCGCGAGAGCGCAAACACAGCCTGCACGCGCACGCTGGGCGCCACGTCCTGCAGCCGCTCCAACATGGCCTGGTGCAGCCGCTCATACAGCTCATCCTCCAGGTAGGCGTTAGCGCCCAGGTGCAGCAGCAGTTTGTTGAGCAGCTGGCAGCAGCGCAGCCGTACCGCCTGGCTTCCAGCGTCATGGCTGGTCAGCAGGAAGTCAAACAGGTTGTGGAAGAAGGGGTGCACCTGCTCTGGCTCCTCAGCGGTGGCGTCCGGGTCGTCAGGATCGGCAGCCGAGGGGCAGAGGTGGTGCGCAAACCGGGCCACAAACTCCAGCGTCCGCTCAACGGCAGGCGAGTTCTCTTCGCAGACCAGCGAGTGATGCAGCGGCGGCAGGAAATCGGCAAAAAACTTCGACTCACTGCCATAACTGTCGTGTATCGTCTTCAGCGACGTCAGAAGCTTTCGGTGAACGGATACGCCTCTTTGGCATGCTGCCAGCACATCTGTTACTGTGCTCATGATTCTTGCCTGTGGAACATCAGCTAAGGTCATACAAAGTGTGCTCTAATTTCCTGTGACTTCATTCCATATGTACATGGCCAGGCTACAGAGATATCTGGCACAGTTCCTACATGATATCAGATCAAGTTTTCTTGGACTTATGAGTCAGAGTGCATCCTGATTACTCTCAATCTAGCCTGGTCATTTGAAGAGAACAAAAGGAAGCACAATAAAACATCCCAAAGAAATGAAGTACCAGAAAGGCAAGCAATTATTTCAAAGCAAGTAGTTTTTTTCCGAGGCGGTGTGGCCTCCGCTGCGCTCGGGGGTCTTAGCCCACCGCCGTTCGGTCCCCTCTCCTTTTTCGCGCCGTTGCCGGGGCGTTCCGTGCCGCAATTAACCAATAAGCGCCCTGGATGCGACTTTAAATCCTCTCCCCTATTGAGCCTCCCCCAGCTGGCCCTGCTTACTGACCTGTGTGCCCTGTGTGTGGATCTTATGTGTTGCCTTTTTATAAACGTGAATGGCTTCACAATTGTGACAACTCATTTAATAACAAGACATTGTAACAGTGAGTATGACCTACCAGCTTTACCAGAAACATATTTTCATTGAAGTGACAGGATTCTTATGAATTGCTGCCATTCTTCAGTTAAAAATGAGATCAAATCAATAATTGTCAGCATAGAATTCCCCTCAAGCCACCCTAGTCTAGAAATGCACCAACGTGTAACATTCCCTTTAAAGACTTGATCAAGGAATACAGAGAGAGCTTCAAACAAATTGCAGTAGGGTCAAATAAAAATGTAAGAGCCCAGTTCTCTCCATGTCTGCATTTTAAGTCTCAGGATAAAAGAATAGCTCAATTAAATATTGACCTGGGCCAGTCTGCAGAATGTGGCAGGTTCCTATGAGATGTTGTTGGGGCAGCCTCAGGGCAGATCTAACAGTTTAGGGCAGCTTTCGCCCATTTTTGGGGAAAGTAAGGAAACTGTGAAGCAGGAATTGGCACTTAGGGCAGCACTGACACAGCAAGGTGCACACAGAAGCACTAAAAGGAAAAAAGAGAGAAAACAAATGGTCATTTTGTTTTTTTTTGTGGCCAACCTATGACATAAAATGAAAAGGTATACCCTGGTAAAAAGTAAAGTCTGCCCCAGCAACAAAATTTGTGCCTTCATTGAGTCAAGACTTGAGTTAGCCAAAGCACCTTATCAAGAAGCATGAATCATGTCAAGAAGCAGTTTTGCCAGCTAGCACCTAGGCTCCATGGCCAAAATGTGATCCTGATTGCCCAGTCTGCAGAATATGGTAGGTTTCAATGGGATCTCGTTGGGGCAGCCTCTGGGCAGACCTACCAGTATGGGGCAGCTTTTGTCCATTTTTGGGGCAGGTAAGGAAACCTTGAAGCAGAAACTGACCCTTGGGCAGTACTGGCACAGTGAGGTGGATACAGAGGCACTGAAGAGAAGAAAAATGAGAAAAGAAGTAGTAAATAGCGTTTATAGTGTCCTTCCTAAATAATATATAACATGATGCCCTGGTGGACAGAAAGGTCGGCCCAGCAATTAAATTTCTGCCAAGATGGGGGGCAGGATCTAAGCTGCCTCAAAAACCTCGTCAAGAAGCCTGCCACATTCTGCAGACTGATTGCCAAGACTGCTGACCAAGTCTACCAAGTGCTATTTCCACACCAATATAGCATGTCTGAGCTAAAATGGGAAATATGGGAAAATAGCACTTAATGATCTCAACACTCCTGCAATGTATTCTGATTGGGGATCTTCTTCCGCACGTTTGTTGCAGGTACACGATACACGATACAAGACAATACACGAGTCAGCGCGAATTTGGTGGCAAGCCGAGGGAACAAAGAACAGTGAGCAAAAAACATGGGGAGAGAAATAGGAGTGCCGAGCTAATTGGAAGGGGATACGCGAAGTGTGAGTGCCGTCTGTCATGCTCGAAATACGAAAAATAAGACGCGCCACAAGCCGCGGCCCGGGGAGCGTTGCGGGTTGGATCTGTCTTCGATACCACTGGGAGAGTCGCGCGAGTGAGCGCCGCCTCACCTTCGTGGATGGTATTGCGAAATTCGAGCGCCATGAAGCTAACCACGGGAGGCCTCCTGACATTACCGGCGCAGGGGGCGACTACGACGCACACGGATCCGCGGAACGGGGGCAGAGGCACGGCGGCAACGCGACGGCGGGGAAGCATCACGGCAGAGGAGGGGCGGACCGGGACGATCGCATCGCACGGAAGCACACTGGGTTTAGCACGGTAGTCGCGAGAATTGCATTAGCTGGCAGCAACACGAGACGGGGCAAGGTGGGAGAGGGTAAAGATTGTTTGGGGACCAGGGAAGACAGGAAACAACTCTATTGGTACACACATTGCCAAGGAATAGCGGCTAACGAGAATTCATCAGCTAAGCTTCCAATGTTGTGCCTAACAAACCTTTGACAAATATAGAGCTCATTAGTAATAAAGTCTACCTTTAAAGGGAATGTGGCACCTTGGTTGAATCCTGGAATTTAGTGTAATTAGGCGTACTTTTAGTAAAAAATAATGAAACCACTCATGATTTCTCTGAAAAAATGTACAATAAGCTCAATATTTGGTTTTTAAAAATACTCCTCTAAAAAGAGAAATAAATATCAGACTGTGGATGATGTCATGATCTGGCAACCACTACCATACTTGAAACGCTTTGAGGGCTTCGATTGGCTGATGCTCATCGTGATGTCAGCATATGTCGTCACACCAGTAGCTCACAACAATGGCCACCGGCGACGGGGGCTGAGGGGGGCTGGTGTCAGGTAGGTTTTAGCTTTTTTCTACGGAAATATTGAGTTCCAAGACAAATGAAATATGGAGTACCTGGTTTTCCGACCTGCTTTACAACTTGGCTATCTCAGTTAAAATCACGTTGTGAAGGTGCCACATTCCCTTTAAGTCAGGCAGTGGTAAGGCACACCTAGGCAAGGCAGGTGAAATATCACATCAATAGTTCCATAACACGCTAGTACCCACAGCATTACACGGCAGACATATTGATTAGCTGGAATAAATCACAGGTGGTTTAGCAGCTTACAGTCCTCTCCCTTACCATCACTGGTTAGCCTCAAGTTGCACCATAGAGCCATTTAGCAAGAGAGATCACCGCCCACACATCAAAGGAGGGGGGGTAATGACGCCACACACCAAACCCAAGGCCCCACCCAACATGAGCGCAAGCTCATGACATCAACTCCAAGAGAGGCGGATGCCAGCCGCCAGAGACATCCCTTAAACAGACGCCTGTGTCACATTCCATTTGCTGTGCCATACGGCTCACGTCGCCACCGCCCAGTGTGCAAAGTATGGCATTTTCGACGAGATCTCGTCGGTGCGAGTGCCCTTGGAGACAGGAGCGAGTGGTGCGAATTTTATCAGCTTGGTGCGAATTTGCAAGACTGGTGCGAGGAAGTTGACACTGAACACTAAAAAAAATAATGACTGAATAGTTAGGAAGACACAGGAGGGGGCTTTATAAAATGTCCTTAACTCACTAATAAGAGAGGTAGTATTGCATTGTGTGGGTAGGAATGTGTGCGTTTTTCTTTCTAGCATCTGGCAGATTGGTGAGAATTTTTTTGGGCTGGTGGTGCGATAATTTTGGATGGCTGGTGCGACTCGTCTGGCCTGCTGCCATACTTTGCAGACTGGGCCACCGCAACCCACATCCAACAAGGCACCCATAGATGTCGCATCAGACGACCCCACGTCAAAGGGCTACAGCATCACCCCGCAAGGAACCCGCTCCAGTATCCCCCAATATCTGATCCAGATCCCGGATCTCATCCTAATCACATTTGGACATGAAAACCCAATCATAAACTATGAAAATTTCTTCAATTTTTGGACAGCCTAGTGACATGATGAATGCACCAGCACCTTGGTTTAAATCTGGATCAAGATGATGATAGCTACCTGTTGCACAGACAAGATGGCAACATGATTTAATTAGTAGGTACCTATTGGTATGAAGGGGAATTTCGACCTGGGATCATAGGGTATCATCATTGACCTCTCTCCATAGGAATTTTGATGCAGCACCAGCCCTTGCATCCTGTAAATTTATACCTACCTAGGCTACTTCCAGCCAAAAATAATTTATTAAGAAAGGTCTGAGGAAGGTTTAATAAGGTTGAAGCGGCAGTGTTTGCATTGCTTTGGCTGGAGCTACCCACGAGGACACAATGGCTACAATGGCATACCTACTTACCTAATAAGTCAGTCAAAATACAATGAGCATAACCACCAAGCTTTCCTTGCTTCTGGTGCTTAAATTTACTTGGTACCTAGGTATTCACAGAATTCTTCCATCTACGCAGACACACGCACATCCCTATCTCGAAAACAAGCGATTAAATAATTGAGGCACGGTAGATATGTTTTCAGGATAGAAGAGGCACTTTTAGGAACTTCTCTCTTCTTTGAGACCACCACCACGGAGGAGGAAAGAGAATCAGAATTATTCCATATATTGTTTGTTTGTTTGTTTGTTTGTTTGTGGGTTGAGACACACAACCTCTGGGGTTCAGGTGTCTGTATCCTGAAAGCACCAAAAGGGGATGGGGGTGGCCCGCTGTGGCCAGTCAATAGGGAGTCAACACGTCACATGATAGTTTGAACATTTTCAATCACTTTTTAAATTATCAGAAACTTAGTCAAACATAACATGTTAGATACGCTCTGTACAGGTCACATTCTTTAAGAAACAGTAGGAAGTGATCAAATATTTCCTCGTTATCCCCTAATAATGATCCAATAGAGAAATGGGTCGCTGACACTGAACACACTCTTTCTAGTTTTCGTCTTTGATCATCGAACTTCGGGCAGAGCATTAGGATGTGTTCCATTGTCAATCTTTCGTCACATTCATCACACACTGGGGGACTGTCTCTGTCCAATATATAACTGTGGGTAAGTCTGGTGTGTCCCAGTCTTAGCCGAGCAAGAATCACTTCCTCGCGTCTGTTTGTTCGGTACGAGGACTGCCACTCCCCAGTCTGTTTTTTAATAATTTTGAGGTTAGTCGTGGGGTTATACTGTTGCCATTCTTTGTTAATATATTTGTCCATACATCTTTTAAGCAAACTGTAGTATTCAGAATAATGAACCTTTACCTCTGTTACATGGTCATATTGCAGAGACAATTTGGCTTTTTTGTCTGCCATGTCATTATTATTATTCCATATAAACCCTTGATACAAACCGATACAAACCGTGTCGTCTCTGATTCTTGCTACTTGTCTTGTTTTGAAATTATCTTGAGCAAGCGCCAGCTGCCATATAAAGTTTTCCTTTTACGCGAAGGCATAAAACTTCAATATATTTTGGGGGAAAAGAAGCGGGTTGACGAAACAGTCGAAACCAACTCCACGAAATATCCTATCATTCCCATCTCGATATTCTCAAACCATGAGTGGATCCAGTATTTCCGATAGGGTAAGTGGGGACACAGCCGGGGGGAAGAGGTGCTAGCCAAACCAGGGGGCGCCACTTTTGAGCGGCCAAACCAATCATCAGGCCGGCGCCAAATTCAATCGCAGTGCTGATCCGCACGTCCTGGGGGGATGAGACACTGGCGGCGGAGCCGGGAGGCACCAGGGGCACGGTGCCCCCCCTTTAGCACCTGCTTCGGTAGGCTTCTGAGCCACCTTCACCCTGGTGGGGAGTTGAATCCATCGACATATATTGATACTAATTACACGACACTACAGTAAAACGAACATAAGCAATGCAAAGCAATCGGGGCGGTTCTCTAAAGCTCACAAATATGCCCCGATTTGTACAAGCTGTGCGAGCACACCCCGTCTCGTGTAGACACGGTGAAGACCTCCGGGAACACGGGGAGGCGACACAACCCTGTTCCGCCACTCGTGTGGACACTTCAGCAGCTATTGGCGGGAGGGCCGCAGGAGGGGGAGGGGCGCCCCAGGACTCAGCGGTTCGCCCAACGCCGGCCCGAGCAGCGGTACGACCAGCGTCCGGCCGCACGTCCGATGGCACAGCGGCGCCTGCCGCGCCATCGACCAGCGCGCACCGACCACGGGCGGCGCCACCGAGGCGGTACCCGCAACGCAAACGGTTATCTATCGTATAACCCAAACGGTCAGCAAGTGGAACTCGGACCCTATGCGGGATAGCGAAAAAACGCAAAAGCTGGCGAATAGCTCATTCAAATTCATGAAGAAACTATATTTGTCACTTTTTGGCTCAGGTCGATATTGAGGTCATGACAGGTCAAAGAAAGTGACATTTTGAGTAGAGTTTTTGGGCTTCTAGCGTCTGACAGAGTAAAGTTATAATAATTTTGTTAGGCATCATTCGCTTCCTCTCATTACAGCGAATCGAATGATGTATGATATTTTTATACTAGGTCATAACATAAAAATGACCTGACCTTACCTAAGGCCAGGTCAAAGTTATTATCGAACTTAGCATAGTCAATATGTATATAAATCGACTCACAATAGCAAACCAAACGCAATGTTATCAAAATAATAGCTCTATCATTGTTTCCTGCAAAGTTATTGACCCAAGTCTGTGACCTGCTTACGTAGCCCCAGATGACCTCCCAAAGGTCACAGGTTAAAAATTGCAACATAAAGCTGGAAGGGGGCCAGAATACTGCAATTTGGAGACTACGAAGGTTTTCGCAGCTGCATCTACACAACGAACAGCCCAATTACTGTTTTCTCTATGCATTTCCGATGGAGAGGTCATGATCCGTACCTGACCTGAGATCATCGATATTACAAATCCCGGAATACACGTTGTAGTACTCGGGGGCCCATTATGTGGTATAAGTTTCAATCCGATAGATTCACCCATTTCCTACTGAAGCCACCTTAACACGCGCATTGACGGGGGTCTGAGCCACCTTCGCATTGACGGGGGCGGGTACCCGCCCCCCTAAGATCTCGAGAACCACGGTAGGTAGCGAAAAACGGTGAACGGCGTTGGACTGCCCATCCACTTCTCCATCGAAAACATTTGAACCATTTTTTTGTCAGGTCACTTTTAAGGTCACGAGAGGTCAAAACATGCCCGTCATAGGGATAACATGTAAAATTCAGTTTTTCGGGCATTACATCTGAACAAGTAAAGATAGAGCAAAACGACTTAAACTATATGAATCCTCTTAGCAAGCCGAATCGAATGATATATAATTTGACCTTGCTAGGTCAAATCAAGGATTTGACCTGACCTGAGGTCAGGTCAGGGTCAAATTATATAAAATTCATATCATTAGAACCGCAAAGCCCAGGCGAGTCTAATGCAGCTAAAATAAATGCTCTATCACCATCCGTTACTGAGTTATTCCGTAAAAACCATTTTTCCCATGTATTTCCAATGGAGAGGTCATGCCTCGTACCTGACCTTAGGTCATCGATATCAAAAATACCGGAACATATGTTAGAGAACTCGGTGGGGTCATTATGTGCTATGAGTTTCAATCGGATAAGTTCACCCTGCTCCGACTTATGCTATCTTAAACTTTTTTTGAGGTCGGGTCACTTGACCTGTACTGGTGACCTGACCTGAGATGACCTAACCTTAAAATTTTCACAGAAGTTGTAAAAATGATGAGGGAAAAGGTATACCAAGTATGGCGGCGCCTACGCGCCGCCGTTTTTCTACTGTCTCCGAAAAACCCGAGGGGGCGGGTACCCGCCCCCCGTCAATGCGCGTGTTAACCTCGCCCCACCGGGGGCCATCGATGGCCCCCCTAAGGTTTTTCCGGGATAGCAGAAAAACAACGAGGCGCGGCACCGCGGTTGAGGGCTCTACCTCTTACTGCATCATTTTCCCATCATTCCTGAAATTTTTAGCCCGGGTCACCCAAGGTCAGGTCACCAGACGAGGTCAACCAAGGTCACCTCACTTCACCTTTAGAGCTCTGTAAGAGTTACATTTCAAAGTCGATCGATTTGAAACTTCCTACACTTCATGACCCCTCCAGGGTCTACAAGGTGTATATCCGGGATTTTTCGATTTCGTGCCCTGAGGTCAGGTCACGAGGCGACCT
The DNA here is from genome assembly GCA_034440635.1 of Lepas anatifera. Taxonomy (NCBI): domain Eukaryota; kingdom Metazoa; phylum Arthropoda; class Thecostraca; family Lepadidae; genus Lepas; species Lepas anatifera. The sequence goes on along the minus strand of JAOTON010001732.1, from coordinate 106,814 downwards.
CTCCCATTGGAAAAGCATGGGGAAAAGCTATTTCATGATATAAAAGCCACAAAAATGATTGCAAATACTCAGACTGCTCAGAACAACGTTTTTGGACACCCTTTCACGGATCCCAGGGGTCATATTTGCCCTTTGACTTTTCCAAGGTCATCCAAGGTCACCAGAGGTCAAAAACAGTATTTTGACAATAACTTTTGACCTAATTAAGCTAGAGCAGTGAAACAAACACCATCGTGTTTGTCTTGTCACTGGCTTTCATTTGATATACGGCAAGGTCACTTTTTGACCTTTCGTGACCTCAGGTCATATTAGGTCACGAGGTGACCTCTGGCGGTCAAACCACTGGCGGGAGGTCTTCACATTCCACATAGCGGAAAAAGTACTGGCAATTTGCTATCAAATGTACTTTACCAGGCCTCAATAGCTCTAATGACATAAGAGTTATGCCCAGTTTGCTTAATCATTGCATATTTAAGTGAAAATAGCCGATCTTGACCTAATTTGACCTCTGGAGGTCAAACCATTGACCTGAGCACTAAAACATGTGAAGTAATTTCTTACTGAATTCACGCGAGCTTTCTATTGCACTTTGCAGATTTGCGCTAACACAAATATTTTCGGAGTTAGAGGGGGGCCATCGATGGCCTCCCGGTGGGGCGATGGTGGCGCCGGATCCCGGTGGGGCGCGGGTTAAACATTTTTGGAGGTGAGGTCACTTAACCTGCACTGGTGACCTGACCTGACATAACCCATCCTTAAAGTTTTGGGAGAAGTTGCGGAATTGATCAAGGAGGTGTACAAGGTACGGCGGTGCTTCGCGCCGCTGGAAAAACCCGAGGAGGGTTTTAGACCCCCACTAGGCGAGGGTTAATTCATAAATTTTAACACTAGCCCCATGGCGTTAACTGGAAAGAAATGGGTTGAGAAGTTCATGGTGCTCCCCCATAAAATCGGACGCTCAGCCGTCACTGCGATGAGAGGCATGGGCGGATCCAGGATTTCCAATCGGGGGGAGCAGTTTACCAGGGTGCGCCACTTTTGGCTGGCAAAGCCTATCAGGTAAGCGCCAAATCCTATCGGTGGGCGACGATTTTCGCACCCTGTGGGGAGGGGATAACGATATTTCAGGGGGGCCCAATCGACCTTTCAGGGGGTGTCGTGACTATTCCAGGGGACACCAGCCCTTTGCCCCTGGATGCACGTATGGTGAGAAACGACTTTTCGGGAAGCTCTCGTATCCATGGGGAGGGGGGGAAGCGACATTCTAGTGTAGCGTCATCGAACGTTCAGGAGGGAGCAGTGCGCATCTCGGGGACGCCGAGAGATCGGGAGGAGAAAATGTCCTCTCTAGCCTCCTAGACACGCATATGCTGAATGTAACAGCAGTATCAAATATTTTGAAGGGGAGTTATCCAGTCAAGCTGCCTAGCCCTAGGCGGCGCAACCCATGGGGTCACCAAATCTTACCGCTGGGGCGACTGCACCTACATCCGGGAGAGGGTGGTTGGTGGTGTTTTGGGTGGGAAGGGGCAATTCCACCTGGACCCACCAAACAATCGGCTGCTCCTGGCCCCTACACCGACTGCCCATATCTAGGGCTCTTCATCGCTGAATTCTGACGTGTGATAAACCTTGGCTGTTAAATCATAAAGACAACTAAAACAGGCAGATTCAGTGCGATTTGGCGTAAAAAGACTGCGTTTTGGTTAAGGAGCGCCACTTGGGTGCGGAGGGTGCGCCACTTGCGTCAGCGGCGCCAAATATACGGTCTGGCCTATCGGAGGGGCACCAAACCGCATCGCTGGGAGCGTCCACACTTGCATCCTGGGATGCAAGTGTGGATATCACATTCATACCGTTCAAGTCCTCATTCCAAAGAGACCTGTGAGCACATGACAAATATATTCGTTTATTACAATCTCAAGTTCATAAAAGGGCACATCTCCGTCGGAGTTACTAAACAGCGCAGCCCAAAGACAGGCCTCGCATGCAACGGCCAGTAAAAAAAGTCGCAAGTGAGCTCAAAACAATGAGATCAAAAGAAATCATCTCTAATAAACAATCTTCACACAGCACTCAAGGTAAATGCGACATCATATTGAGGAACATCTACTAAGAAAAAATCGGCGACAAAAGAGCTAGAGAAGTGACGACACGATCAAAATGTTGAACAGCTTGGAACGTGGCAGTGCCGGGGTCTGATAATAGCTATCTCTGATAAAATATAGCGCTGAGTGTGGGCGGCGGCGCCGCAGGAGGTATAACAACGTTGTACTCACGCCTATGGAATGGACGGCGGCGCCACGGCGCGCGGCCGCTGAAAGACGAGGCGGGACTCTGTGGCGGGGGCCAGCGTCAGCCGGGCAGGTCGATAGTGCGCGACACACTGCCGAACTTGAGCCGGACACGCTTGGCGGCGGGCGGCGGCCGGTCCCCGACCGCGTCCGTGGCAGCCTCCGGCTCCGCGTCGCGCCGCCGCTCCCGGTGCCGCTTCTTCTTTTTCTTGCGCCAGGAGGCGATGGCGGCGGCGGCGGCGGCCGCCGTCGGCAGCTCGCCGACACCCTCCAGCCGCAGCACCTCGTACTGAATCTCGCCGCTGGTGGCGCTGTCGTCGCTGAAGTGGCTGCTGGCCGACTCGCTGACGTCATCACTAGCCGGCGCCGGAGGACTCCGCTTCATCCGCAGCGTCACCTTCACGTGACAGGCCGGTGATGTCACAGCCGTCACGCGAGCCCGCCGCGAGGCCGGCACCGGCGGGGAGCCAGCGGTGCACAGGCTGCGGCCGCGCCGCGACTGCGCGTCACCAGAGAGGCAGGCACCGTCTTCTCTGTGGCGGTCGCGGCAGCAGCGGGCAGACGGCGCTGGGTGCGAGTTCGCGGCCGCGACGCCACCGACACATTGGGCGCAGGCGGCGGCGGCAGCGGCGGCGGAGGCGAAGGTTCCAGCGCCAGCCGCTGCTCGGCGATGATCTGGGCGTCGTAGCGCGTCATGCCGCGCTGCCGCAGCGCCTCCACGGTGCGCTCCAGAGAGTGGGGCGCCGCCGCCTGCCTCCGGCTGGAGTAGCGCAGCTGGTACCCCTCCGGCGCCGCCTCGGCGCTCTTCTTGGCGAAGGCACCCATCTGCCGCCTGCCGGACACCACACAGCGGGTCACTAATGTGAGGATTCGGACAACTGGGTTGGAAAACAAGCAGCCAAACAGAACATGAAATGTAAATATATATTAAAGATTGATTATTGCAGATAAAATAAGTGATAGAGAGTAAGAGTGATTCAAGGGCAGAGCCTCTTCTTCAGTAGCCAAAAAAAAAAAATTAAATTGGCATGAGATACCAGATGTGGTTGTGTGATGGTTTATAGTATGTGCATGCGTCTCATGAAACTTTAACTTGTTTTTCGTTCATCCACCGAAGGAGAGGCTCTGTCCTTGAAACGGCTGGCTCTTTTATTATATTCATAATAATACATATCCATTATACATTTAAACGTCATATTCTGTTTGGCTGTTTGTGGTCTAACCACAGCTGCGCGTCACACTTTACTCTAGGTGAAGAAAAGGAGAGAGCAACAGTGGCAAGTATGTGAAACAATTACTGAAGTTCATCATAGCAATAAACTATTGGTTCGCAAAGGTTTAACCAAATGCCAATGCATTCCAAAAAAATTGAAAGAAGCGACTAACATCGATACTCATAATGTTTGGGGCTTATCGATGCACCAACTGCCAAAGGCCATGCGGCATCGCCGTTTCTTTCCCTGTTGTAAGATATTCCCGAGATCAAATCACTCCCCATTCAGAGATTAGGCAGCGAGTTGACTCGAAAACTGGCGCACGAACTACTAAAGTACCACACAACCTAACATCGACAGAATAAAACGGCACATTCAGTCCATTAAACAGGTTAAAATAAGTGAGCAGTCCAAAATCAGCACACATCACTCAAATTACCCACAGAAATGGGGTCGGGCGGCTTGACCTTGAAGTTACCGTCGTCTCCAGGGCCAGGGCTGGGACGGTATCTCCCAGGCATGGAAATATTCACCAATGACGCAATTTATCGTACCGCAGTGCTGCATGCCGCAAACGTGTCGTAGTTTATCACATCATTCACCTTATCATCACCATTTGGTTTTTCACCCATGTTTTTGTTTACCGTTCAACACAAACCCCACCACAGCCTGGTGATGAGACGAGATTCTGGCGCACGAGCTGCGCCAATCTCGGTACTATTTCCACCAGAGAAGGCTCACCGTTCGCAAGTCTCGCACTCGCAGTAGCAGTTGTTGTCGCCGAAGAAGTCGCCGCCGTAGTTGCAGGTGACCTCGTCGCCAGGCTCGATCTCGCGCAGCGTCCGCACCGTGGCCGTGTTACGGCCGGTCGCCACGAACTGGCGGCGCCAACCAACCGAGTCAGACAGCGGCAACAGGGCCGCGGCGCCAACCAACCGAGTCAGACAGTGGCAACAGAGCCGCCGCGTTAATCCACCGAGTCAGACAGCGGCAACAGGGCCGCCGCGTCAATCCACCGAGTCAGACAGCAGCAACAGGCGGCGTCAATCCGCGGGGTCAGACAGCAGTAATACACAACATGAATTCACGAAGTCAGACAGCGGCAACAGGCGGCGTCAACCAACCGAGTCAGACAGCGGCAACAGGCGGCGTCAACCAACCGAGTCAGACAGCGGCAACAGGCGGCCTCAATCCGCGGGGTCAGACAGCAGTAATACACAACATGAATCCACGAAGTCAGACAGCGGCAGCAAGCGGCGTCAATCCGCAGAGTAATGGAGAAGTAATACACAGCGTGAATCCCATAAAGTCAGACAGGGGCAGCACGCGACGTCAATCCCCGGAGCAGGCGCGGGTGACATGGCGTCAATTCCCGGAGCAGGCAGGGGTGACATGGCGGCAACCAACGGAGGCAGACGGGTAATAGGCGGCGTTAACCCACGATATCAGACTGCGGCAACATGCCGCGTTAATCCGCGGGGTTAGACAGCAATAACGGCGTCAATCTACGGAGTCGGACATCAGTAAAACGCGGCGTCAATTCGCAGAGTCACACGGCAGTAATACATGGTGTGAATCCACGAATTCAGACAGCGGTAACACGGCGTGAATCCACGAAATCAGACAGTGGTAACACGCGGAGTCAATCCCCAGAGCAGGCAGGGGTGACACGTGGCGTCAATTCGCGGAATCAGGCAACGGCACCAGGCAGAGTCCAACAGGGATACCACGCGGCGTCAGTCCACGACATACAGGGGTCCCCATCGGCGTCAACCCACGGGTCCAGGGGTAACACGCGGCGTCAATCGGCGGAGTCAGACACGGGGAACACGTGGTGTAAATACGCAGCGTCAAGTAGGCGTAGCCTGGGGCAAAGCACAGCGCCCCAGATAAGAGCAACATGTCGCATCCAAGCGCCACGTGAGACAGCGGTCTCCTGCAGGCTCAAACAGAGGCAAGTTAGCCCGCCGACCAACATCACTTGTCTGAGCTGAAGACTGGGAGAAAGCAGCTCCTTGGCAAGAACGAAAAAACATGGGAAGTGGAAGAACGTGTTACCGCCGAAAACATGGGTGCCATTGTCATGAAGCAATTACTTTCTCTTCATTTGGCACTGCTGATACGTAAAAAAGACAACGCAGGGGCAAAATAATACTTGGGCAGGACACGAATTCTTACGCAATGGGTATACAGGCAATGATTAATTATACGAAATGCGTCATATTAAACAATGTAAGTAGTGAAAAAACCGGTGGAATTTACGCATTTCCGCCAGTCAGGCAATGCCCAAATATGTGATATCAAATATGTAGGTGACTCATATTTATATCACACACACATATAGGAATAGCCAAAGTCAGCGCTGTGCCTTGAGCGAGACCCGCTGGCGAGGACGATCCCGCCGCTCTGCTCTGCCCGTAACCTTACGCTTCTCTATCCTGGGGAGGAAAACTTACGCATTTACCTCTAACTTCTCAAAGTTTAAGCCGTGGTTTCACGGCGCAAGTCAAGTTTTATTTCCCCCTGAGACAACGGGATCCAACTGGTGACAGATCCATTCCAAGTAAAGGATCTAGCATACAAGGATCTAGCCTCCACATCCGACCTCGTCGCACTCGCCCTTGGATGTGGGGCAGAAGGGGCACACAGACTTGTGAGCGCCTCACAGGCATCAAAAGGCAGACTGCCCACCGTGCAGTTGGCGTTGCAGTCGTGGTTGATATAGGCGGCGGGGCCCAGCCACAGTTGGCCGCACTTCTTGCGTGTGCTGTACATCACTGAGAAGTCGTTCTTGCCCGGGTGCAGGAACTGGTTCTCCTCCTCCTCGGAGAGCTCGGCGATGCAGCCCACCAGGAACTGTATCTCCTCGTTACGAACCCTGACAGGAGACCACTGCATTTGCACCTATCTGGACAGATTCAGCCCAGAGCGAGACAAAGTGAGATTTCTGCTGATAGTGATTACGTGACAGACTAAAAAACCTGCTTCACCTCCGCAAAAAACGTACTGCCGATGGATATAACGGCCAATGGCACGGAAGAATGAACGGCGTTCGAAAATACATAAGCACTGTTCGGGAAGCGTAATGGAGAGTTTCCGGTATAAAGGCGACACCTGTAAGTCCCTGTCCCCGACACCTCACCACGGTGCATCCGGCATCTCACCAGGCCTTGGTGGCGCAGACACGAGCGCCAGAGTTGCCCTCCAGCGAGTACCGGCTGCAGCCCATGATGGAAATGCCGGACTCCACGTTCAGAACCCCCAGGAAGCGCATCACCTTCCGAAACAACGCTACATGCCGGAAACCACGCATACCGCAAGAACAGAGCGAGACCTTGTCTCCATTCAAACAGCACAGTCATCCAGATAACAGCCCATGGAAAATCAGCCGCGCTATTTCCTGATTTATCTTCTACAGCTATAACAGAGTTGATCGCGCACTGGTGAAATCCCCATCAGAGCCGAGGAGGCGTCACTGACATGGTCGTGCAAGTCGGCGCGGCTAACGCGGTGCTTGTAGAACGTCATCAGCTGCTGCATGGCCTCCGAGCGCTCCAGTCGCCGCCACGTCTCCTCGTAGTTCTGGTCCTTGATGAACGAGAAGATGATGTTGCGCAGCGACTCTTTATTGCAGCGTGGCGGCCGGTACCTGGCGGGCGGGATTCATCGTCACACGTCGCCAGCTGCTGAGATCAGCCGGTAATACCGACTGGCGGAGAGTGGTGTCGAAATGGTGCCACTGGCAACCGCGATGCAAGTGACATCAGCTCTATTAAAGTCATTGCCGATTTATTGTACCACTCTCAACACCACTGTCCCGATCAAACACTGCGAAATCTGCCTAGTGAGAACTGTGTGAATCAAATGTTGTTCATGAAGAAACTCCTTTTGCGTTGCCGTGTGCGGTATAGCTGCATTCTTCACGGCAGCAAAGCATTGTAATTAGAGGAAGAGTTGCATGGTGTTTCGCAACTCTAGCTTAGTTGGAGTATGGAATCATCCAACTGCTTTTGCAAAATGACATTTAGGACGACTGAAAAACCTCTTTCGCACTTAACCAATCATTGTGCTCAGCACGTGCTACGCAAATTTCACTCACTAAAGCAAACTTATATGCACATTTCGTCTCGTTCGGCACGAACACTACAATGACAAGTACCACATCATCAGTGTCACCAACTTCTTTCCCGGCGGGAGTGCTATTTTAATTTCTGTCATTCCGGCGAAACTTCCCTCGCGGTTTAGTTGGAATGTTCAAGGGGCTGGCTGTGACGTCACCTTACCGGGAACTTCGGGCAAGACTAGTTCAAGGGTTCAACATTCCACGGGCATTCAACACCGCAACACAGAATGGTACAATTTTGGAGGACGACGAACCAGCCGGAGCAATTTGTGTTATACAGAATAGACCCGCTGACTCATACACAAAAAATATTTTGACTTTTCATATTTTCTCCATGTGTTTCCAATTTAAAGGTCCTGACCCGTACATGGTACTGGGTCATCGATATCAAAATCGCATTAATACAACTACTGGTACTCGGTGACCTTATCATGCGATGAGCATCTCATATCAATCGAAAAGACCCAATCTCACGCGGCCACTTGGACATTTTGGAAGCTAGGTCACTTGACCTACTCCGGTAACCCAAACCTAAGATGACCGCAGCCTGCCATTTTCCGCAACGCTGAAAAATACTCGAGGATGAGCTACGCCGAATACAGCGATGCTTCGGCCGTTTTCCAGCAGCCTCGAAGAAAACGGGAGGGGAGTGGTGCTGAACCCCCCTCAATACGTGTTTTATGGGGCAGACACGCCAGGGTGAACACGCAAAAAGTACGCATCACGATTGTTATCGCACTGATACATACGCTATCAACAATCAGAACACCGATTCAAGTGCAACACTATCGCGTTCACGGTAGTGCGGTTTCCTAACCCTCCCGAAGAAATCATCGCAAGGCGAAGCGCCACCTAACACGAGCATTGACGGGGGCGGGCGGGTACCCGCTTCCCCTCAGGTTTTCCTGAACAAAACATAAAAACGGCGGCGCGCAGCCCCGCCGTAATTAGCATACCTTATCTGATATCTTATCTTACCTTATACCATATCTGATCATCTTTACAACTTTTAGCATAATTTTAAGGTTAGGTCATCTCAGGTCAGGTCACCAGCATAGGTCAAGTGACCCGACCTAAACAAGTTTAAGATAGCATAAGCCAGAACAGGGTAAACTTATCCGATTGAAACTCCAAATTTAGTATTAATAATTTCGACAGAATTAAAATCAGACAGAAAAAGGAATCAGAATTTAGCAGCTTAGTAATTGATGGTTATAGATAATTTATTGTAATTGCATTAGATTTGTCTCGTCTTTGCGGTTCTATTGATTTGAATTTTGACCTTATTTGACCTGGACCTGACCTCAGGTCAGGGCACATCCCATATTAGACCTGATCTGACCTAGCAAGGTCATATTACATATCATTAGATTTGGCCTGCTGCAAGGATTCCAATGGTTCAAATTGTTTCGGTTCATCTTTACTTGTTCAGATGAAATGACCGAAAATCTTCATTTACATGCTATCCATATGATGGCATGTCTTGACCTCTAGTGACGTCAAATGTGATCTGACACAAATGGTATACATATTTTCGATAGAGTAGAGAAGTGGACGGGCTACCCAACGTCGTTTACCGTTTTTCGCTATCTAGTGTGGTTCTCAGGTACCTGCCCCCCCCGTCAGAGCGAAAGTGGTTCAGACCCCCGTCAATGCGCGTGTTAAGAAATAGAGAGACATGGCGCGAGGGTGGGGAACTCATCGCAGCCGCAGTCGGTCTGGAAGGCCTCCCGAGGGAGCTACAGAGCACCCCCAGCGAACACCGTGGGAGACTGCTGGAGAACGATACACACGGACGCGGCGGAACACTGCGAAAGAACACACAGTGCCGAGGTCAGGGAAGCCGCATATCAGAGGTGTGTGGACAAACTGCCTCCAACCCAATAGACCTACTTCACGGAAGGATCGGCGACGGATGGTTTTGCAGAGGGGAGCGGGGGGGATCAGCAGGGCGGGGCAGGACGGGAGGGGCGACCGGACATGGTCGGTGCCCGCGGCCCGATACACTAGCTCTTTCCGGGCGGAGCTGATCGCCCTCAGAGCCGCACTGGATGACATCGGAGACGCTCCACCACATATAAAGACTCTCCGGATCTGCACTGACTCCTAACCACTGCTACAAAAAAAAAATACGGACAACCCCATGGAAACCGAACCTCCAAGTCGTTGACCAATCTCCAGGACGCCCTACAAAATCACAGCAGAGCCGGTAAGATCCAGTAATGCCCGACCACAGCAGTGTCGACCAAAACGATGCGGCAGGGAACTGGCAGAGATAAGCAGAGGAACAATAACGGAACCAACATTCTAATAGACCTGAATACCACTAAATCAGTAATCTGAAGAGCCTGCAAAAAGAAGTAGGCAGGATCGTAAAACAAAGCTATGCCATCAGATCACATGCAAAACAAGATCCAAAACGGAAGGCCCCAAAAATGGAGAAAGAATGGATAAAACGAGAACAAGGGGTGCTGCATCAGCTGAGGGTGAACCGCTGCCCCCTCCTGAAGGACACGCTGCGAAGGTGGAGAGGGGCGGGGGATGACGGCCTCTGTGATGCCTGCAACGGGCTGGAAGACACAGAACATTACATTATTCACTGCATGAAATATACAGCAGCAAGAATCATAAACTCAGGGCCCATCCCACACATAGCGATATTGAGAAAAGACCAGGAGATGTTATAAGGTTCATCCGAGCGACCGGTCTCCTCCGGGGGGACATTTTAATCGGCTCCGGCCGAAAACAACCGACAAGAGGAAGAAGAAGAAGGAGGAGGAGGAGATCACTGTGCAAGCAAATCCATCTTCAGGCATGTCAAGACGAATCTAGCTTGATTCACCAACCTCGACATTGTAACGCCCTCGTCAGCCTAAGAAAGTCTCGGGTAACAGTACACCAATATCATCCAAACGGTCTATTGATGCAAACTCACAACGAATCGAACGATAGCAAGAGTAAAAAAATTGCAGTGTTCAGCAGCTGGCAGCATCACCACCTCACCTGATGCACATCTTGTGCGTGGTGAAGCCCAGGTAGGTGTCGATGGTGAGCGCGGTGGCAATGTCATCACAGTCGGAGAGCTCCTGCGGCGACAGCGTTTTGGTGGCACCGCCGGGCGCGTGCCGTCGCTCGGCTCTGGACCCCGCCACGCTGCTGATCACCATCTCACCGCCGGCGGCACTGCCGCACACACCGGCCCAGTCACACACTGCAGCACACACTGACTCAGTCACACACTGCAGCACACACAGGCTCAGTCACACACTGCCGCAGACACAGTCCCAGTCACACACTGCAGCACACAATGACTCAGTCACACACTGCCTCACCCACTGACTCAGTTACACACTGCCGCAGACACAGTCCCAGTCACACACTGCAGCACACACTGACTCAGTCACACACTGCCACAGACACTGGCCCAGTAACACACTGCCACATACACTGACACAGTCACACACTGCAGCATGCACTGACTCAGTCACACACTACTGCACACACTGACTCAGTCACACACTGCAGCACACACAGGCTCAGTGACACACTGCCGCACACACTGGCTCAGTCACACACTGCCGCAGACACAGGCCCAGTCACACACTGCAGCACACATCGGCTCAGTCGCACACTGCAGCACACAATGACTCAGTCACACACTGCCTCAAACACTGGCTCAGTCACACACTGCCGCACACACTGGCTCAGTCACACACTGCCGCAGATACAGGCCCAGTCACACACTGCAGCACACACCGGCTCAGTCGCACACTGCAGCACACAATGACTCAGTCACACACTGCCTCAAACACTGGCTCAGTCACACACTGCAGCATGCACTGACTCAGTCACACACTGCCGCACACACAGGCTCAGTCACACACTGCCGCACACACAGGCTCAGTCACACACTGCCGCACACACAGGCTCAGTCACACACTGCCGCACACACAGGCTCAGTCACACACTGCCGCACACACAGGCTCAGTCACACACTGCATCACACACATGCTCAGTCACACCACACTGCAGCACACACCGGCCCAGTCACGCACGCACGCACGCACGCCCGCCCGCCCGCGACCGCAAGAGCACGAACGCAATCTGCAGCGTTTCCTCGCCGTCGCTAAGGAGAACAACATTTGCATTTGTATTTATCGAGCATTTCCAATTAATCGCAGTGGCTCTTCCAATGTCGTCGCTATGAGGATGATAACCAGAAAGCTATGGAAGGAGATGGTGTAGGATAAGGATGGTTGAGTGTGAGGATTAGGATAAGGAACACCCAGGGCGAGGCAGCGCAGCCACACCGGCGCAGATTCTCTCAGCCCCGGGTGAGGTAAGGATGTTTGGAGAAGAGGAGCACCGGTGACAATAAAACAACAATGAAAACTAAAAAGATGATGTTGAAAGCTTGGTCGATACACATTTTTAGGTCACTTCACATGGACACCTTGTAGATGCTGTCAAACAATAATTGTTTCAACATGTGATCTTTGGGTATTTCTGTGTTTCTTTACAAATTTTTTCTTCGAGTGATCCATAATTTGTTTCAGTATTATTTTCTAAATCTTGTCTCCGAGTTGAACGTATCCTTGTAGTCTTGAATTGATATAAATCGATCAAGGCCTCATTCTGGACAGCGGACAACATTTTCAAAGTCTCTGATCCGGATACTTCTTGTTCCAAGTGGCCTTAAAAATCACGTGAGCCGCAGAAAAATCAAGCGAAAAATTCAGCTCCTAAAATATGGTTGAAGACGAAAAGTCAGTAAATATTTCACATTTCATCTTGCTGTATCTTATTTCACAAATGCCTGTCGCGAATGAAAATGAATGCATGATGTAGCCGAGAAACATAGCAATACATTATCACAGTACCAACTCCGAGTTTAGGCTAGAACAGGATTAATTTCGTCAATTTCTTAAGCATTAAAAACACGTCTTCTCCTGTGAGAGACCAACACGTACTGAATGACAGTAAGTACCAGTGCGGCCTGACTGAGATATCCTATCTGGGGTACTGCATCTCAAACGGGTCTCTTCGGTCCGATCCTAAGATGCTGCAGCCGTTGAGGGACATGCCGGTTCCCTCAGACTCTGCTTCTCCGAAGCGAACACTAGGGCTCCTTGCCTATTATTCTCGGTGGATACCTAATTTCTCTAGTAGGATCCTCCCACTCCTCGGTTCCAAGTCCTTTCCCTTGGGAGAAGAAGCTTTCAAAGCTTCAAGGCGCTGAAAGAAGACGTATGTCGGGTATCAGTTGCTGCTGTTGACGAGTCCTTGCCGTTTGAAGTGGAAACTGACGCGTCGGCATCTACTCTTGCTGCGACTTTGTCTCAGCATGGGAGGCCAGTTGCTTTTTTCTCCAGAACGCTCTTAGCGTCGGAGAGAAATCACCCAGCGGTAGAGAGAGAGGCAAATGCTGTTATCGAAGTCATTCGTAAGTGGCGCCAGTACCTCGTTGGCCACCGGTTTACGATCATCACTGATCAGCAGGTGGTATCATATATGTTTGGTGCCCAGGGACCCACTTCCAAAATCAAGAATGAGAAGATCCTCCGCTGGCGTCTTGAACTCTCCGAGTACCAGTACGACATACAGTACCACCCTGGAGCCAATAATATGGCAGCAGACGCCTTGTCTCGTGCGTGTTCTGCGACGGTGCAACATCGTCAGACGCTGAAGGAGATCCACGAGTCTCTGCGCCATCCAGGAGTGACCCGTTTGTATCACTTCGTCAGGAGTAAGGATTTGCCTCATTCACTGGAGGAAGTCCGGAAAGTCTGTTCTGGATGTAGTGTCTGTGCTGAGCTGAAGCTTTGTTTCTTTAAGCCTCCAGAATCGCATCTGATTCATGCCATAAGACCATTTGACCGTCTGTCTGTAGATTTCATGGGACCAAAGCCATCGTGTAATCAGAACAAGTACTTACTCGTCATAGTCGACGAATACTCTCGTTTCTCGTTCGCGTGTCCCTGTCGTGACATGTCCGCAGAAACTGTCATATCTTGTTTCCAGAAGCTGTTTTCTGTGTTTGGGTGCCCGTCTTCATCCATTCGGATAGGGGAGCTCAGTTCATGTCAAAACAAGTGTCAAAGTTCCTGAGCGACCATTGTATCGGGATGACTCACTCTTCACCTTACAACCCCTTAGGGAACAGTCAGTGTGAAAGGATGAATGACGTCATTTGGAAAGCGGTCCGTCTCACGCTCAAGTCCCGGAATCTGCCAGAAACCATGTCGGAGTCCGTACTTGACACTGTGCCGTACTCTTTTCGTTCCTTGCTCTGTACTGCCACTAGCCAGACACCTCATGAGAGATTGCTTTCCTACTCTAGGAAATCCTTAAATGGATACTCGCTGCCCTCTCGGCTCTCATCCCCGGGAGAAGTTCTTCTAAGAAAGTTTGTGAGGCAGTCGAAATCAGACCCGCTAGTTGAGCCCGTGATTCTGATCGAGGTCACACCCACATTCGCTCGTGTTCGGTACACTGACAGTCGAGAAAGCACCGTTTCGACTCGAGACCTAGCTCCTAGTGGTGACGTTCCTCCCTCTCAGTGTGGTGAGTTGTCTGACGATTATCGGGAGGTTTCTCTGACCGAAGGTGTTGCGGTTGAGTCTAAGGGGTTGAGTAATGCTGACGCCTCTACTACATCTGATGTCGCGCTACCCAACGCTGTGATTGACCATGTTGTGTGCAACTCAGACACTGACTCGCTAACTGATGCTACCGGCCCTGGTGCCAACGGGCCCGTTGTTTTAAGGCGTTCGTCAAGGCCTCGTAAGGCTGTTGATCGAGATGCTATAGAACTCATGTCTTCCTGTCAGCTGTTGCAAGTAAAGCGTGAGAGTGAATCATTCGAGATTTTGCCCCATCGGTTCTGTGCAAGCTCCGTTATTTTGCGTTTCAAAGCGCAGCATTAGGCCACATCGAAGTATGTCTAGTTTCTCAATACCTAACATATGGTTACCATGTTTATGCCACTCTCAGGTGCAGACATTTCCTCATGTGTGAATCAATATGTTACGATATTTTCTCTGCTGTTTCCCTTTTGTTACCCCTGCTGCAGCTTTCTTCTAAAGGGGAGAATGTGGTGCATGTATGAGGGAGAGAATGCATGCACGTTGCATGTGCATTGTGCATGCTGCATGTCTTGATTGCTGCATGCTATGTTCTGAGACATGTTTCCTTTGTTTCAGACCATGCACATGTTTAGTCAAATAAAGCCTAAATCATAAAGGCTTGTTTCTAGTATCAGCACATGAACAAATATTATTTATTATTACCAAATAGCAAAATGAAATCCTTCAAAATTGGTTGTGAAAATTTCTAAAATGTCGCCATGTGATCACATATCAGTCAGGGGAAACTATGGTCAAGCGTACCCAAAAATAGCAGCTTCTAAAATTTGGTAAGCTTCTTCTATTTTTGGGTACACTGTTTCTAAAATTGGGTCCGCATCTTCTATTTTTGGGTACGGAAAACGAGAGCTGCACGACAAAATGATTCAGCACATGTTAATAGCAATTTGCGCATGTTCTACCTGGCACAGTTCGATTTGTTATAAAATTTGAGGGGGTGTTTATAATCTGGCAAAGAAAAATCCAATCCTGCCTCATTTTGGCAAATTTCTGAAAGATGAAAAGTGTTGTGCGGCGGCTAAGTACTCACAGACTTTGTTAAAAAATTAATATCTGATGAACGTCCATTTGCGTACAGTCATCAGATTCTATGTCATCAAATACCCTACTTGAACGCAAACCTGAAATAAAATCACGCATCGTTGAATTTCCATGGGCGTCGGAAGTGAGAGTTACCTGGATGTAAACAACATGGGGTACGTGAAAATGCTTATATAAAACGGTCTTATCCTCATTTTCGGGTTGATGTGATTATGGAATATTGAAGAGGAAGTATTTTACAATCATATGTGAAGTCATGTGGTAGTTTTGTGACTAATCATAAGAGTTTAGGGACATTTTTCCTCGATGTTTCCGGGCATTTTGCAGTAATTTTCGTCTTTGTTTATTTTTTGCATCTTGTTTTGGGTTTCTTCAATTCATGTGAGACTAAAGGGTTGTTATTTTTCTGAATTTAGGGAGCTTCTTTTATCTAAATCGACCAGGCATAGAGCATCTTTCTGCTACACAGTGTAAATATGCATATTTATACCAAAAGAAGATAGAACTTATATATATATATATATATATATATATATATATATATATATATATATAAGTTCTATCTTCCGGTACAAGGACAGGCTACCTAAGAGTTGCCAATCCTCAGTGGTATATCAATTCTGTTGCGCATCGTGTGGTGCGTCATACATTGGTTCCAACCATCGTTCATTACACCGCAGGATAAAACAACACTTAGGTATATCCGACCGGACTAACCGAATGGTGGCGAATCCAGATCCGTCTGCAATTCGCGAACATTCACATCAATGTGATACCCCGGTCACCATTGATGATTTCAAAATTCTGGATAGGTGTAGTACAGGTGTAGATTTAAGGATTCTTGAGTCTCTTTATTTATCTAAAAATAAACCTAGGTTGAATACAATGTCTTTGGCTTTCCCTCTTCAAATCTTTGTATAGCAAGTACCTTCAACATATATGTGTGTGTGTGTTGGTTAGTGTCTTACATTTTTAGAAATTATCCATAAAACTGCGCCTTTGGCCTTCTTGTCTACTGCTCTGCTCCTTATGTAGGTTTTAATTTATTACACTGATGATGATGTTGTAATATATGTATACATATATATATATATATATATATATATATATATATATATATATATATATATATATATATATATATATATATATATATATATATATATATGATAAACTTTATTTTCTTAATGTTTGTAAAAGTTGTGTTACTCTGATATCAGCCGAGGATTGTTAACAGTGGCTGAGTATTGCTAACACCATTGGTGATGTTTTTGCAGCTATCATGCTGTTTATGAATAATGTTAGCTTAATTTAAGTAAATTTGACATCATAGGTACTACCATTGTAAATGGAATTTATCTGACCCTATATAGATTATGCAATAGCATACCAGATTGAGTGGTTTATGGTTAAACTCACCTGCTCACCTGTTCAACTCACCAACACAAAATTTCAATTTTGTTTTAAGTACTCTGACCATTGATTTTGTGCCTAAAATATTTCAATTTGGGCTGGTAGAGAGGGGTGAAACATATCACCCTCTTTGCCCTCCCCTGGAACCAAAAACCTTAAATAATACTGTGGCCAGTGCATTAATGCATTGACCTTGCCTTGTTAACTTCAGCATAGAGTCTGGGGCGGGCCAAAATCACTGCACTCCCATAATTTGTTCGTAAAATGAGGGTACCAAAAATAGAAGTTGTGTCCCCAAAAATGGAAGAGACTGGCTGTTGACACATGTTGAAGAGCTACAGTTTGGAGACTATTTCAAACCATGACATGTTTATTCAGCAGCATCACATGATGACAGACAGGGTACTCTGCATAACAGTAATGGCATAGGTAACAGTAGTTGATACAGTGATAGAGGAAACAAGGATGTTATCCCAGGAGTCGTCCCACACATGAGGGAGAGAACGATTTGAGCTGGTTAATCAAGAAAATGTGGAACACAGTACTGGGGAATATTGGTTAAGCAATTAGTTATTATAATTTCAACCCCCAATTTTTTTACGTCATTTGGTTAGATGTGTAAGCCATTTGAAAGGGGCCTCTTTTGCGTACCTATCCATTTTTAGAAAAAGCGTGCCCAAAAATAGGAGCATACCCATTATTGGAAGTACCAGCTTTGGGCACGCTTGACCATAGCTTCCCTGACTGATGTTAAAAATAGATTGCTGAGTCAACTCAACTCCTGACTCACAGCTCAGAGGCTGACTCTGATTCAGACTCAACTCAACTAGTCAAGCAGTTGAGTTAACTCAGACTCAACCAAAATCTGGAAGTTAGTTGAATCAACTCTGACTCAAGGAAAGTTTGAGTAGACTTAGACTTGATTCTGACGCTGAGTCGCTACTCAACAAGTCTGCTAGCAAATACATACAGTTTCTGGAGCAACAATAAATGTGTACCCCTAGTACAACCATGTTGCCTACTAATATGCATTAAAATATTCACTCTGATGTGAGGCTCAGAATGATTCATTAAAAATTGTGGGTATTAAAATTAGGTACATTCGTTCACTCATTCGAAAAGCAAAGTAAGCACCATCCAGCTTTTTTACATACCTACCAACATATTTCTTAACTTCCCATATCACAATCAAATAAAGCCAACTACATTTTAAAAAATGGTAAAAATTCCAGTATTATTGATACTGTTACAAGAAATGGCATTGTATTAATGCAAGTACATCATTCCGGATTGTGGCGAGGCAGAACCTTTCCATTAGTTTGCTTACCCATTCAAAATGCAGACGATTCCGGCGCACGTATTCCAACTCCAAAACTCATATAAATCGACAAAGGAACACGGTAAAATGAGCAAAAACGAATCCAAATGTTGTAATTTATTAAATTTATTCAAAATATAGCCTGAAATACGGCTGAAAATCCTTAAACAACTTCACTTAACTCACGAGCACGTCTACCTTTCCGAGAATAGTGGTGACTAGTTTTTAATTGGAGTCGGTGCAATAAAAGCAAATAGATAAGCAATCAATCCCGTTTTGAATCAAATCGTAGTTTTAGATTTCGGAAACTTGTAAAAATATTGAACTAATCATTAATTTTTCTCAATTTCTATTCTTTTGAAATTGTTACAAAATCCAGTTTTATACCTTTTTCACTACTATCCTGGTACAAGAATTATAGATAGCAATAGCTAAAATAAATTTTGTAAGTTTTTGTATCAACCTCAGGACTTGGCTCTATTATTTGCAGAAAAATTACGCTAAAATAATTTAAAATAAGAACCCATGCAGCTAGCCACAAACCTAATATTCAAATTCAAAACAATGGTAAAACTGGCTAAACTTCAAGAAGTTGAATCAATTCCGACTTGTTTTCAAACTGTAGTGTCCCTCACATAGCCTCAGAAGATAAGTCAATATAAGTCCATGATTGGTCCAAGTCAGGGGCAGATACATGATTTCCTGAAGGGTAAATAACCCTGGGCCTGTCTACAGGCACTGGTGGGCGCAGAGGGCAAAGGGGGGCACGTACCCCCGATCGAACCTCGGCGCCCCCTTGAAATGTCGATGGCGTCCCCCTGAAATGTCGATGGCGTCCTCCTGAAATGTCGCTTCCCATTCCCTTCCACAGAATGCAAAAACTGGCGCCCACCAATATAATTTTGCCCCCATCTGATAGGTTTTTCCGGTTAAAAGTGGCGCCCCCACGGTCCGGATGGTGCCCTCCGGAAGGTGCCCCCGATCGGCAATCCTGGATCCGTGTATGGCTCCCGGGTTTGGATGGCGCCCCCAGGGATAGTGCCCCTCTCGATATTGACAATTTTGGATCCGCCTATGACCTGATTACATGTAAAATGAAATAAAAAGATGATTTCGGAAGGAAACCAACTCCTAATAATAAAGTTCGGAATTAATTGCACGACCAAAATTCGGGAGGCGGTTGGGTTCAGATGGATTTCCTACTAAGATATACTAGCACTTAACGTAGAGTTTACCTTATGTTCCTCCTAGTAAGATCTTTCCAATATAAAATGCAAGAAATTATGTTAAAATAAGATATGATAGTTGAACTGAATACTGTTTCTTACCAGTTACTTACTATTGAAAAGACTGCATTTTTCAGATCCAGTATGCTACAAGCTAGTACATATAACTCTAGATGTATAATGATTTCGATCACTGCGCAAGTAAGGCATACAGTTGCGCATCTGATATTTGTTGTTTGGGGGCAACATATATCATCATAGAGCGCCATTCCAGTGTGTATCTCTATTGCTCTGGCGCTGTTGGTAAGTAATTACAACATTTTCACGGTGTTTCTGTAATGCTGTTTCCTCAACATCCTCACAATATTAAATCGTTCTTAATAAAAAAGTTCTCATGAAATACTCATAGAACAGTACAAACTTCTCCCAGGTTTATTGATTAAATATCAAAATTTAAGCTCTGACGTCCATTGTATGGGTGTTTCGTTTGCCTTTGGTCACCCTGTCACCAGTCATGTAATTGCCCAGAACCCAGAATTTAGTTGCAAATTGTATTTTAATGTGTACTAGCTCGTCTCATGCTCCTTCCCCTCCTGTCATATCTATGGTGTAGCTTGTGGCAGGAGACATAGCAGGCCAAATTAGCCTGGATTCACAAGGGGAACAAATAAACCCATCACAGCATTATTCATACAATACAATTTTTAGCATTAATTAGACCTCTCACTGTGAAATACCTACCAGCATACCTCTTGGTACCATTAAAGAGAGAGAGACTAGTCAAAAAAGTCCTATAGGATCCTATAGGATTTTGTTAGGAAAATCACATGGGATCCTATGCAAATCCTATGTATAGGACTGCCTAGGATTCTGCATAGGATTGGTATTAGAGGTGGGAGTTTCAGGCAATTTTGCAGGCCCGGGCCCGGCCGGCTGCTGATTTTAGAAGCCCGTCACAAGCCCGGTTTGTGGAAGAAATGGATTATCAAGCCGGGAAGGCCCGGTGTCATGGAAAACCATTAACGACTATATACAAAATTTATTTACTTTAAAGCTGTTTCAAATATATGTTTTAAGCCAATTTATCCTGTAAAAAGTTTTGGTTTCACCCAAAACCATATCAAAAAGGTGCATGTAGCATCAGTAGCCTCAGCTATCTTAATAATTCAGCAGAAAATGATACTGAAAAACACAGTATGAAACATGGCTTGCTTATGATGCAAGCTTACTTCAGGTAATGACCAGCATCACCTTATAAAAACAAAGGGTATTCTAGATAGAGGTATGCACATGGCAGCTATAAGAATCGGGATGAAATAAGTCCACTCATGTCAGACATTTCCTCCATCTTTGCACTTTTATAAATCATTATATGCTGACACGAGCCTCACAATTGAGTTCCAATAATGTTTATAAATAGAGGAGAGAGCAGTGACAAGTTTTCAGCTAAAACTTTTCAGAATATCATGGCGGAATGGCTGTGAAGGAACCAAAACTCCTTCACATTGTCCCTCAATTGATACATGTGAACATTTTCTTTTAGTTTAGTCACTAAACAGCTTGGAAGATAGTTAAAAGAATGTTCTGCTTGGGTCAGCCCGGTCTGGAAAGTAGGTAAGCCAACAGGCCAACATGAACAAGGCCCATCAGCCATATACAATTATCAAACCACCAGCCATAAAGAACTATCTTGATAAGGAACCACTAGTTTTCCACAGGTTCGCACCAAACATTGAATAAAAATATTGCACCAATCTCCACCAAAAATTAAATCTGACACAAAAAAAAACAACTCAATCCCATCCACATCACCATTTGGGCTTGAACACTATTTCTGTTTGCTTTGTTGTATTTGACGGGCTTGCGCTTAGTAGGTATCTCAAGCGCCGTGCTTGTCTACATTAGAGCAATCATTTATGTAAACATTTTTCACCAAAATTTACCAGAATAGTAAGTTTATTTCAGCGAAAATATTTCAAGACTTTTGAAAATATATTTTAAGATTTCACAGATTTAAAAAATAATCACAAAGTGTGTGGTGCATTTCTTTTGTTCCTGAGAATAGGCCACTTTTTGTGCACTTGTTTGTGGACTTCTTATTCAAAAGGTCTAACTTTCACAGGGTAGAACCTATGAACATTAGACCCTTTGATCAGTGGACCTTCTGATGTAATCCTTTTGAACCGCGAGATGTGATCCACCTACTGACTGCGATAATACCTTTAGTGTGGTGGGAGGGAAGTGCTGTTATGTTCAAGTTCAAAGCTTATAATAGAAGTTGTATTTCATAGAGGCCAGGGAAGTATTCCCACAAGGAAAAAGGAACATACTGTCAAGTATATTCATGTTTTGGTGTAATTTCAAAGGTTCCTTCTAAGGCTGACTGCTCTCCCCAGTATCTCCACACAACTGACTAATTTATATGTTTTGAAGTACTTCGATCAAAAACATGTTTTCTTTGTGGCTATTTCCTTGTTTATACTAGCCCTTTCTGAGTGGATTTTGCATCTTTTGGGCAATGAAAGAGCAAGATGAAGCTGTGGAAGGGTCAAACTTATCAACATTTGTTCTTGCAGCTAGAGTTACCAGGCCAATTTGACAATTATGGGCTCCCACTAGATAGTTTGTACCTGACATATTTACTTCACCATTTTTCGTAGAGGACATGGGAATGGCTCCATAGATAACATTTTCTTTTTACCTGGAGAAGAAAGCTTCTCGAAAGAATTTTCTAGCTAGAGCTAGGTGTTAGTATCAATATGTTAGCAGCAAATTGGTTAAATGACTTCCTTTGAAATGGTATACTGACAATATGGAAGTAACAAATATGCTATCACAATTTATATTTTGTTCACCCATATATGACTTGAAAATTTTAAAGTAATTAGGATATTCATAAGATGACAGTACGGCATGGATGGGTGCACTGTAGGCATTATTCAATATTAGGTTTTAAATATTAATTCAGGTTTAAGTAACTTGCTTTTGACCCTGGCATGAGTAACAGATAGAAAGCTAGAGCTTCATGCGTTTACATTCCTGATGTATGTCTAAAAGTCTCAAAATTAATTGTAAATGCATTTTCAAAAGCTGCTGGTGCATGAATAAGGTTATGTTTCAGTGGAAAAAACTAGGTCTGTACTGAAAAAGGCTTATTTAACTTACAGAAAATTGACTTGAAGTCCCAGTTTAGTTGAAGCCCGGAATAAGCCTGGGTGAAGCCCGTTATCAGCCCGACATTGGCTTAAATCAGGCCTTCAGGCCCGGTCAAAGCCCGCGGGCCTGGGCCGGGCTTTTGCCCCGGGCCCCGGGCCTAGAAAGTCCCACCTCTAATTGGTATACAAAACGTATAGGATTCCTATGTGGTTTCATATACAAATCCTTTGTGGATCCTATACAAATCCTGTGTGAATCCTATGCGGATTCATATATGAATCCTATGCAGATTGTGCAGATTCATATACAGTCCTTTGCAGTCCTATGCCTAGGATTTGAAAATCCTATAAAATTTCTTCCTGTCGTATAGGATTTACCTTGACATCCTATAGGATAACTGCATAGGATTCCTTTGCCCTTCACATAGGATTCCTGTGCAATTCACATAGGAGTCCTGTGCAAATCCAATGGGATTTTTCTGTCCTATAGGATTTTCTTTGGTTTCCTACAGGAAATCTGCATAGGATTCTTTAACCTTCACCCGGATGGGGGTCATTTTAGACCCCCCTTCAGGTTTTTCGAAGTGACAAAAACTGTGGCGCGCAGAACCACCAAACTTGCTCTAGCTGTTCCTTCATCATTTTTACAATAATGAAAGAGCAACTCAAGAGCTTTCGAATGGTGTTGAAAAAATGTTTCTAGCTATCATAGCTTCTGGGATATATTAGGTTTTCTTAGTGCACCTCATATTAGCAATTTTGACCTATTTTGACTTCGGGTGATCTTGATATTGACCTGACGAAAAAATTGACTGCAGTATTTTCGATATCATTTTCGAAGAGCTTTTGATTGCCGTTTTGTGCTTTTTTCTAGCTCTCTTAGTTTTTTTAAATTGTGGGGGGTCTTTTTGAGCCCCCCCCCACCCAGGGGGAAGGTGGCTCCTACCTGCCACCGGGGCAAGGGTTAATGATTCGTATAGGAATCCTATACAAATCCAATGGGATTTTGCCCTGTCCTATAGGATTCATTTGCCGTTCCTAAAGTATTTTCCTCATAGGAATTGTTCATCTGCTCATGATCCTTTTCAATACTAAATAGAAGACAGAAACACTAAGGTTTATTTACACTCAATTTTAACATCACGAATAAATATCACATGTCACTGGGTTCTTCAGCAAGGACTTCACGCGGCCGTACGGGATCTCGCACGGTATCCTGTGCGGTTCTGCATGATGTCCAGCACGGTATCTTGAAGGAGTCTTGCGTAACGTCATGTTGGAATCCTCGCTGAAATCTTCAGACTGGGTAGATTCCGACAGGCTCTGCCTGCAAATAAAATCCACGACATTATCAAACATGCTATATGGGACTACTGTGTCGGCGTAATCGCCGAGTGTCAGACTAACGCAACTTAATTATTCTCGCATTAAAGCGGTGAAGCTTGATTCCGATGACGCGTTCTTGCCTTTGTGGACTTCAGATGCAATTATTTGATTTTAACAACTCTGTCATTCGATGACTGAGACCCACTATGAATGCATACTGTGTCGATTACTAACACACAGATCACAACATGATTAGCATTCGCGCCACTAATAACTAATTAAAACACAACTGAAAAACCATGAAAGCTTTTATCGGACATCTTTAAATACTTCTTAGTACCAATTGTAAGCTCGTTACAATGGGCTTCAACGTAAACCCCACGCACCTCCCTCACTGATTCGAAACGCACTGCGGCGCGGCCGGCGAAGGCGTCGGCCGCTACAGACGCCCCGACACGCCATTGGCTGGCCCCCTCCCCTGCTCCCTTTCCAACGCATCATGCGGTATTGTCCTTGCCGTCTCGGCCGCAAGACGGCATAAGATGGATTTCAACGCCGTC
>JAOTON010001732.1:0-77500 GCA_034440635.1 Lepas anatifera | reverse complement strand
TGATGCCGCCAGCGTGCAACGCCCTGCGCGACTGTCATGAGACATGACTGCTGGTTTTGTTTTGATACGTCCTTGTTTTGAGGGTGAGACCAAGATGAAGCAAAAATGAAGCTACCGTTCATGAATTTTTTTGTTCCTGATCTTATCATGCTGCTTCTCCGTTACACCTCGTCCCATATTTAATTGTGTGTACTTTACGAGTAAGGCGGCGCTTGCCCTTCAGTAGCCTCACGCAATGCGCGTACAATTGTTCACATCGTAGCATTCAGCGGGTTCCAGCGCGTGCATATTGAATGGATTGTGCAATTGCATTGTTTTGTGAGGAGCGACTGTCGAGTACTGCTGGTACTATGGTTAGCGCGGCTAGTTTTGTTTTAAATTTGTGGAGCACTTTTCCGGTTATTTTACAGAATTTCCTTAATCTATACCAGCGATTGCATCGTGTAGCACTACGCGATATCATCGTGTATCAACCATGGCCATAAGAAACTCTGTTGTTGCCAGCATCCAGTGCTTTACCGTCTGCTACCAGAACAACGTTGGTCCTTTCGTGCGCTTAGTTTTAGGAGCGGAACATCCCTCCAATTTCGTCACCGAGTGCCTACTGTCCGTCTGTAATGTCACACGATGCCACAATTGATGCTAGTCAGTCAGTTCAGGGAGCACTGTCTGTGAAATAGATATCAGTCCATATGCATGATCAATTATAACCACAGAAAGCGTGGACTTTCTATGCATCTTGTTTTCATTGTGTGTGCCGTGGATCATTATAATTTGTGCTTGTATAGTTTGTCCCTTGGCCGATGCGATAAGATGCTCATCGGTGGCCCATAGCTTAGTCTGGAGGGCGCTGAAACAGTCCAGAGGCCGCGGGTGACTGAAGTAGGCGACCCCTGTGTACTGGCAGTACACAGGAGTAACCGTCCCAATCCTCAGTACAGCTCGTCCCTACGGGTCCTCACCACAAGTCTCGGCCCTGCAACAATCAGTGTATTGAAGGCAATGCACTGGACGGAGTTGAGAGCGAAGGCCCACTCTCCAAGGCCACCGAACGCCGCCAAATTCACACACCGTGCACACGGGGTCCGATACAGCGCAGGAACACGCTGGTATACGGCAACGGAACTTCAACGTAGGGTCAACATCTCAGGGTAAAATATAACAACTCCGACGCTGGAGATGGGCACACATTACACAAATAAAAATACTATAAAAAACAGAGGTAACCAGCGTGCGCCTGGCGCCGGTTCCCGACGGGCGCACCGTAGCTGGCGCAGACTCCCCGCGAGGCGGCTATCACAGCGGCAGTCGCGCCGCGACACTGAAGCGCAGCCTTCTCCCACAAAGCCAGTTGGTGCTTCACCAGAAACCGGCAGCTCTGCACTAGAAGACCTCGCTCCCCACCATAGTTACCGAGCCGGCACTACGCAGCGAGTTGGAATCATCATAACAATCCGCTAAAAAGGCTAGGGGTGTCATGCTGCATGCAATGTTCATGGTTAATTGATTGGTCTGAAGGTTAGAAAAACACACCGTCAACCCAACAATCGGCTCGATTACTAGATTCATGCGCAATGTAAGCCGATGTTTGGATTTGAGGCCGACAACGCCGAGTTGTGGATCTTAATTAACTCACAAGTCTTCAGTTGGGCATCGCAGTCGTGAAAATCACTTGACTGCGGGATTTTGTCAAATTGTACACAGACGATTCGGCAGGACACTGTCTATAAAGGCTTATCTGAAACCGCGGAAGCCCAACAAGATTTCAGAACAATTTACCTTTATTAAACCCAGGTACTGTTATTCAAACAATGGACTGAAAATGCTGGAATAAGCCGTGTTCATCCCACCGCATGCATTCTGGCGAATAAATCCAGGCCAGTGCGGCACCGAAAGTAATTTTTGGGTGATATTTTGGAATCCAGAAAATAGTTCAGTATCTTTGTCGTTATTTTACCGATACCGGTAAAAGGTACGGTTCCGAATACACCAGTTGGGCATGCGGGTTCCGGGACCGCTTTAATTATTTTGTTTTTAAATAATCGAAGTTTGATTACGCTCAAATATTGATTATGCTCAAGGAAATCTGCTCAGAACACAAGAGCAGAATGAAACGCAACAGAATGAAACGCCAACCACGCAGATTTCAGCTTAGCCAGAAACAATTAACGTCACCGCTGTTGCTGGTGTGAGGAGAATAGACCGACTTCTACACATCGCGTTTTCACGTTTTTATCTGCAAAACCCCGGTACATACCATACCATACCACACATCACCTCGGTAACACCATGGCAAACACTTTGACAATATGTTAATACCGGCAGTGCCAGATGGCGCTGCTATAACAAAAGCGTTAGGTCGTGAACACCAGCGCTGCAGAGGGTCCCACAGAGCCTTTCGCCCATTTCTCAGAGGAAGCCGGAGTGCCGTGCACAGCTGAAAAAACACTGCTTGTTACAAGCTTCAAAGGTCGTACATATTTTGAGCTAATAACAACTGCGTTGACTATCCAATTCACCTGAATGTAGCGAGTGATGACGTCTTAATGCCATGCGGTATGGATGCCCAGGCCATATCACATGAATGTGAAAGGTCACGGTTCACGACATACCAGGGTTTCCTTGTCAGTTACTCAGGTGCTTTTGGCCATATGGTGTCTATTATCATATAAAATATGTTACATCATAGTTAAGGTTGTTCAAAGTTAATTTCCGGGTCACAGATCAGGGTTAAGTCATGGGTAAAGGTCAAGTTCTTATTTCTAGCTCATCGGCTCCTAGAGTGCCAGTTACAGTGAAAACTGCAGGGGACATCTATTCAGGCCATTGCCCTCAGACACCCGGACTTCAGAATTTCAGAAAACATTGCATGAGACCGTCCCTCCTTGAACTCATTTCACTTTTAGCATGTTCCTGGTTTTCCGGATAAGAACATTATGTTCGAATAGGTCTCGAGGATGATTCAGACATATGGAACCATGTCTGACCAATCTCCAGTGAAAACTGGATTTACTAAAAATCCCTATAAACCGCAACACATCCAGCGGCCGTTTCCAGATCCCTCCTGGTTTTTGAAGACACAGGGTGGAACACTTTAAGACCCAATCCAGTGCGCATTCATGTAAGACTCCAGTGCAGATTTAAATACAGACGAATACTTGCTGCCTCTAATGTTCATATTCTCTATCTCTAAAGCTTCATATTCTACAAGCACTGATTATCGTATGTGCTAATCATTAGTCATTACGGTAAAACGCTTATCACTTTTTAACAAATAGATTTCTATTTCTGACCTGCTTTACATGGCGCAGCGGCACAAACTCTTGCTTTGAAGGCGTCACTAACATGCCCTTTAAAGAACACTTCTCGGCAGCGAAATGTTGCAACGAAACGGGATCAAATGGGGATTAAGACTCATCGTTTGTTGTTGTTAATTCTCGGGGAGGCTCGAGCACAAAATTTGAGTGAATTGAGACTAAATGTACAGAAAATACATTGGGCTTTGAACTGTTTCAGACTATGTATCAATATTTGACAAGCTATGACCGCACGTTGTGCCATCCCGATAAAAGGTCGATACTAAGAGCTCATCACTCCTTCCGTTCTGCAGCTTCGTGAATGAGCCTGCTCCGCATGTGTCTTAGACTTTTGCAAGCGAAAATATTAACTGCATATAAGAAAACGTAAATCAATACCATGGGGCAATGACGCAAGCAGATAACGTGTGCAGCAAAGAATAGTCCCGTTAGTTCTCATACCGTCCACCACGCATCGATGGCGCTGCAGTCGGCCCAGAAGCGCCCGAGCGCGAACCGCAGCACGCCATCACACTCGCGCTGCCACGTACCTCCGATAGATGACACTGACGTAGATCACAATTAGAACCATAATAAAAATATCGTCGAAGAGTCCCAGAAGGCCGAAGACAGCTTCGGGGAGGATGTCGAGCGGAGAGGCGACGTAGAGGAACGCAGCCACGAAGCACACCACCACGCGTACCCGAAACATGAGGAACAGGCCGCCCTCGCTGAAGAACTCGAGTCGTAGGTGCCGCAGCAGGGTAGGCAGGTCCCACAGGTACTCCAGCCACTGCACGCCCATAAACCAGTCAGTCGCCGCACGGATGCTGTGGCACTAAGTAATGAGAGTCACATGGACACGCGAACCGTACCTGATACCTATGCTCTGTACCTGCCACAGTCGCGAATTGGAGGCTCTCATTAAATCTCGGGCTCTAAAAGTATAAAATCAGCGGATACAGACTAAGCAGACAGCCGTGTGAAGTAACTGCCGTTTAAAGTTGTGTGATATCTTCACGCAACGATAGTTACAGACCCACATCTGGAGGAATACGATTTATCAATTCAGTTTTCTGTAACACGTTTATGGCAATGATTGATAAATCACCTGCATACCTAGATACATGGAAAACTTCCCACACATCCTTTCCGATCTATTTATTTTCCTCCCACAATTCACACCCCGGAAGTGGATAAGGACTGGACGGTGGCGGCTCCACTGACAGTGCCAGCTGTCATCTGACGCACAGTACTGCGCCTGGAACCGAACTAAAACACTTAAACACAT
The DNA here is from genome assembly GCA_034440635.1 of Lepas anatifera. Classification (NCBI taxonomy): domain Eukaryota; kingdom Metazoa; phylum Arthropoda; class Thecostraca; family Lepadidae; genus Lepas; species Lepas anatifera. The sequence goes on along the minus strand of JAOTON010001732.1, from coordinate 72,913 downwards.
GATAGATTGCCTCGTTGAGGAGCAGGACTGACACCTGACGCACAAATAATATGGGAGGACCCACCGGCGACTACGTCCTTTACGAGAGCCACTTGCTCTCTGGTGAAACCCAGCAACTGACGCCAACCACAATTCCCCAAAATGAGACGACTTTTCTACAGAACATTCTGAAGGCAGGAAATAGCCCAAATAGCCGACCAGGAACCCTAACGCAAATTAGTATGTTAAGCTGGTGAAGGCCAGTGGTCTGTATCTGGCCCAGTGTAAAGAACACGCTAGGACAGCCACTAGTGTACACTGTACATAGCGTTGTACTTTGTACAGCGTACATAGCGTGTACTTAGCGGTTGACCTATATCCGAATACCTAGCGGACCCCAGCAGTTGTGTTGCCCTTAGCCGTGTAGCCACGTACACTGTACACGGCTACACCACTGAGGGCAAAACAACAACACACCGACAACACCACTGAGGGTAACACGACAACACACCGACAACACCACTGAGGGCAAAACAACAACATACCGACAACACCACTGAGGGTAACACAACAATACACCGACAACACCACTGAGGGCAACACAACACACCGACAACACCACTGAGGGCAACACAACACACCGACAACACCATTGAGGGCAACACAACAACACACCGACAACACCACTGAGGGCATTACGACAACACACCGACAACACCAATGAGGGCAGCATAACACACCGACAACACCATTGTGGGCAACATGAGGGCAAAACAACAACACATCGACAACACCACTGAGGGCCACACGACAACACACCGACACCACGACTGCGGGCCGCCCACCTGACGCGGCTCCCCCGAGAAGCGGCGGTTGTAGCGGTGCGCCTCGGCACGCGCCCGGTCACGCGTCTCGGCCTCCTCCAGCTCGGCCGTGTTCAGCTCAGCCTCAGAGAAGCTCGGGAACAGCAGCGTCACCTGAACGCAGGCGCTGACTGTGACCGCCTCACCGGCGCATCACAATTACTGCACACTGCTGCTTAACGCAGACGCATTTCCGATGTACCACAGGTTTCGAGTAATGTTCAGTCCTGAAATCCTTAGCATACTTGTTGGGCGATTCAAAGTCGATTGAATGCGAAAAAGGGTAAATTGATCCCTCAGTTAAATTAGGTAAATGGAAAGTGAGCACCTGAATGATATAATTACGCGATTTTTTTACTGGTTTAATCCCACAGCGAAGTAAAGTTACATTCCTTCAGTAAATAAGCCCTCCGAGCAAAAACAGTCTATTTCAGGTAAGGCAAATTCCTCAAGCGTCAGCCATCATGAACTTAACCTTCGCCCGGGTGGGGGTCTTTTAGACCCCTCGGATTTTTCCGAAGTGACCAAAAAACGGCGGCGCTCAGCGCCGCAAAACTTATTCTAGCTGTTCCTCCATCATTTTTACATATTTCCTGAAAATTTTGCTCAAGGTCATATCAGGTCATGTCACCAGGCCAGGTGAAGTGACTTCGCCTCAAAAAATGCTTAGGGCCGCATAACTAAAAGAAGGGTCATTCGATCAAGTTGAAACTCATACCACATATTGGGCCCACCAGGAACTACAACATTTGTTCCGGATTTTTTATATTGGTGACCTAAGGTCATGTACAGAGCATGACCTCCCCATTGTAAATACATGGGGAAAATCACGAAATGAGCTTTTCTCAGTAATTATGGATGGAATCGACTTCAACATTGGTTGCGACTTGCTCTTAGCCCATTTCTGAAGTTGATGCCAAACATTTTGACTTGTGACCTTTAAAAGGTCACCTTAGGTCAAATAAGCATTTTTTGGTGTTTTACTCTATAAATTTGGAATAAACTAAGATATAATTTTTATTTTGTCACCAAAGTGTTTGTATAGTCACTGCAAGTCAAATGATATGCATCATGACTATACCAGGTCAAGTTGAGTCATACCGTTGACCTGGGTCAGGTCAAATTCTTAAATTTGACTTGGCATAGCAATATTATATATCATTCGATTCATATTGATGAGAGGATTGCAATGGTGCATCAACTATGGCTGTAACTTGTTTGGTTTGGAGGTTATTAGCAAAAAAGGAAACGCCCTTATGCATGGGTGGCTATGGACATTCCCAAGAATATGCCCAATATTCAGTGACCTGTAGCTCACTAGGCTTTGACCTGACACGAAAATGCATGTCAATGCAATGAAAGAGCAACTCAAGAGCTTTCGAATGGTGTTAGAAAAATGTTTCTAGCTATCATAGTTTCTAAGATATATGAGGTTTTCTTAGTACACCTCATATTAGCGATTTTGACCTATTTTGACCTCTGGTGACCTTGATATTGACCTGACATTTTAGATATCATTTTTGAAGAGCTTTCGATTGCTGTTTTGTGCTTTTTCTAGCTCTCTTAGTTTTTGAGATCGTGGGGTCTCTTTTAGCCCCCCCACCAGGGCGAAGGTGGCTCGTACCCGCCACCGGGGCATGGGTTAAAAAAATTGGGCTCTGACTAGCTGTGCAGCCCTTTTTCCAGACACACGCGACGCTACGGGCGGGCCCGTACCGGCTGCCTGCACAGGGCGCACTTCATGGGGCCGACGAAGCTGCCGTGGTCGCGGTAGGTGAACAGACACTGTGCGCAGAACAAGTGTCCACAGTTGGTCTCGATGCCGTGTCGGACGGGCTCGGCCAGGCAGATGGGGCATGCCTGGTCGGCGCTACGGCGCCGCTCCGGCCGCCTGGCGGTCACCGCCGCCACCGTCGGCCCACCTGTGGGCACCGCCACGGCCTGGTCACGCTGGGTGTCGGGATGACCCCTGGTGGTCGCATAGCTACCGCGCGTGGGCACAGTCAGCCCAATGTCAGCGTCAAGACACGGGCTGTTGATAAATAACTGAATGATGACTCGCAGCGCTTAGCGTTACAAAGATAGTTCGTAGCTTGGCAACACGGATCTAATTAAAGCATGATGGTGACATAAATATACCACATTCTGATTTAAATTAATTATGGGATATTGTGGAATGTCTTTTTATTCATAATAACAATGCAAGAGCGCTAAATAACTAAAAATTTTATAACCAATACAGGGTTTTGCATGAATATCCTGAAATATCGAACCAGAAGCTAACGCAGTACCTCAAGTCGTTGAGCATTTTCTCTCTCCTTCCTAATAAAGCTAACGCAACAATTTATTGCATTTTGTCATGTGTTTCTGATAAATTCAATCAGTTACCATTAGCAGCAGCAGAGTCGTCGGGTTGATGGTGATTATCGTTCTGCCTCCAAAATGGTGGGTACCAGTCAAATGTGGGCCTGGGGACAAGGGCTTACTAGTTATACCAGGGCCGATTTTAATAGTTTTGAAAACGCGCCAAAATGTTGTCTCAAATTGCAAGCACTGACTGAAAACTGCAGACCATGTTAGCAAAGGTTGAAACCAGGTTATTTATCTGCGAAACCCAAGCAAGTTGCAGGCTTTCTCTGAAACAAGCACATTGCATAATACGGGTAACTTTGCCGACCGTAGCATGGTTTTCCGTGCCCATGGTATGTTGTGTGACCTATGCCATGGCCTTTTGGTGCGTGCCAATTGTCTGGGTAACGCCACCAGGGTCTCCTCCGTGATCCAGTGGCGATGAAAGCAGCAATGCTGCTGCGTCACTTTCAGCATCCCTACCTCTTCTTAATAATATTGATCAAAACAAAACACGTGATCTAGCTTACAGACACGGTCAAAACCTGCTGCTTGCAAAGCTATTAACCTGGACGTCAGAACAAGCGCATATGACCACACCTACATCAATATGAGACAACGCACCTGGAAAATCAGGACCAGCGATGATAGGGCAACCACAATGAATGTGGCAGTGAGAATCACTTCATCACCAACTCCTTCGACGTAGCTGGCAGTAATGCTCTGTTCCGTCTCCGCATGCGACATACTGGATCTGCAATGCAACACAATGGCTTGACAGTCATCGCAGAATTCATATGATGCGACAACTCTGAACCCCTCCCCGTCAGCAATGTCACAATGTGTTCTATCTCTATCCAAGATGGCATGCAAGCAAATGCAACTGCATACAGACTTGTTGATGACTCAAAGTTTCTTGAGTCGACTCAACGGCTGGATCTGGGGGTAGACAAATTATGAGGGAAGAGTTGCGGGAACTGGAAGAGCAGAGGAAGCGCCGTAGCTCCCTGGTCATCCGTGACTTGGGAGCTGCGACAGCTTCGGAAGCTGTTCGGAAGTTCCAGGCTGTGTCTGATCACCTGATTCAAAAAAGGGTAACTCTGAGTGAGGTGGTCAAAATTACTGGGAAAGAATCTGATCTCTATCGTGGCAGGGTCCCAGATGATGATATCAGGAAACCGATTCTTGAAAAAGCTAAGCAGCTGAATAATTCCTACTGTTACAGCTCTGTTTTCATCCGACGTGACCTTACCTATAAACAGAGGGTTGAACTGAAAGCCAGACGTGATGCCAGGTCCTATGGCTAAGGAACCTCACAACAGGATGGTTGAGGGAGATGGTAACCTCAGTGCTAATTCGGAGGTCAGATTTCATGACACCCGAGACTGATCACCCAGCCAGTCGTAACCCCCCGACTGTTGCTAATCGTGGTCCTTCAGCCCCTCCCATGAAGGAACGTGAGGCAACGCCAAAGACTGTGATGACTGAAACAAGCTGACAGCTTTGACCACCAGCCTCTCTCCCCAGAGCTCAATGTTTGCTTTGAGGATAGGGCAATGTAACGTAGATTCTTTAATCAGGAAGTTTCCCTTTGTTCAAGATTTTGCAATACTACTCAACTTGCACATTATTTGCATCACTGAATCTCATCTCCTCCCTCCTATTTCAAATACGCATATTGACTTGCCAAGCTACCAAGCGATTCGTAGGGATGTTGCAGGCCATGTTGAAAAGCATGAAGAGTGCGTGTATATCCACTCAAGTATCAAGTTTGATTCTGTGCGCCCTGTGTAAATTGTATATATTTTCGCTTGGCAGATCTCAACACATTTGCTTATCGACCACCATCATACTCACAGCAAGAAAACCAAACACTCATGGAGTGCATAATGTCATTTTGCTCGGGAAGGGAGGCCACAGTACTTGGCGACTTTAACCTGACCTCTGCCCGCTGGGATGATGTTGACTAGCTAGGCCAGGTCTCTGCAACCGACAGAACGTTCCTGGAGACATTTGTGAACCTTGGACTGACCCAGTGGGTAACCGAAGCCACGTCCCCACGATATCCTCGACCAAATTCTGACTACTGAAGAAGACAGAAAGGGTATTGTTAGTGTCTTGGCTCTCCTTCCTGGCTATGACCATTGCCCCACTGTATGCCACTACCTATTTGATAATGCAGTGACCCCAACAGAAACATCTGGCCGATGTATAAAAAATGGCATAAGGGCAGATATGCTCAAACCTCTGCCAGACTCTCAATGATTGACTGTGACCTTGAGTTCAGCTACCTAAACTCTGGGGAGGCCTATACCCGCTTCTAGGCTCTCATATATCTGAATTAGTAAGAGCCTTTGTCCTATCTGAGAGCTGGAGAGCGCAAAACCAACACCCCCCCCCTGGAGAGCGAATCCGCCCACTAGCCTCCGCAACAGGAGGAGAGATGTCTGGGCAGCATACAAAACTTCCAGGCAGAGGTTTGGTAGAAGGTCCCAGAACAACCAGGAACATCTTAAAACATTCCTTAGTAACAACCACCAGTTAAGGAACTTTGCAATTTCATCCCAGAGAAGTTTCGAGTTACATATTTTGGAAGAGCTGAAAACTAACCCAAAATCTCATCAGGCAAAAGGAGGTTGGATTCCCATCTATTGGACCCTTCAGACTAGTGGATGACACTCTCTCTGATGATCTACAGGCGATGGCCAATCAGTTTACCTCAGCTTTCGAGGGTGTCTTCTGCTCATCTTCCTCTGACTTGGACCCAGCTGCTCACCAGGTAGCCAGCAGCAGAATGAAGCAACTGACCTTACATGTCCACGATGTTTTTCCCACCCTAAAAGCCCTTGATCCAAACTTGGCTGCTGGTGCAGACAAACTGCATCCTGCACTGCTGAGGGCTTGAGCCGACCAGCTCGCTTATCCTCTGTTTCTCTTTTTCTAGTAGAAGGCTGTCTGTCTGCTCTCTGGAAAACTTCCTTGGTAGTGCCGATATTCAAAAGGGGCAGCAGATACGACCCCCTCAATTATAGACCAATCAGCCTCAATCAACCTAACATCACTTGTTTGCAAATACTTAGAGAGGCTCATCAACCAGCACGTAGTGGCCTATCTAGACGAGAAATAACATACTCATGGATAACCAGTTTGGTTTTTGTGCCACTTGGTCAACAATGGACCAGCTTCTTATTGTGTGCAATGACATAACTTTGTGGTTGGATGAAGCGCATACTGGAGACCTGATACTATTTAATTTCTCTAGGACATTTGACTTGGTTTCACATCCGATCCTGCCAAGAAACCTTCAGCTCCTTCAGACCTGCCAGACTGATATCAACATGTTAGAGCTCACTACTCACTCATGAAGTCTCAGGCTTAACAGACACAAATGTGTGGTGATACTATTCTGGGACCACTGTGCTTTGTATTATTCATCAAAGACCTCCCGCTGCATGTCCGCACCAACATAGTTCTGTTCGCAGATGATGCAAAATTACTTGGCCCAGTAACCAGCTTAGAACAGTATGTAACACTCCAGGAAGATTTGGACCGAGTAATGGAATGGACTCAGCTGTGGCAACTCCCTCTAAACTTGAAGGAGTGCTCTTCATTACATCTCGGACAGCTAAATCCCAGGCGAAGATATCACTTAGGGGAGTGGAACTAAGGAATTTGGCAGCGAAAGGGATCTAGGAATCATTTTGGACGAGAGTCTAAAATTCCATGAACATGTTGCTAAAGTTGTAAAAAAGGCGAAGAGAGTTTTGGCCATAATCAAGCGTAGCTTCACTTTTCTCGATAAGCACATTTCAAGAATCTCTACAAGGCACTAGTCCGACCAGTCATTGAATACGGCAATGTAGTATGGGGCCCTTCATTTGTTGAAGATCAGATAAAAATTGAAGGAGTCCAAAGGAGGGCCACCAAGTTAGTAAGAGCAGTGAGGAACTTGCCTTACCAGGAGCGAATGAAACACCTTAATCTACCAAGTATGTCCTATAGAAGAAAGAGGGGAGACATGATTGCTTTATACAAGTTGGTCCATGGGTTGATGAAGACTGAAGGCATCATCAGAGTACCAGCCCAAAGACCAGGGGCCACCATCTTAGACTGCTTAAGTAACATACGATCAAGAGTAAGGAGAAACCATCTTAACTATACGCTCCCTGAACGCCTGGAACAACTTGCCCGAACATGTCGTTACATCTGGGAACCTGAACCAGTTTTAGAAAAATTTCGACGGACTCTGGGTGAATGTGCAGTACAGTCTGGAATAAGGCACCGGGAGTTCCCGACTTTTCCATTCAGATCCTCAAGTACATTCCTGTTTTTCCCGAGACGAAGTATGGAGTAAACGACCAAAACAAAGGCCTCTTTCCAATATCTTCAACTTCAACTTCTGATACATTCTAAGCATTATGCTCACCTGGCAGGTGAACTCTGACTCATAGCTAAGAAGCCGACTCTGCTTCTAACTTGTTCACAATGGTAAATCAACCTGACTCAGCCCAAATTCACAAGTGTGTTGACTCAACTCTGACTCAAATAAACATTGAGTTTAGTCATCTCTGACTCAGAATGGTGGCAAAATATGCACACAAAACAGACCTTTCCTGAAATAATAAGCAAATTGCAGTGTTCAGTGTGACTGGTGCTTCTCATGGTTCCACACAGTTTGTCAGGACTTTAACGAACCGGCATAAAATGCTCTAAAAAAAACACAAGTCCATAGCGTTTCTATGCGGTTCTTGCAAGGATGTGTCTCGGCATAATCCAACCAAGACCACAGCAAGGGAGGTTGGTGTACAGGTCTCCCTGCAACCAGATGAAACAACATCATTTGCCTCTTCTGTCCAAGTGTGCACACAGGATCCTGTGAATACACAGGACCAGGGTAACCTAACTGATTTGGGCCTTGGCAGTCCAGGACTTGATTTCCCACATTTGGCCAAGAGGGTGAGTGACTTGGAAGGGGCACTGAGAAGCCACACGAGACTCGTTTATCACTCAATGAGGGAGCAGGAAAAGTCTGCCCAAGAACACTCACAGATGCTGCGCCGCTCCATCAGGGAAATCAGCTCACACAAAGCTTCATTTGCGGATGTTGTCAAAGGGTCTTGTGACAGCATGATGACCAAGGTAGAGGAAAAACTGATCAACATCAATCATACCAAGAATCATAAACCGGACCTGTCTCTGAGAGATGCCCAGAACATCTCGCAAGTCTTTGATGGGTTTCTGGACAAGAACAGGCGGTCCAGAAATATAGTGGTACACAGCCTACCAGAACAGCAAGGTCAGTCTCTCTCAGATCGTTCTAAAGCAGACATGACACTCTTTGTGACCATGGCCAAGGAGGTATTCAGGCTCAACTGCAAACCAACCAGGTCATTCAGGGCTGGTAAAGTGATTCCTAACGGAGCCAGACTCCTGATCATAACTCTAGAAAATAAAGAAACAAAACACGAGATCTTGAGCATGGCCGCTCAGCTCAGGTCATCTTCTAACTGGATGAGAGTGTTCATCACTCCTGACCTGACTTGGAGTGAGCGTCAGGCCCAGAAGAAGTTGCATGAGGAGCTTCGGAGTCCTAGGGAGGCAGGATAAGATAGTATCACCATCAGGAGAGGGAAGATTGTCTCCCTGAGTATGGCCAGGAAAACCCCACTGCAGCCCTCACACCCTCCTAACACTGCCCCGACACCAAACTGCACAAGCGCTGCTGCAACCTCTCCTCTGCAGGTTAATGCATTAGTGCACGACCAGTCTCATCACGTTCCTGTACCCCACCGGACTCCTGCAACAGAAGCACACCCTGCATCCCAAGTAGGAATCAGTGCCTCAAGAGACAGCACAAGAAACACCCCAAGCTCTAGTGTGGTAAACCAGGCAGCGTGACTCAACAATCGTCAAACCCAGAAATTGAAGATTCTCTATTCAAATGTTGATCAGTTTGTGAACAAGCGAGAAGACTTGTGTAGGGAAATTGCAGGTGACGAGCCTGATGTAATTCTACTCACTGAGGTAATTCCAAAAGCACAGCGTGCTGCAATCTCCGAGGCTTTGTTGGCCCTTCCCAACTACCACACATACATAAGCTTCAGCGCACATAAAGAAAATCTGGGCGGTAGTGGTGAGAGAGGAATACCCATATATGTTCGCAATACCTTACACTCCTCTTGTACGACCCTTCCACATTCAATCTTCAAGGAGCACCTAGCTGTTAAATGGTTTCTGCTGTATTTATCGTAGTCCCAGTGGAGATGGTCATCAAGACATGGTCAACTTTGAGGTTCTGCTGGATCAGGTTCGCTCACTCTCACCTTCTCACCTTTTGCTTGTAGGCGATTTTAACTTTCCTCAGATCGATTGGGATAGGGTATTTTCCGGTGTTCCTCCTGGTCATCCCTCTCACAAACATCATGCATCAACACTTTCTTTTCCAGCAAGTTCGATCACCGACTAGGATGAGGGGTAGGGACACTGGTAGCATACTGGACCTTATCTTCAGCAATGAGGAAGGCATGCTGAGTGACTTGAGTTATTTACCAGGACTAGGCAAAAGTGACCATTTGGTCCTGAGATTTTCTCTGAATCTGTACTCCAAACCCAATTCCAACACTGTAAGCCACTTCAACTTCAACCGAGCTGACTTTGCCAGCCTCAACCAGCTGATAATGGAAGTCAACTGGGACTCATTGGAATTACTGTCTACTGAAGAGTCATAATGTTTTTTCACGAACATATTGAACTCCTTGGTGGAACACTGCATCCCCATCGTACATACCAGGAACAACCGCAAAAACATCTACATGACTAGTTCAGCGCTGAAGCATAAGGACAGGAAGAACACATTTTGGAGGCAATACAAGCTGTCTGGGGATGTCATCGATTATGGGAGATACACTCTGTGCACTAAACAGCTGAGGAACCTGACCCGTCGTCTTCAGCAGCAGCATGAACATAACCTGGCAAGAAATTCAAGCGCATATCCCAAGCCATTCTGGAAGTATGTTAACAGCAGGCTAAAAACCAAGGGTAAAATCGAGGATCTGGCGGGCGCATCGGGTGTTTTGGCTTCCAGCAACAAAGAGGAGGCTAGGGTTCTCAACTCCTTCTTTGCCAGCAAGTTCACTAAGGAAAACCTGCTGACCATCCCTGAGTTTGCGCTGCGCTACCACAAACCCTTCCTGGAGAGCATGGTATTCACAGAACAAGACGTTGCAGTAAAGCTTCATAACCTGAAGTCCAACAGTTCCCCTGGGCCTGACCTGCTTCACCCATGGATTCTTTCTGAATCCTGCAACACCCTGTGCATTCCGCTCGCTAGCCTTTTCCAGAAATATTTTGACTCCGGACTCTTGCCTGAGCCCTGGAAGCTAGGGACAGTGGTTCCCATATTCAAGAAAGGGAATTGGCAAGACCCTGGCAACTACAGACCAGTGAGCCTCACATCTAACCCTTGCAAGATCATGGAATCGTTGGTAAATCGAGACCGGCTTCTCCTTCACCTCACTGAACACAATCTGCTCTCCCATCACCAACACAAATTCCGACCCAAACACTCCTGTGGGTCGCAACTGTTGGAGGTCTGGGAGGACTGGAGTCAGCTCATCGAGGACCACAAACCAGTGGATGTAGTTTATTTGGATTTTTCAAAAGCCTTCGACTCTGTGCCACACAAGAGACTCTTAAAGAAGCTATATGGATACGGGGTGAGGGGACGTCTTCTTACATGGATCAGGGCCTTTCTTTCACATCGACAGCAGAGAGTGGTGATAGGCACAGCTGCGTCCGATTGGCTGAGGGTGTCTAGTGGAGTCTCCCAGAGGTCAGTTCTGGGTCCAATCCTTTCTTGATGTACATAAATAACCTGCCCGATGTTGTGGAGGGTTGTATTAAGATCTTTGCAGATGATACCAAGGTGTACACCTCTGTGCGGGACCTTGTATCCAGAGCCTCTCTCCAACGAGACATAAACAGCTTGCTTAAACGGTCTGCAGTCTGGCAGCTCCCCTTCAATCTAGACAAGTGTTCCGTCCTGCACCTCGGCCCTGCCAACGCCCACCACAGTTACTCTATGACGGGGACTCAGATCCGCGAGTTATCTGGGGAAAGAGACCTAGGCATCGTGATTGACGGCGAAGTCAAGTTTCGAAAGCAGGCTTGTACAGCCGTTGCCAGAGCTAACAGGGTACTCGCGGTCATTCGTAGGTCTTTCGCTAATATCGACAGCTTCACGCTCCCCCGACTTTACAAGCCACTTGAGCGCCCACTTGTGGAGTATGGCAACAGTGTGTGGGGCCCATTCAACCGCGCCGACCAGAAGCTAGTGGAAAAAGTTCAGAGACATGCAACCCGCTTGATGCAGTCCCTTCGTCACTTACCCTACCCAGAGAGACTGCAAGCACTAGATCTTCCATCCCTACACTACTACAGACGTAGGGGGGACATGATCAAGCTGTACCAGCTGATGAACGGCAACATCGATCAGGGTTTCTCTGGACCCCACACTCACACTCGAGGTCATTCTAAGAAGTTGGCTAAACCATCAGCTCAAACAAGGATTCGTCGTTGCACCCTTGCGGTCCGATCTATATCCGATTGGAACTCTCTCCTGACTCGTTACAGCACAAACCATTTCCCCATTAAAAAGTAGATGAACACTGGGCCCATCTCAGGTACTTTTCTCTTGAGAATGAATGAGCCAAGCACTATCGAAATTGAGCTCATGGAGAACGGAGCCTGCAGGCCTTGTGCCTCAAAATTCTGAAAATCTGTAAGGTAAGGTGCAATGCATTTCATCATGACATCAATTATCCGCTAACCTTAAATAGACGTCCACTTTCCCGAAATATTTTCTATAATCCACTCCCACTTTAACCCCAATTTTCAACACTTACTGAACCTGAACATTGTAATCACGCCCGTCCATCACCGTAAATAAACAATACACCTGAATTGACGAAAGAAAATGGCAGCTGATCATCAGTCAGCTTATGGAAACCATCAGCTGACTGACGATTGGTACCTTTGTACCAGAGGTAAAGCATCATTGTGAAAAAGTACCAAATCTCAGCTCAGTGCGCCTAAGCCGGCTTGCTAACTTGAGACATGGTTAGGTTAGGTGTGGTTCAAATTAGTGAATTTCTTTGTTAATTTCTACCCATATTTTCTACACCTAACATCACTCAACTGCCTTTTGAATTATTGGTTCGGAGCGTGCAGACGTGTTGATGCAGTAGTTATTGTTTAAATTTTGATTAAGGTCATGGAAGTGCGTGTTATACTTTGATTTGTGTCTTATTTCATAGCTAAAACATGAAGGAACACTATAGTTAAGAATGAACCACCTTTTTTGTGATTTTACACATTTTTTTCAGTTGGACGGTTATATGTAGGTGCGCCAAATTATCTACTAACTGCACATTTCCTAACCCTAAAAAAATTTCAGATTTTGCAAGGCCATTTTGGCCTGTTGGCTCTGGTCTATGAGAGCTCTTTCCAGGCTGAAACTTCTGTCAGTCTTTCTCAGATTGAAGCATCTGAGAGAAGCGGAGGCCCTCGTTAACCGAATGATTTTTTCGTGTGTGCTGTCGCAATACATGTATGGTTACCTGCCGAGAAGTATTACTGGGGTGTGTGTGGACCTCACGAATTTGTGTGGAGCTATATGGTTCTCAAATACCGCAAAGTCCACAGACCTCAGGCACTCATGTCAATAAACGATCTTCGTTGGGGATGTGGAACATCTGCAGGGCCCGTTGATTTCCTTCAATAATATGCAAATTGCAATGCATTTATTGATGACATTAAGTATTTGCTTCTTAGGAAGAAAGAATGCTAAATGTTGACAGGTGAGATTAAGGGCTTGATGGTTTTTATTTTAAATGAATTTTCTTCATGAACAGTCATAACTGGTATTATGGTAGTAGGCAGATCACATCTCACGGTTCAAAAGGATCACATCAGAATGTCCAAAGTTCGAAGGGTCTAATGTTCGTAGCTTCCACCATTTGAAAGTTAGACATTTTGAATAAGAAGTTCAACGTTCAAAAGGTCCAAACAGACGTGCTCAGATGCCTGAGAGTGGGGTACATGATGACGCAGAGGCGTGCTAAGGCACATGATAATAGGAGGAAATGAGGGTTAGGTTAGGTCAGGTCAGGTGTGTATGCCCTTGGTCCCTATTTCCTAGTCTGGGGATATCACCCCTCTTTCCATAATCTGAGTGCACCTCTGGTCTGAGTACCACTTCATGCTACTCCTCTAACCCTCCCCTCCTTCTGTCTGTTTCACCTCTTGGGATTTTCTTGCAGAATGTGGGGATATTTCTAAAAAATTTCGCAAAGTGGTACCCAGATCAGAGGCGCACTCAGAATCTGGAAAAAGGGGTGATATCCCCAAATTAGGAAATAGGGACCAAGGGCATACACAACTGACCTGACCTGACCAGACCAGACCAGACCAGACCAGACCAGACCAGACCTGACCTGACCTGACCTAACCTAACCCTCATTTCCTTCTATTATCATGTGTCTTAGCACGCCTCTGCGGCATCATGCACCCCACTCTCATGCCTGACTCTCATGCATCTGAACACGCCTTTTTGGACCTTTTGAACGTTGGACTTATTATTCAAAAGGTCTAACTTTCAAAGTGTAGATTCTATGAACATTAGACCCTTTGATCAGCGGACCTTCTGATGTGATCCTTTGAACCGTGAGATGTGATCTGCCTACTACTACCATAATACCGTCATAACCAGGGTAATTCATAACTGAAGCAATAAGCGAAGTTTCAAATGCAATTAACATGGATTAACATTAACATGGATCAATACATGAAGTTTTGAGTGACAATTCCTATCTCAGCATATTCTGAACCACCTCCTGACTAACTAGGTACCTCCTAATTAAAAAATATCACACTATAGATAACTGACATACAGACGCGAGATTTTTTCTTCTCTCTCACCTCAAAAACAAAATAAAAAACAATGAACACACTTGCCTCGTCCCAAAAAATCTGTAGAAAACAGACGGCGCGTTGAAGATATCATGAATCTTACTTTGGTTGAGAAAAAAGATGACGATACATAACGAATTATTTGATCACGTGACTCAAATTTAAGTATTATTTTACCAAGCATACTTCACTTTGGGGCGTTGGGTGCCGTTGTGCAATATGAGCATCATTGCTTGAAATTAGTGACGTCGGCAATGTAAATATGGTCAATATAGGCCAAATGAAGCATAGTGAAATCATAAATATTGATATAGAAAAATTATGCTGAATATTTTATGATGTTACGGATAAATAGAATAATACCAAATTTTCAAAAAAACTTATAAACGCCATAAACCTAAACTAACATATCGTTAAGACCTTGTGCGCAGTGTTCGCCTCGTCTGTCCGTCTGGCTCAAGCGTCTGGCTTACTTATTAGGGAAAGGAGATGGAATGGTGGTGGAGTGTCAGATCGGCAAACATTACCGAGATACGGTCGTGATGTTCCGCCTGTCATCGTAGTATTCTTCATCGTATTAGGATTCGGTCGTCGTCATCCCAGGGAAGAAAAACGGGAACATTCGTCATACTATTTATTGTGAAGAGCTACAGCTGGGGGCGCCGCCGTGAAGAACCAAAAGAAACAGAAAGGTGAGGAACGTCAGCTTGGGCGAGGCCCACACAGTCCACGTGTTCGGTCTGCAAAATGTGACACGTGATTCCCCAAGGAGGCGGTGGTCGCAGATCTAACAGTTTGGATTGATAACCACAGTTGGTGCAGCAATATGGTTGATTTGGCCACTCTTTTTGGTGTACTTTTCTTTTGATTGGTACATCATTATTCCTTGCACTATTCTTTCACTGATCGGCTTAGTTTCCATGGGCGAAAGGTCATCAGAATGGAACAGAGGATTGGGATACAGTGATGGTATTTTAATTTTATTTATTTATTTTTATATGGTAAATGTTTTTATTTATTTGGTATAACTGAGCCGTCCCGGTAGCTCAGTTGGTAGAGCGTTGGGCTCCGGCCCGCTGCTCAGAAGCATGCAGTGGCAGTGCATGTCCAGGCTTGGGATCGGTTCCTGTGAGATGCTCCGGCGCTCAATAGTTTACCCGACGTACAGGTTGGCGGGCAACTGACTGGTGAGAGGGTGACCTGAGCGGGGCGGCCGTCCCTGTGCTTTGTGGGACGTTAAACTTTGGCTTCTAAATTAACCCTCCATTGAGGGAGTTGCTCGTTCGGGTGGTGGGGTCGGGGTCTCCGTGACAAGTCCCTTGATGACTTTAGTGAGACTTTGACTCCAGCAGCCTTACCAGGAACAACTTGAACAAAATTTATAAAAAATAAAAAATCCATGACACTGACCTAGGTCCCATGCACAATTTCAATAACAATAGGACAGTGTCCAGATTGAGATGTAAATGTGTAGTGTCCTGGTCCATGTTTGCGAGCACTCCCCTGCACATCCTGTCATATCTCTGGCTTTATTATGTGCAGAGTATTGTTATGATGATGATGATGATGATCAAAATATATGTTAATGGTTTCAAATATGACCCTGGTAGAGCTTGTGGCAATGGAAATTGGGCTCAATCCTGATACTCATTGATCTGTATCCAGCAAGATCTGGGAGTGTGAGGCAGTGTGATCAAATATTTCAGTGTGGTAAACTGATTAGTTCCCAATGATAGCTGTGTTCATAATAATAAATGTTTGAATACAAATTGTGGGAACAATGACGGTAATGAGGTAGGTGGCTTCACATATGTTACCAGATAACTACAGCTTGATCTGTATGATAAGTGCCACTGTTCAAAAGGTCCAATGGATCAAAGCTTCCTTTAATTAGAATTGCTACAAGTTAAAATACATCAAAAGTGCCACTGTTCAAAACATCCTCCAGTGCAATATTCCTAGTACCACAACTGGCATTGACCACAACTGGTTGGGTTAGGTTAGGTTAGGTTAGGTTAGGTTAGGTTAGGTTAGGTTAGGTTAGGTTAGGTTAGGTTAGGTTAGGTTAGGTTAGGTTAGGTTAGGTTAGGTTAGGTTAGGTTAGGTTAGGTTAGGTTAGGTTAGGTTAGGTTAGGTTAGGTTAGGTTAGGTTAGGTTAGGTTAGGTTAGGTTAGGTTAGGTTAGGTTAGGTTAGGTTAGGTTAGGTTAGGTTAGGTTAGGTTAGGTTAGGTTAGGTTAGGTTAGGTTAGGTTAGGTTAGGATAGGCTAGGCTAGGCTAGGCTAGGCTAGGCTAGGCTAGGCTAGGCTAGGCTAGGCTAGGCTAGGCCAGACTAGGCTAGGCTAGGCTAGGCTAAGGAGGCGCATGGCGTACTGGCGGCAGCTGATGAAGGCGGAAGTGCCACCGGCAGGTTAGGGTGCCCCACAGCCCAGCTTGCTGAGTCGAGGAAAGGTTAGGTCAAGTTTGGTTATGTTTTGCTACATGTAGAAATATTTTGAAAAAATTACGAAAGATTTTTGAAAAAGTGTCACTCAGCAATGCCAAAAAGCAGTTTGGGCACTAAGAAAGATGTTTCAGCAACACCAAAAACAGCTCAACCACTTGGAATATTTCACTGGAGGAAGCTTTGAACAGTGGCACTTACGATATGGATCAACCAGTGGCGCTTTTTTCGGAAGGAAGTATTGATGCATAGGGGCTTTTGAACTGTGGTACTTATGATGTAGATTAGCTTGCTGTGATTCTATCTGGCAACATGTGTGAAGCCAGCTACCTCGTTACCACAATGACTCCTAGTTGGAAACACTTGTTTCAAAGATGAAAACCCCTTCCAAAAGAGGAAACCCACTTGACAGGACTTCTCTGGGCTTTCTTAAAACTTTTCCTAAAGATTTTCTTTAGAAATATTACATCATCAGAATCAGCAAGGCACACTCTATTGAGCATGACCCTGTAGCGTAACTCCCACTTAAACCCTCATTTTCTAGTGGCAGCTCTGCCATAGAGGCACATTGGGCACTGCCTAGCCACTTTTGAATGTCGATGAAGGTATGTACTTTATGTGGAATAAATATAATTTGGCTCGATGTTTAAGTCACAGAGAATGTTCCTTTTTTGGATCACTCGGTCAAAGAGCCGATAATTTGCATCTCTGAGAATCCACGTTTGCAGCTCTTCCTGTCAACAAATGTGATATTAGGCACTTCACGATTTCGCAGGATCTGCCTGACACTGTGGCAAACCTAACGTGCGCTTTTTTATTGACATCTCTAATACCTCATTCATTCGGACGCGAGTACCAGCTCGTTAAATCCCCAACCCAGGCTTGCCTTAGATGCTAGCACGTGTGATGCCGCGTCTTAGGAGCTTGATTACAACGGATTCGTTTATTGGCATTCTCGTATTCGTGGATGTCTAGCCTTGTCTAGTGCGGGACAGTTGTTTGGCAATTATTAGCGAGATATTTAATTTGCGAAACCTTTATGAAGAACCTGAGTCCTGGCACAAAATCTGGCGGATGAAATTTAAAAAATCCGTTCACAAATCGATCGTACAGCGAGAAATTGGACGCCATAAACAATGAAGTGCCGAAGCTGGCCTTGAAATTCGAAGCTCTCGTGGGTACTTTGTCCTTCCCGGCTTACTTACCTATCTACTTATCCTTCTTGAATTTTACCTTGTACCTTCATATACTGCCGCATAACCGTTTCCACAATCCACCGACAGATGTTTTTATGATAAAATAAACATTTAAACATAAATATTACTTTTTGTTCATCGACTTGAGCTTGCCCCTTCTCTAGCCGACCTGCTGGAATCGCCCCTGTCTAATATCAGGTAAAAAGCCTGGGCGACGTCCTTACCTCTAAGCCAATCGTGCCTAGGCTGTCATAATGTTCAAGCGCCGCCACTGTCATTTTAAACACTTTAAACACTTATACTGAGGATATTATCTGTTCCTCCCTCTCCCACCTTAACATGCGCATTGACGGGGGTCTGAGCCACCTTCGGATTGACTAGGGGGCGGGTACCCGCCCCCTAAGATCTCGAGAACCACGGTAGGTAGCGAAAAACGGTAAACGGCGTTGGGTAGCCCATCCGCTTCTTCATCGAAAATATTTGAACCATTTTTTTGTCAGGTCACATTTAAGGTCACGAGAGGTCAAAACATGCCGTCATAGGGATAACATGTAAATAGGGTTTTTCGGCCATTACATCTGAACAAGTAAAGATAGAGCAAAACGACTTGAACTATATGAATCCTCGCAGGAAGCCGAATCGAATGATATATAATTTGACCTTGCTAGGTTAAATCAAGGATTTGACCTGACCTGAGGTCAGGTCAGGGTCAAATTATATAAAATGCATATCATTAGAACCGCAAAGCCAAGGCGAGTCCAATGCAGCTAAAATAAACACTCTATCGCCATCCGTTACTGAGTTATTCAGTAAAAATAATATTTCCCATGTATTACCAATGGAGAGATCATGCCTCGTACCTGACCTTAGGTCATCGATATCAAAAATACCGGAACATATTTTAGAGAACTCGGTGGGCCCATTATGTGATATGAGTTTCAATTGGATAA
The DNA here is from genome assembly GCA_034440635.1 of Lepas anatifera. Lineage (NCBI taxonomy): Eukaryota > Metazoa > Arthropoda > Thecostraca > Lepadidae > Lepas > Lepas anatifera. Next base: position 54,167 of record JAOTON010001732.1, on the reverse strand, counting down.
GTTCACCCTGCTCCGATTTATGCTCTCTTAAACTTTTTTTAGGTCGGGTCACTTGACCTGTACTGGTGACCTGACCTGCGATGACCTATCCTTAAAATTTTCACAGAAGTTGCAAAAATGATGAGGGAAAGGTATACCAAGTACGGCGGCGCTGCGCGCCGCCGTTTTTCTGCTATCTCCGAAAAACCCGAGGGGGCGGGTACCCGCCCCCCGTCAATGCGCGTGTTAAGCTATGTCTATGGCCACCCTTGAATGCAAATACATGCTTTAGATACAGATGTTTGGTTAGTTGATGCATCTGCTTGTTCTTCTTGGACATCATCCTTCAATCTTGGTATATCAATGTGCTAAGATTGAGAGAGTTTTAGAGCGTAGATTTGTAGTGGTATTTGACAGCACAATCATCCTGTGTGTCAACCTTTTGATGTATGGTCTGATATTGGCGATATTGGAAGATGACCCGGATTCTGTCATGTACAGTTGGGTTCATTGGAGTGAATGGTCCTAATGATATTGGAACCGCTTCCCTATACAAGCATGATGCAATTGGGGCGTTCCAACACAGATTAACCAGGGCCTTACATAACATAGTCACAGATTTTGTTTTAATTTTGTCTATTGAGTAATCAGGAGCGTGGAATCCTTATCTGAGATTATTTCTTTCCTCAGATGTAAGGTTTCAGGCTTACATTTGGAAGAAAATCCTGAAAATTGCCAATTTCGTGAAAACATGGTGATATACCTACAACAATTATTTTCGGCGTTAACTTTCAATTCTTAGTTTCACATGATATGGGGCTGGATTGAGCATGTAACAGCCGAAGTTGAGGTGTCTCGTTTTTTATTCGAACCTTTGAATCTTTTTAGAGATATGTTGCCTATTTTTCCAAAGATTTTTGGAAAGTGTGTTCAGAAATTCACGTTAAATGTGTAAAAAGCAAAAATGTGCATCGATATGTCCTCTATTTAGTGAAGTCAATCATTTTTTGCGTTCTAGAGTTTATCAATGTCTAATCAGCCATAGAATGGCGCCATACGCCCAAAAATCGACAGCCCTGCGCGCCCGGCCGTCGTCTGCGCGGCCGCCGGTGGGTGGGCACGGGCAGTAGATTGACTCGGAGGCGTATTGGCTCTTGCAAGCATGGTTAAAGGTGGGAAGCAAAAGCAGAAAAAGTCTCTTGTTCAACAGGAGTTGAAAGGAATGCAATTTTAGTTCGGTTACGAGTGTATGGCTGCCATATCTCTTCAGATTTAAATTGTTTATTTGTTACTTCAACAAAATTAGTGCACTCCTTCCGTTAGTCGTCACAAGATTCACCAACCCTATACACTGGGTTTCTCAGTTGCCACTACGAACATCACTTTAAATGGCACACAGGCGAACAAATCCACAAACGTGATTGTACATATCCACGTGGCAAATGGGCATGTCTATGTGCTACGAATTTGCACTCAGTTCAAAAATGCTGGTTGCAAAGTTCTTGGTGGTCTATGATTCCATTAACCCGCGCCCCGGTGGGCATCCGAGCCACCTTCGCCCTGGTGGGGGTGTTTGAACACCCCCTCGATCTCGGCCCCTATGCGGTATAGCGAAAAAACGCGAAGGCTGGTAGATAGCTCAAACAAATTCATGAAGAAACTTAAAAAAGAGTTTTTGGGCTCTATCGTCTGACAGAGTTTAGTTAGAATACTTTTTTAGGCACCATTCGCTTTCTCTCGTCACGGCGAATCGAATAATCCATAATATGACCATACTAGGTCAGAACTCAAACATGAGCTTACCTCAGGTCAGGTCAAAGTCAGTTTTAAACCTAGCATAGTCAATATGCATATCAATCGACTCGCAATAGTAATCTGAACGCAATTGTATCAAAATAACATTTTTATCATCATTTCCATGCACAGTTACGTATTTAAGTCTGAAAACTGCTTAAATAGCCCCAGATGACCTATCAGAGGTCACAGGTGACAAATTGCAACATGAACCTGGAAAGGGGCCCTAGATACTATGATTTGGAGAATTTGAAGGTATTCTCAGCTACATCTACACAAATACAGCCCAATTTCTGTGTTCCCCATGCATTTCCAATGGAGAGGTCATGGTCCGTACTTGACCTTAGGGCATCGATGTGAAAAATCCCGGAAAATATGTTACAGCACTCGTGGGCCCATTATGTGGTATACGTTTCAATCCAATAGATTCACCCATTTCTTACTTATGCCACCTTCAACATTTTTGAGGTGAGCTCTCTTGATCTGCACTGGTAACCTGACCCGAGGTGACCCAACCTTAAAATTCTGCGGGAAGTTGCGAAATTTATCAAGTACAAGGTGTATCAAGTACGATGGCGCTTCGCGCCACCATTTTTCGTGCCGCTGGAAGAACCCGAGGGGGTGTTTAAACACCCCCCACCGGAGCGAGGGTTCAGCTTCTCCATTTTATCAAACACATGAAGGTGTTTGTTATTCTACTGATAATACCTCCATTTTCAGAACACGAATAGAATTGGTCACCTGAGGCTCAATTCCAATGTTACGAGCCTTATATGCGACGGATTTTGCTCATGTTTTGATAAATTTTTGGATCGGATCTAGTTGAGTGTTGTGGGAATGCCCTAGAACCCTAAAACTATGATAAAACAAAAGACAGTGAAAGCGCTAAAAGACTTGCAGCCTACAAAGGCAAAGTCCAGAAACTAAAACGTCTAAACCCTAAAAATCCCCAAAAGGCTAAGTCAATGTAAAGATAAAGAAAAAAGCGTGGGGTGAGGTAAATGCAACGTTTCGGTCTTTGACCATCGTCAGGCGAGGAGACTCCGCTTTGACTCCTCGCCTGACGATGGTCAAAGACCGAAACGTTGCATTTCCTTCATCCCACGCTTTTTTCTTTATCTTTACCTTGACTTAGCCTGTTTGGGCTATTTAGGGTTTAGACGTCTTAGTTTCTGGACTTTGGCTTTTTAGGCTGCGTCTTCTAGCGCTTTTAATGTCTTCTATTTTATCATCTTTTTAGGGTCCTAGGTAATTCCCACAAAACTCTACGGTTTATGGCACCCTATCTACAGCAGGCTTTCCGAGAACTTATCGGATCTAGTTGTTTCAAGAAGAAACAGGATTGCTCAGTTATTTGAAGTGTCGTATGAAAGCTGTGTTCCAGCTTGGTTTGAATATCTTGGATAAGCTGCTGAACGATTCTACAGTCCAAAACAAGTGTTATTTTCTCAATGCCATGAGAACAGAGGTTACAAGAATATATCGTGGCTAAACCTATTGTATACAAAAAGGTTAGCCGAACGTTGTCCTTAAAATCTATTGCCAATTTGAGACATTCATGTGTATTTTAAAACCGAAGAGACTTAAGTAGCTCGATCTGTTTTGAGTGTTGTAACAACATCGTATCGAACACGGATGAACCTTGGCCGCGGTTTTGCGATCTCCACCTCGACTTTTGCGCCAGTGTCTTTATGACACGCGCGAGGTGTCGATGGCCAGTACGCATCTCATGAAGCTGGGAGCACATCCTCCACAGTCGGTATTACATTGTTACTTGAGTGGTTGGTGTCCGATGAAGATAAGGCATGGCTTCGAGGGTGGCTACTTCGTTTCGCACGCCAGTTTCGTGCTGTCGGCGTTAGTGTTCGCACTTTTTTGCGGCATAGGAGTGGTAGAATGATACGGGATAAGATGGTTTATTGCAGGGCTGGCAGCAGCCGGTAGAAAGTGGTTTAAACCACTGGTTTAAACTGGTTTAAACCGGCTGGCATAAACTCGGTGGCATAAAGTGGCAAAAACTTTGAAATACTAAATATTAACTATTATATTCGCGTTGGATATGAGTGTAAGGGCATGTTCTGGGGTGAAAACGTATATTTTTGTGTATTGGGAGGCTTCAGCACTCTCTTCTTCCATTTCACCACACAACTTCAATAATCTGTTCAAACCGAATGGTCTTTTATGGCCGGAACCAATCCATTGGCAGATCCAGGGGGAGAGGCCAGCCCTATAAAGTCAAAAATAGCGTTGCCCCCCCCTCCCCACGGCCGGCAGCAAAAAATCTTAGAAGCAGTCGGCTTCCATTTAGGCTGTGTGCCATTTTTTTGTTCATCGGCTTTTTTATTTATTTATTTAGGGCCACTCCCAACAGGCACACTTGCCCACTTACAGGGAGTGTTGGCGTGGGTGTTTAAGGATCCTCTCCACCGAGTCAGATCGGACACGGAAGGCGGTTTCCCGCCGTGGGGATTGAACCCACGTTAACACCCGCACTGGGGGGGGTCTGGCACTAACGCGCGCTGGAGGGGGCCTGGTAGGCCCCCTAAGATCTCGGAAACTAAGAGGCATAGAAGAAACGAAATTTGAGAGGTGGGTGGGGGTTATAGTGATCTACATCATGACCACTTTTTATTGACCTAGGTCAATCTCTTCAAGGTCAAACGAGGTCATAAAGGTCAAAACTTGGCCATGCTAGGGACCGACTGGTAAATGCCGTGATTATGCGGGAAATGGCGGGAATCAGTTAAAGGTGGACCAGGGTCATATAGAGAAGGTCTCAAAGAGTCTTCCCTTCCATTTTGGGGTCAAGGTCATTCAAGGTCATTGACCTGTAAGGTCACAATATAGTATACTACTTATAATGTACACTTTGAATAACACTATAGCCACTGTTTGGCGGGAAATGAGGATTGACCTTTGCCAATGACTTTTGACCTTGCCATTTGACCTTGATCTTGGTATTGGAGTACCTTATCGATGGCGTCATAGCATAATGTACGTCAGACCGGGTAACGTCATTTGACCGGAAGCACTGTGGTCAGTGACCTTGAAAGTGCAGATATGACCTTGACCTGTGACCTTTGACCTTAACCTTCATGTGAGGTGACCTTGACATATAATCCCGGTTATATGGTGTTATGACTTCGCCACTCGGTGTCGAAGTCATAACAATGCAAGCTAACTGGTCCGACCGTGCAATTACGGCGATCTCATAATGCAGGTCTGACTTTGAAAGCCTATAAGTCGAAACATTTTCGACCGATTTTGAAAAAAATATTCACCAATCGACGCGCTATTAAATTCTGTTTAATGTGGCAAAGTATCGTGTTTCGGCTACGAGCGGTTCTCCGGCCACCTCGGAAAAACAGGTGGGGGGGGCCTCCGAGGCCCCCTCCAGTGCGCGTGTTAAGCCATGCTATCCGATCCGAAGACTGGCAAAGAAGCCACTAGGCCACCCGGCCCTAAGTGATCAGTTTTTTTGCCGATCAGTTTGCCCCGCCCCCAAACGGACCGCCTGGATCCCCAAGTGACCTCACCTTTCTGATATGAAGGGTTTTTACAATGGATGAAGTGTCGTTGCTTCTATTTTTAGTTAGGAACCGGGACATACATTTTAGATGACGCCACAAGTGAAATACCACATCAGAAATGTAGGTCTGTCAATATAAAGATTTGTTCTGTAATCGCAAGATATCGTATGCATATTATTAAATAACAATTTGGTCCATTCAACCCTATCTTATTTTACACAATTTATTTTACATATTTTATTCGAAGAGACAGTAGCCCCAGGGTAATAGAGGACAGTAGCCCACCCAAGGGGGAGAGACAGACGCAGGCACCCATGGAGGGCAGAAATTAGCCTGATCTAGCTTTTGGTACCAGTTCTACTCTCACCTTGCCGTCCCTGCCCCTAGTGTGCCGCCCATGCGCTGAAGCATTCGCCCAAAATGTGATTCAAGCCGCCCCTGTTTCGAAACCACCGCCTCCTCACCAGGGAAAGAGATCCTGCGCATGACATGCCGCCCCCCATCCGCCTGCCACCGCCCAAACAAAAATCCTGGGTGTGCGCCTGCCAAGAGATAATTGTATGGTATAACGGACCACTGGGGGTACAAGCCACTATGTTTGAGAGCTTATGATCAGAAGAAACGAACAAAGTACCTCGAGGAGACAACATGTTTGAAAAAGGTGAATGTCTTAACCAGAACAGGTCAGCCAACGCTGATCCTCACTTGATAAGTATAGCTTACAGAAGCTGGAAAGTACTGCATATAATGAAGTTTCCATATATTCAGGCTGAAATAATGTCCTTCGCCATAAAAGATCCAGTACACCAGTCACTCACAGAGGCTTGGGAATCCCCAGCTTGTACCCTTTCTAATGTTCGCCACTGTTCGGCGTTGAAGAAGACTCAAAATTGTCACCAAATACGACATGTAAAGTAATAACAGTCTTCGCAGTAATATGTCGTGCACCTAAAAGGCGCTTGCCTTGCCTCCGACGGAGAACTGCATCGGAAACCCCAACGCATGGGCTGGATTCGTACCGAGCTCGAGCGGCTTGACTTTCTTGTCAGGAAAACTGTCATATTTCATCTAGGCTACCACCAGACATCCGAATTAGCCCCTGTTTGATTCAGCTGACAATATTATCGATGATTAGCAATTGAACTGATTAAAATGTGGATAGCATGCGATCCTATCTGCGTTTGCTGCACGAAGGCTTAAGACTAGAAAATATATAATGCTAAATAAGATGATCAGAATACTGGAAATACAGTGTAATTATCAGCATGATGCTGGTAACAACTATTGGAAAATGCTTTAAGTTCAGTTTCCATAAATAATGGAAAATTTGGCCTCCCCGAGTTTTTGCCACTTCCTGCCACTTTTTGCCGGTTTAAACCGGTAAAAACCGGCTGGCGGCAGAAACCCCTCTCAACTGGCAAAAATGCCAACCCTGGTTTATTGTGCTGACTACAGGCTCTACTTTTCTAGATTCTTGACCCCGGCGCCAGTCCCGGCGCCGGCAGGCCTTGACTGATCCCGGCAAGGTCCCGGCAAGACCCAACGTGGTCCTGGCAATAGTCCCGGCAAAAAAGTCTGGTCAAAAGGAAGAAATGTTCAGCTTTGTCTGATACGTTACAACCAGTGACTTTGATATTCTATTTCGAATGGCACTTCTTATAACTAAATTGTTACATTCCTGGTCTATGAACGGAATTCAGCTCAGCGCAAAGTGCTACAACTTGCTTACAGTGTACTTCCAGTCTTCAGTATTCGGAAAGTTTAAACTCATCTTGGAGGGAAAAGTTAACTCGAAAGATTGGTATTATGTAAATAAAATTAAGAGCTGTTCATAAATGATGTCACCTCTTATAGGAGTTTCTAGACCCCCTCCTTCCCTCGTTTTGCAATTTTAATAAGGCATTCCCGTCTCACTTCGAATTATAGGCAGTCCCATCGTTTTCTGTCAAGCTGAAGAAGAGCTCAACAGCAAAAAAAACTGCTGCAAGAAAAGGCCTTCCCCATGCCATGGTAATGGGTAGAAATCCTGGGGGTTTGGGGGCTAGGACCCCTGGATTTTTGGTCTCCCATAGACTTTGTATAGGGCTTGTACTGCCGTACCAGCGTTAACCAAACCAAAACCCCCTGGATCGAGGAGAGATTTCCAGCCATGGCTATGATATGTCACTTTTCGGCCTGCCTTCTCCCCCGTGACGTCATTTATGAACAGTGCCGTATAGGTTTACCAATACTTTCTTAGGATAATACTTTGATTTAGGACTTTATTTATATGCCTTCATAATACAAGCAACAACTACCACCAGCTTTTTTGTTTTGACTGACAGCAGATGAAAATATCTGCTGTAGAATGTAAGTGAAGAATCATCATTCTGCTACCTCCTAGTGGAATGAAAACATTCTGACGTTCTGCAATTGTAGGTACCTCATATATAGATAGGATCTCATAACCCTGAATCTCTAACCCATTAACATAGAACTAGGAAGCTACTTAATTTCTAATGTTTATATATAGAATACATTATTTGGGCCTGATGCCATGGTAAATAGCCAATCAGATAAAATCCCTCTTCCCCTTATTTTGATATTCTCCAACTTTCCCCCATGCAAGCACCACACAGGCTACCATTATCTAATGCAAGACGAGGGGTTTAAACATTCAATCCTTGCCAGGATTATTTTGCTTCAATGTGTGAAAACCACCAGCCGATATTTGTATGCACAATCAGTTCAGATTAAGAAAATAGCAACCATACCCAGCCTTAAAAATCATGAGCCGCAAAAGGTAAAGTCTGAGCCTTCCTCCGAGCTGTGGAAAGCTTTTGCAAGGTATTATGACCTCACCCAGTACTGTACGGAGTAGGTAGGTACCCACCTATCTCCTGTAAAGTCCTGTAGATATTTAAGATGGGAGAAATGGTTCGATCAATCGTGAATTTCCCGAAAGGTAGGCTGCAGTATCAAGGATAAGAAATGAACCCTCATTCACCATATCCCTTCCAACAGCAAACGCAAATTCCTTCCACGCACTCACTCAATTTTCAGTCTTCCTTCCAATAACCATACTGACATACTGACCCAAAGCAATAGAGATACTGTACTGACCTCAAAATTCGGTATATTATGTTGGTGACATTCCCGCCTCAAGACAGGGCTCGCCAAGGTTACCGAACTAACTAAAAAAAACTCACCGCCTGCACTTGCGCACCCATTCATGACATCCGAGATCATTTCGGCCTCCCAAATACGACAAAATGACGTCATTGTTCCGAATGAACGAAATCAAGCTGAGGCCTTTTCACCAAGGCCAATTCGGTACTTGGATGTCTTTGGAATCCCATTTCTCATTAATAAACGCACGGTTGAGGGCAATCGAACGCTAGAAATGCTGCTAAAGCATGTTTCAACTTAAAACTAACAAAAATAAAAATAAAACTGTATTTTACGAAATATATTGAAAGGTGGAATCGGCCTCACTTAAAGTGGATATTTTTACCGAAATCACGATGTTGTTCTGCGCGCTTGAAAATTTCAAAGAAGCTCTTTAACCGCATAGTAAAAATACCCAGAAATTACCGATAAATTTTTCTTGAAGGAAAATTGTACTCTTTTCCAACTTTTTTTTCAGAAAAATGATATATACCCTAATTTATTCATCAATGTCACTAACACTAAAAAATAGTCCAAAAATCAGGGTTGACTTTGGCAGCCTCCCTGGAAATTATAAGATTACTTTCACATTATTGATTGTCTTGATATAAATCCACGTTTCATTTTCAACCTTTCAAATGTGACTTGTATCCTATTCTAATGCGAATAACTGCTGAAAATTAAAAGTGGACGAAAACGAATGCTCCTCGATCCAATCGGCCTCACTGAAGAAATACCAGCGTGAAGTATTTCCTTCGCCTGAAAATTTGGTAGCAGCCAATCCCAAGCCGGCTTAGGCAAAAAGTATGCACCATCTTTTTTATTTGAAAGAGCCAGAAACTTCTGGGACATGACAAAGTTTGTTATACCTCCAGAAAACCTTTGTTACCTCAATTTTCCCATGCCACCGTTGGTGCTTTTCCAGTGGGTTTTATGCTATAGTTTGGGGCAGGCCGGGCTTGTTTTGTTTTGTTGTCGCCATGCGTGTGTTCTTGGTGCATATGGGAGCAGTATTGGAGTTTGAGATTGGCGAGAGGACGTAATCAGGCAAGATATTACATCAATGGTGGTTGGGAATTATACTTATATGGTTTAGGTATTCACTGACAATTTAGATGTGTATTCTACCGGTTTCCATGCCCGGGATTCCTCTGCCAAGTGAGGCCAAAACAAGTCCCTGGTGAGCCCTAAATAAATCTGAAAAAGATACGTTTTCCACTTAAAATTGTGAATTTCAGGACACTTTCTGGACGAATGATATATTGAGCTCCTGGGTTTTTCGTCTTGCTTTACAACTTGGCTATCTCAGTTAAAATCACGTTATAAAGGTGTCACATTCCCTTCAAGAGTCGCAGATGATCATTCGTAGTTGCAGCGCAGTTCTGATGCATCGATTTTGACGGCTATTGGTGACTTGTGATGTCGCAAAGAAGCAATTAGTGTGTGAATTCGTCATCATGAAACTAGTGCGATGTGTCTCCGTGCAAAACAACATACAACGGTCGATATTGTCCGAGCGCGTGAGTGCCCCCCTCTCCGCCCCCCGGCGTCGCGATATAACTGTGCTCAGTTGTCCCCGATACTATGTTCCCGAGTGCAAAAAGTGATTTAGACAAACATTGGTTCTGTTTTAGACTCAAGGGATAGGTGTGTGAAAGTAAGTTTGTAGTTATAACTATGACGGAATGATGTAAAGATAGGCCGAGCGCAAGGACTTGCTGCCAAATTATGTTGAATTGTGTGAGACACGTTGAGTATTCTATGAAAATTGTGTGCTTAGGGAGCCATCTTTTTCGGTCATCGATGGCGAAATAGTCGTCCATATAGACTAGATATGTCGATCTTCAGCGGAGGTATGGCACCTTGGCACAACTCCAGACTGCAGGGGTTTTAGAGCAAATTGTATTGAAAAATTGATGTGGCATTATCTGTGCTGAAAAATGTCTGATATGCCAAACAATAAGTTGTATTTAATTTCCCTCTGTTAGAGGTAAAACAAGGCTCCAAATTGCATGACGTCACTCGGCGTACGATGTGGTAATGCTTTGTGCCATATTGAGCCTTTATTTTCGCCACGAATGAATACAAATTCAAATGAAGTGTGTTTAGCTAAACGAGGCTATTATTAGGAGCCAAAAATACACTTATCGACTTGGGCTATTTCTCTTGATAGACGAAAACATTTCACAACTCAAACCAGTCATGGAAGAAAATAATACGCATTTACAGTCGTCAGTGCCGAAGGCACGTTTAGCACTCAGTGGCGGATCTAGGAGAGGGGGGGCAAAAATACATTTGCCACCTCCCCAAACGGAAAAGCTCGGGGAAAACTGTGTTTGCCCCCCTCCCCCCACCCAAAGCGGTCGACCTCCTTTTTTCCGAACTCCGTTTTAGTTTATAAGCAATATTTTGGTGCTTCAACTCTCAATTTCAAACAGAACCAGTTAAGTTCAGTGTAAATATTGGGCCTTAAATAGGAAAAAGTATCTCGAGACCATATTTTGCACTCCGTGACGTTTTTTTGCTTTTCGTCTCAAATGCTCTAAAATTCAATTCTACTGTCGAGTCATATTGTACCACAATTTTTCACAGCGTGACGTTTTCTTTCGACTTTGGGTCTGCCCCCCCAGACCGACCGGCTAGATCCGCCACTGTTAGCACTTCAGTTGTAAAGAGTTCCAAACCAGAAACATTCGTCGGCGCAGTGGACCTGAGCATAACGATAGTTGGCAAGTTAAGCTCATATCACAGGCGCTCGGTAAGCAGTGAGTATTTACCCTTTTCTCTGCTGACGGTAAGTTCTGGGGTAGTGGAATTTCGATTAAGTGCTTTCTCGCATGCTCTATCACATGACTATCTCAGCTCAAATTCCATTATATAGGTGCCACATTCTCCTAAACCGAATCGTTTAACCGAAACAGGTTCGGTTACCGAGAAAAACCCAGCACCGAGTCGGTAATCGGACCGCCAATTGCAGGTTTTAGATCACATTTCAGTTGTACTGAAACTTATTTGTGTGTGTTTTTTTGCGGCGTATTAGTAACATCATGGTCTGGCGTTTTATTATATTATTATTCCGTGCTTGAACGCATTGTTTTGGGCCGACATTATTATCTTCAATATTTTTTAGCTGCTGTCGATATCTGTTAGCTGCATTTTCCGATAGTCTAAGTCGTTTGCTGGTTACAATTTATCTACGTTTTACCCACGGGTTTCTTTCATATTATTGACAGCTGATACGATGCTAGACCTATGCGTAAGTTGTGCGATAAAGTAAGCTCAGACCATCACTCCGGGTCATTCTGCTTTCCTTTCTGCACTCGTCGGGAGGCGTCAATATACCTGGTCAATGTCTTGGAATTGTGTGTGATTTGCCACTAATTTGCAAATTGCGAGCCGTGTTGAAAAAATCGGCTTCTGATATGCTATTGACCGTCAGGTTTGCGATATTAATAGAATGCCCGTTGGTGTTCCTTCCGTGTGCCGTGTCGACATTCCAGCCATTGAAACATGGCTCTTTATGTGAAGATCCACGCACCTACTGAACTTCTGCTCAAGGCTTTGCCACAGCCTTTTTTATCGTTGACCGCCACATTGGATCGCTTGCCCAACAGAACGAAACACACAGCGCGTGGTGAGAAGAAGTCTGTGAATATGTGGGTGATGATGTGGTGAGGTGGCGCGCCTGAGATCTCCCGTGGTCCGCAGGAATGCCGAAACGGAAGCGAGCGAAGACTGTTGGGCTGGCCAAGACTGCACGTGCCGGAAGTCCAGAGTTGTGGCCGGGAGAGCCGTTCGCCGGCGACGTCAGCCGCCACGGCGACGCGTCAGATACAGAAAGTTCGCACAAGTCTTCGGTGGATGAGAAGACAAGCATTTCTGCACCCGCTGAAAGTACTGCTCCCCCATTGGAGAGTACGCCTCCAGAGGGAGGCTTCCTGCCGCCATCTTCAGCATCTGAAGACGAATCTTCTGGCGACGAGCTGATTAGGTCAACGCCCTCGTTCGTCCAGTCGGAACGATTGAAGAAGGGGGATCTCGCATGGGCCAGGTATCGTGGCCTTTACCACATAGTGGTAGTGACTGGTGCTTCGAAGAAAACCATATCTTTCAAGTACGTGCATGACCTAATGGTTGCGGGCAAACGTGCGAGACCGTTTCGTGCCGCCCCCAGCAAGCTTATTCGTTATCGTTTGGGTGCCTCGGTGGAGCAGTCGGCTACCGCACTGAGCCGCATGGCAGACCGCAATGTTATAAATCTGGCCGTGGAAGCGGCGGAGGTCTACGCCACGCGACTGGCCAGCACCGAGGAGGACATTGCGCCTGAGGCGTATTTCCAGACCGAGTGCGATTGCCTAGTACGCACGTGTTACGGCCCATCGTCGCCAGTGAAGCCAGTGGTAGAGTCGCTGGTAACCAGAGAGATGGGAGAGCCTGCCAGCCCTCTGGCGCCCGTGTCAGGGAGGAGAGCGAGGGGAACTCCGGCAGTGATGCTGAAGAAAGGGAGGGCGCGGAGGCCGAAAGCGACGAGAAGGTACTCACCAGTGCGGTTCCGCCGCTCAGTGCTAGCCAGTTGGCAGAAAGAACACGGCACGCGGAGTCAGCTCTTGCGATCATTCAGAGCAAGGCGTGCCAGCGCCACCTCACCGCTATAAGCACCGGCAAGAGAGCCTCCTGGAGGCGTGAAGCCTTTCTGGCTGGACGCAGTCGCCAGCTGATGATGTCGGCTGGCACTGGTGACCCTGTCCTTCTACCCGGACCTGCTGGCGTCCGCTGCCGAGGCCGTGTCCGCCTTCGTCGACCGCCAGCGCTCGGCGCCGCGGCTGGACCGGCAGCAGTACCTGTGGAGTGTGATGTTGCCGGAGGCGGTGATGTTCGCGGCGAGCCGGCTGGCGGGTAAGGAAAGCACCCCGACCCAGCTGGAGCACGAGGTGCTGGCCGGCTCCTCCAGGTTTCACACCGCGGCGCCAGGTCTCGAGCTGATCCCACAGGGCCTGCAATCGTGCAAATGATTCATGTGTGGTGAAATACCTACACTTGCTTTTCGCACAGTGGGTTCGTAAGATAGCGAGATAAGAAGGTCTTAAACACGATTAACCTTGGATCATATCTGCTTTGCCAGCATGGCTTATTACCGGCCCCAATCTGCCTGCTTGATTGCTCATTTGTAAGTACAATCACAAATGCTCTGATTTGTCTGTGGTCGCTTTTCGTGTTCTGTATATGTATACGATTTTAATGGGCAACAGACAATGTTTCGCTAGTAGCTTAGTCATTAAAGTAAAACAAGAAAATGATAGTTGTAATGATATTTGTGACTGACATGCTGTTCCGGGAAAGTTCATAGTGGGAATGATCGCGCTCAATTTGGTAGCCTTGTGTGGGCTGTGCTCGAGAGTATGTAAAATCAACATGTGATATCGAATTGAGATATTCCTCTGCGGCGGGGATCATCTTGCAGTCCCACCAGTGAATGCATATATCTTGTAATCTATTTTTCAACATTAGTTGGACGTCATAATACTCTACTCGATTCGACGCCGAGCTGAGGTTTGTTGATGTATGTTGGAATGATCAGCGCCCTGATTATTCTCATTGCTTAAAGTGAACTGTATTTCCTGATTAAAGTTGAACTGTCTTCGTCTGGTAAGCCAAATGCTATCCGACGTCGGATTCCAATACACGGAAAAGTGCTGAACCGTTCAATTTGAGAATCCAGCAATCCGCAGGTTGCTGAAATATCCTCATATCACTTGCTCTCTTAGGCTCACGTGGGCTTTTTTGGCATCTTCAGAATTGAGAAAAATAGTCACTGACATCGATGTTTGTAGTCGGAAAAGTAACGCTGTTAAGCTTAGTTGCTCTACTGGAAAGTGTGCTGTCCGTTTGTGGTCGGGTTTGCGCTGCCGGTAGCGATTTCTTCTTGGCTGTGTCGAAGTAACTTATCGATTCTCTGAAAATCAGTATGCGTGCTTAAAACCCTAAAACGCACTTTTTGTTTGATATCTCATGTACAGAACGGATTTCTAAAGCTGAGCTCCGAAACTCGTTAGAGATTCGTGGTGATCCCGTTGGAACATGGCTATTTGCTGATGTCAAATGGAGTTGGTTTTTCAATAATTGCCAAGGTTTGACGAAAAACGAGAAAAAACGACAAGCACACCTGTTTTTAGAGAGGGGGTGGCAGCGAGTCGCGTGCCGTGGAATTCCGGAGTCTTGGAACACGAATGCGCTTGGGTCAGGTTTTTTATTCAGTTCGATTTTCCACTCGCATAGCGGCCGAAATCTACGCTGGTTGCCAGATCCAAATCAGCTTGCACCGAACAACTTCGCTGAGAACCGTAAAAAGATAAGCATATCAGCAGAGCCCCGACCCGTAAACAGACGTAAAGACCAACTCCGTATAAGTAGCAAGGGAGTTGCGCGATAACGACATCGTGGAAACTACTCCGCACGTAAGGTATGTGTCTGTGAATTCCCATAAGACGCCTGGGTTCTGTTTACACATTTGTGTTCTCAGATCCATGAGCCTCTATTTGAGATGCAACAACCTATAGTTTACTATCTGGAAGGATTGTGAATCACTGGTCATCGTTAAAATTTACGAAAAATGGAAGTTGTGAAGAAAAAGACACTCGATGGACATATATACAAGTTCATATTTTAAATCAGCTCGTTCTAAGCTTTAGATCAAGCATATTTTGGCCTTTCAGGCGGCAAAGTCGTTCCCGTGAACCGTGTTCAATCGCTCAAAACAAAAATATCGCCTCTGTTCTTACTACCCTGGGGTGACCTAAGCATCGTCTGTAATTACCGAGCTCAGCTGAATTGACTGTGGCATGTAATGTTGCAAAAGTCATGCCATTTGTTAACATTCATCACGTGGCATGCGTTATCAGATGGAAAGGGATTCCATCGTGGCTTGAAATCTGGTTATGTGTTGAAGCGTCTCAACCGAATGCAATGAACCAGATTACCTATCGAAAACGTTGATGATTACGAGGTTGTGGTAACTTGCCCAATACATTCATTCCCGGTTGCTTGTTGTATTTCACCGCCCTGCTAACCGGCGGACCCAGCAGCAAGTGGGGCATTTACCCGCCCTCTCCCCAATGCAGCACTCGGTGCCCCACGCTTCTCTCCGGCCCATTCCTTAAATGTCGCTTTACACCCCGCCCCCTAGGATGCAGGGTGGACGCGCCTACGATGCAATTCAGCGCCTCTCTAGCAGCTCCCTCTGTTAACACGCACATTGACGGGGTCTGAGCCACCTTCGCTTTGACGGGGCGGGTACCCGCCCCTAAGATCTCGAGAACCATGCGAGAGCAAAAAAAAACGGCGAGCGGCGTTGGATAGCCCATCCGGTTATCTATTGAAAATATTTTACTATTTTTTCAGGTCACATTTGAGGTCACTAGAGGTCAAGACCTGCCACGATAGGGATGCCATGTAGACGCTATGTAGACGAAGGTTTTCAGTCATTACATCTGAACCAGTAAAGATAGCGCAAAACAATCTAGACCATTGAAATCTTCGCAGCAAGCCGAATCGAAAAATATATAGCATGACCTTCTGGGTCAAAGCAGTTCAAATATAGGATTTAACCTGACATGGGGTTAGGTCAAAATACATATAATTAGGACTGCAAGGATGCATCAGATCTAATGCCGTTAAAATAAATGCTCTACCGCAATCCGTTATCGATTTATTCAGTTTAAACCATTTTTCCATGTATTTCCAATTGAGAGGTCATGACTCGTACCTGACCTTAGGTCATCTATATAAAAATACCGGAAAATGTTTTGTAGAACTTGATGAAGCCATTATGCAATATGAGTTTCAATGGGATAGGTTTACCCTGCTTTGACTTATGCTATATAAAACTTTTTAGGTGAGGTCACTTGACCTGCACTGGTGACCTGACCTGAGATGACTTAACCTTACAATTTTGTCAAAAGTTGTTAACATGATCAGAGCAAAGGCATGCCAAGTACGGCGGCGCGTAGCGCTGCCGTTTTTGTTCTATCCAAGCCCGGAGGGGTGTCGGGTACCCCCGTCAATGCTCGTGTTAAGATATGGTGTCCCCAGACCGAAGTGCCGCCCCTTTCGATGTGAAAGTAGACCAATACGTGTTCTAAGAGACTGGAATGGTCCGGAATCTAGGATCATTGATAACTTATATCCGAGAACATGAATCAGACTCTTTCCACTTTGGTGGCTGATAATCGTGCGGATGTTAAGGCTCGTGAGCAAAGTGGCCATTTCTACAGGAAGCAGTGGCGGCGGAAGCGGAAAGGGGGCCGTGTACCCTCCGCGCATAGCCTTGGAAGCAAACATCAATTTACCCTACCCCCTCCAAAAGTGGATTTTGACGTTAAATGATTTATCAACTACAAAATCTCTGTACGCTTTTCGTATCATACCCTAACCGAGCTGCATACGAGGACATCCAACTCCATGTAGTTAAGAGTCAATTAGTCAAGTTTGGCATATTTTTCAGCTATGCTTTATTTCGGAATAATCCAGTCGATATTTTGTAGACAGAGAAGGAATTCAAACACCATAAGGTCAGTCGTGATTAACCACAAACGTCACATTGGCTTTGATCAGAATGTTTTTCCTCGAGGAAAAAGTAGCCAAAAATGGTTGACGCCTTGTGACATTTTCCGAAATGTAAGTTCTATATGAGCATTTGCTATTCCTAGGATTGGTTTTTAGTATCTTTGATTTCGGTGCTTGATTTTGGCCTGATACTGGACAGAACACCGGCAGCTTGAAGTGCAGAGTTACGACATAAGAAACTTTCCTATTTGCGGGATTTATAGAGGGACCTCATCGCTTGATTTCAGGCCTGTTTGAGTCAAGCCAAGATATGACGAGAAGGCGCTACCGCTTGGATTCCTCAGATCTTAGATCTGAAGTTAGTTTGGTTTCAATAAGCCAAGATACAAATCTTATATTTTTTAAAACGAAACATTCATTGCTGAGCCCGATTGTCGAGCCTAAAATGATTTACTTTTTGTTAATGTTATATTTTATAGGGGCGGACCTTGGAATGGAACTATATTTCCATCTGTCCCTATGTTCGGTCAGCTAGGTAGGGAAGTGGAACACTTTTGTGATACTAAACATCAATGTGGTCGCATGAAAATAAGAAAAGGGAACAGTTTCGCCCCAAAACATCCGCCCCGGTAGCTCAGTTGCTAGAGCGTTGGGCTCCTGCCCGTTGCTCAGGAGCATGCAGTGGCAGTGCATGTCCAGGCTTGGGATCGGTTCCCGGAGACGCTCCGGCGCTTAATTATTTGCCCGACGTAGGTGGGCTGGCAACTGACCGGTGAGAGGGTAACCTGAGCGGGACGGCCGTCCCTGTGCTTTGTGGGACGTTAAACTTTGGCTTCTAAATCAACCCTTCATTGTGGGAGTTGCTCGTTCGGGTGGTGGGGTCAGGGTCTCCGTGACAAGTCCCTTGAGGACTTTAGTGAGACTCAGACTCCAGCAGCCGTACTGGGAACAACTTGGACAAAAAAAACAAAACACATTTTACGATACTCCCCCCGGAGGCGGATCCAGGACTTAACTTCGGGAGGGGGAGGGTGGTGTTACGGGCTCGAGCCTCCCCACCATCGCCTCGGACCAGCATCCGGCTGTGCCTTTTCAGTGGGCACCCTAACATTTCGGGGAGAGGGTTGAACCCCCCTAACACCCCCTCGGTATCTGCCACTGACCCCGGTCAAAAGTGGAATGCCTTCTTTTTCAGAGTGGAAGAGCCAGGTCCTCTGGCTCCATGGTAGCGACGCCCCTGATTGCCACGCATGATATCTTGATACTCGTCAGTGACTGAAAAATGGAAATGTCCAACCCTTATTCTTTTTATGATGAAAATATAATTCTAAATAAATTTGCTGTCTTTGCATGACTACTGTTCTTCGAGAAACAATAATCCATGGCAGAATCATCAAAGCCACTGGTAATGCTTTTTTGGGCAAACTTACACACTGTTGAGATAGAAAAATGAAACGCATTTCCGAACGGCAGATGGCGCTGCGCCGACCTCGACTAAAGCTGCAGCCCAACGTGGTGTCGCGGCCGGCGGTCCGCGACGCGGAGCCACCACCAGCCGAGGACGCTGCCGCACCGCCCGCGGACACGGCCGAGAAGCCGCGGCCGCAGCTGCCCTCTCGGTTCAAGCGTTTGGCGCCGCGGCTCGACGTTGGGCGGCGCTCTGCCGTCCCCGCCGCTGAACGGAAAGGTGGCAGCACTGACGTCTTGACAGATGGCAACACTGCAGCAGACCGCGGAGATGTCCCGGAGGCCGTCCGCGGAGATGAGAGGTGAGATAATGAATGCAGTGGCGTGTTTTATTAGGCTGACAGATGAGTTATTTTACTGCTCTTAACTTAAGATTTTTGAAGATCTTAGTGATGTAGGTGTTAATGTAGTCGTTTGGTGGAATTCCTGACCGTGGCTGAGAAAGGAGTCTGATGGAACGAGTTTTGACTTTTCGTTCGGTCACAATGTATATCACCCGATTCGCGTTGACAAAGAGATCGTATGGTGTCTCAAGGATTTTTGCATCTTCTCGCAGTCAGAACCCTGGGGTTTAAGGGTTTAACCATCTTTGGTATCAATGTTTACCCATGGTATCCTAAGTATTTAACTGACACAAAAATTTAATTCGTCAAACTGAGCCGCCGCGGTTGCTCAGTTGGTAGAGCGTTGAGCTCCGGCCGGTCCTCAGAAACATGCAGTTGCAGTGCATGTGCAAGCTTGGGAGCGTTTCCCCTGAGGCGCTCCAGTGCTCCATATTTGCCCGACGTCGGTCGACTGATAACTGACTGGTGAGAGGGTGACCTGAGCGGGGCGGTCGTCCCTGTGGTTTGTGGGACGTTAAACTTTGGCATCTAAATTAACCCTTAATTGTGGGGGGCTGCTTTTTCGGGTGGTGGGGTCTCCGTGTCAAGTCCTTGGATGAGTAGCGAGACTCCGACTCCAAAAGCTGGTTTGGAAACAATTTGGACCAAATTATAAAAAGCAAAAATTAAAAGTTCGTTATTCAGATTTGGGTTGATACAAGTTAGACGACTTATGATTGCCAAAGTTTATATTGCAATCGGAGTTTACCTTGGCGATAAGGACCATAACCGTTTGGCGTTAGCGTTGTTTGAGTAGACGCCAGATCAAGATAAACCATTTGCACATCGATAATCTATATTATTGATTGTCTTTTATCACCATAATTACTATTCAGATTTTCACATTCATCCATTTTCAAGAACAGTGGCATGCAATCATGAGGCAATAAACCCTATCTATACTCTCTGTCGCGTTATTGACTAGAAGAAATTGATGAATGTCACTTATGTCTCTTATTAAACGTGTCAGCCAGATATTCCTAATGATAACATCTTGTAGCTAAAAATGCTTCATTTATATTCGTATTCGTTTTTGGCGCAAATCAGACAGACTAACCTGACACAATGCATTGCCAGCTCATACGCCGGCTTGACGTCCCGTCAGTATGGGGACGTTCCATTGCTAGCGGATCCAAATTGGATAGAATGAAATTCTAGACTTATTGGACATTTTTCTGCAGAAATAAAGCAGAATCCACTATTACTATTTTTAACATGTATTTCCTCTAAAACCACCACTATCTGGAATTCCACCAAGGTGTCACATTCCCTCAAGGTAATCCATTATGCAGAAACATGCTCATTTACATTTTTTTACTGGGTAGAACTTTGGATAACTTTGGATTGTCCATGTGATTTTTTAGGGCATGTTATTATTATTATTATTATTATTATATACATATACATATATATATATATATATATATATATATATATATATATATATATATATATATATATATGATTTTATATATATATATAATCTTATTATTATAGTATCTATTTTTAGGGCAATCGCTGCACCAGGCAAACATCTCAGTCCGCAGAAGCCAGCCGCCATAGATGGCGCTGCGGTGACGGTCAAACGCGCCCGGCACGATTCTGGTGCCGGAGAGCCCGCGGACGAAGACAACGCTGCCACTGCTGTTGCCGACCCGGAGCCGGCCGCGCCGGAGGAGGCCTTGGCCTTGGCGGTGGTACCCCTGCCGGAGCCGGGCCCGCCGCCCGATGAGATAGGCCCCGATCCACTGGCGCTGCCCGACACCAAACTCCGGCGGAAGCCAGAGGCACGGCCGCTGTCGGGCACCAAACGGCGGAAGACGGAGTCGCTGGCGGTGCAGGACGAGGACGACCCGCCGGTGTCGACGACAGCGCGGGAGACCGGCCTCTCTGAGGCCGACTTGTACCTGCGCAAACGCTTCAAGGTTCCGGTGCGGTAAGTACAAGGCCGACGTTGAGTGTCATTGGCTGATCTGGAACTGCGCACGGAGCACGTGCCTCGAAAGGATGAGGGCGCTGGTCAGACCTGCAGGTCAGCCTCATGTATGCCGTGTATATTCAGATTATGTATGCTTTGATGTGGAGTTGGTGGCGCCAGTGTGTTTGGATGGGCCGGTTGGGCTAACCTAACCACGGATGGAGATCCTAGGGGTTGGGGGTCAGGACCCCTGGATTTTGGGTCTCTTATAGACTTTGTATAGGGCTTGTACTGCCGTGCCAGCGTTTACCCACCCAGACCCCCCGCCTCTGTTTCGAAAAAGAGATATCCAGCCCTGACCCTAGCATTTCTTTCGTGTCGTTAAAGGGAATGTGGCGCCTTCATAACGTGATTTTAACTGAGATAGCCAAGTTGTAAAGCAAGTCGGAAAACCCGGTACTCCATATATCATTTGTCTTGGAACTCGATATTTCCGTAGAAAAAAGCCAAAACCTACCTGACATCAACCCTTTCACTTCAACTTCAACAACCCTAACTTCTTTTCGCTAGCGCCGCGGTCGTGTACACCGTCATCGACTTCGCCTGTTAATGGATAATTTTCTGTTGGCGATTTACTGAATAAATAAATAAATAAATAAAACCCCTCATCAACGCCTCACCGGGCGGCCATTGTGAGCTGCTGGTATGACGACATATGCTGACGTTACGATGAGCATCAGCCAATCGAAGCCCTTGAAGCGTTTCAAGTATGGTAGTGGTTGCTGCCAGATCGTGACATCATCCACAGGCTGATAATTATTCCTTTTTCTAGAGGAGTATTTTAAAAATCAAAATATTGAGCTTATTGTACATTTTCCCGAGAAAATAAATGATGAGTGGTTTCATTATTTTCGGCTAAAAGTACGCCTAATTGCACTAAATTCCAGGATTCGACCAAGGCGCCACATTCCCTTTAAGGATCGAAGGTTGCGCCATTAAATGCACTCTCGCGGCGATAACGGCCATACACGGTGTTGTAGCGGTTAGTGCGCGGGCTTTGCACGCGGCTGACCCGGGCTCAAGGCCCGGTGAATTCTATGTGCAAGGAGTAATTTGACTCCTCAGAAACCATTCTAAACAGGGAAAGAGTTGGCCATACCAAAAAAACCTGCAGTTGGTACATCTCCGGGAATTTAATATAATAAACCTGAAAAATAAACCCGCGGGGTCTGGAGCCCAAAAAACCCTGGCAGTTGGCTCGTCCAGAAGACCCCAAAAATAGAGATATCAGCGGGGACTGGAACTAAAAGACGGTCACCTAAAGCAGCTTATGTATTTATGATAAAAGCAAGTATTGTGTACTATTGAGGGCGACGAATCGGCACTTTCTTTCTTCTTTCACATTGCTGTTCCGACTCGTGCAGTATGATACGTGATATGGTTTGCACTTTGCTAGGGTATCGTTGTGAGGAGCACGAAATCTCCGTGTTTGTTGGTGGGTGAATCCCAGGCGCAAGTTAGTTGAAATTGAATTCTCTTGTTGTCACTGAATATTGCGTTCGTTCCAAACTACGAGCCTTCACATTGCCGCGTTGGCTCGCCACATTTGTTTGTTCAGGCTCTTTGATGGCTGTACGGGATAGTGTGCGGCCCCATCTGGACCGAAAGCTGATTTGAAGTTAGCTAGCCATGACAATCAATTGTTTAAATCCCGGGTCGCGGCCGCCGCCGAGCTGCGGCGGCCGACTACGAGAATGAGACGGCCTTATCAATGAAGGGGGTCGCGCTGGGTCGGCGCTGGTGTAAGCCTTTTCGGACAGCCAGCCGTCACTCTGATCCCATATCCTAATTACCTCTGTCTGCCGCGCTCGATCGCCAAGCGCAGGGCTATGATAGATGACCTTCATTTTGCTAGACGTGATTTGAAAAGTTTGGTTTGAACTCTGCTCCATGGAAGAGAGAGCACTTCCGACGTTGCTCTGACCATGGGTCGGTGGAAGCGACAGTTCTTTCTCGCGTTGAAGCCAGTTTTGCGTTTGAAGTGCGTATGTGGCTATCTACTTGCAATAATGGTTTCCCGACGTTGGACAGGCAAACTTTTCGGAATTGTCTTTTTTGCTTTGCTATGTTCCGGAGAAATTTCAAAGAGCACATTTTATGAAAGCAGCTGCTCCCTCTAGATTATCGATAATGTTGACATTCTTTAATTGACTGCCAGCCCCCAAAGTTATATGATACCAGTGAGAAAATGCAGGACATAATTCTAATTAGCTGCATACTGATTCTCTCACTACCGGGGATCGTTTGCTTTGTCATCCCCTTTGCTGCATGTCCAGTTACAGGGTGACTATCATGCTGTTCCTCGTTCGATTTTCCACGTCGAAGCTTATGATAGAAATCCGAGTGCACTTTTCACGCGGACGCACTTCATGCTTGTGCAATAGCCGTAAGAAAGGAAGCCCGGCCCCTCAGAAGCCCGGCGGCACCGTGCGCACCATTTACCATTTCATCAGAAGCTGCTGTTGCCTGACTGCATAGCGACTTTCAAGATTGACTTCACCGACCTGGAGACTGCAGCGACCGGGAATTGGATACGGTGTTGTTGTTGTTGTTGGAGGGATAAAAGGCGTAACCTGTAAGTCTCTACTGGCTGGCCTAGATCACAGGTTAGCATCTATTATAAACACCACCACGTGGTCGAAAAGCTGCTCATCTCCAAATAACACAGCACTAAACATCTAAAGGGAAGATTGTGAACAAATCTCCCGCAGAATATATTCGTTGGATTTCATGTGTTCCTCTTTCACTGGCAGGTCGAGAAGCAGCTACCACGAGACGTTGCACCAGATCACGGAGCGTGTCAGTGACAACCTTCCGATCCGATCAAAGATGACAATGAAGGACCTCATCTACTGGAACCCATCCACAGAAGCCATGTCTAACAGCACTTCTCGGCTGCAGAAAAAGGAACGCAAAGCCCCGCAACAGGCGAGATAGGTCAGTCTTGTTGTTGATAGTTTGACATATCGATTTTCTCTCGGTTTAAAGGCAATCGGTCGCTTTTTTGATGCTGTTTGAACAAATGAAGTCATGCGTGCAGAACGCACCAAATATCCTCTGTTTGCTATTTTATATGTCTCCAGACTCACTGTGGAGATATTAATTCGTTTTGGAAGTTTGAATCCGAAGGCACCGATCATTATGTGAGTGGAGGGAGGGGCTCCAAGGTTAGGCAGGAGTGTGCTAAAATATAATACGTTCGTGGAGCGTCATTGCCAGCAAAAAGGCTGGTTTGAGGCAAACGAAGTATAAAACCAGTGACTTTGCGGTGTACTCAACGCGGCCTATTGCTAAGTTAAATCCCATTAAGCTGTCATATTCCCGATAAATGAATTACATGTTTCGTAACAAATCTTCCAGACGAGACCCCGTGACGACGAATCAGGATCTTCTCACGATAAGTCGAAGACCTGGAGTGAGGAGGTTTTGAGTCAACCACATCCCGCCGATCGTTTCGTATATCGGAGAATTCGCTGCCACCAGCACGATTCCATACCGCTTGAAACACGGAAATATTGAGGTCAACGCTGCAGCACGTGCAATGATACGGGCACTAGTGCGGCAATGCTTGGTCGCGCAAGACCACTTCTCTTCCCCTTAAAAATACTGCTGAAAATTATTTGGCCATAATAATGATTTAAGAACAAAAGAGGCCCGGAAATTAGAAAAAAACATTTTCCCCACTTCAGTACGCAAAAAAATGTCCTCTCTTAACAATATGTGACGTCATCAAAATAACGCTTTTAATAATCAGTGAAATCCCAAACCTTGATCAAAGGCTCACTAGAAAGACCCATTCACAGCGTTTTTCTGCATGACAAAAATCGCATGCAGTGGCTATTCAAATACAGTGAAATAATTGCAGGACCCGCAACGGTCTATCCGCTGAGGACGTCCGCTTTTATCATCAGTATATTGTTCACTTGCCACGACAATCCTATCGGTCTGCCCGTCTATTATCGGTCTCGTTAACCAATGGTTCAAAAACTGAACGACAGATGGCGTTACGGCGGCTGTGTTTATTGAGTGCTTGAAATATGATACATGTGTATGATATAAATGAACACTTTCAGAGTTGGATTTTGAAGAAAAAAACATTTGTTTTGGCAAGTACGGGGAGGGAGTGCGTGTTGCGACCATTGGGCTCATATCGGCCCAGTGGCGCTTTGCAATGTAAACTGCTCAGCCGAAGTTTTCGGTCGAGAGTCAGTTACATGCCGGTTCACTCACTGTCTGGGAATTTTCGGCGAGCGGGCGAGACATAGGGTTTGCGATTAGTCAGATTACTGCAACCTTATGGAAGATATCCTTTCAGGGCTTTAAATAAGGCAAGAAATCCCTTAACTTTGAACTTTAAAGCTGGCGGAGATTTTAAACCGAAAGTTTTGGATGACATTAGATATGCAAATAGTGAATTCTCAACACACTGTACAAAACCAGGGGGGCTCAAAGTTTGTCCTACTAAAAGGCTGGCATTTTCGACTGGTCCACTGGAAACACATGTTAAAAGCTTGCAATCTAGAGCCTCGGGAGAGTATCTTAGACACCGTGGCGGCTCATACAAAGCCATTCAAATGAAAGCCAAAACATTTTCATTTTCATTTTCTGGGTCAAAACCGCCAGCCATGACATTGCCCAGCGAGCTAGACGCCAAAACCGGACACATGTTTTGGTCCCATTTTCAGGCGTGGGTTCGAATCCCAGGTGCGGCCAAAGCTTTCATATACTCTGAATGTGCAAAACACAATGTATTCGCTGAACGTTGATGAACTATGCGCCCTTCATACTTTTAGCTCTGAATGAAGCTTCTGCCTAATGCAGAGGCGGATCCAGGAGTAAATACAGTCATGTTCCAGGGTCGGATCCAAGGGGATGGGTGGCGATGGGGCGACCTCGCACCCTTAGCCCGGGCTTGAGAACGGTAAAAAGCCCTCCGCAGGGGGTTCCTTTTATGTTCGATTCGCGTTTTCAAGGTAAATTCACGAAGTCCAAACTCCATGGAAATTGGTATCGGGGCCCCCAATAGCTAACCTGGGGCTCCCCGAAAGTATTAAACTTAATTGTGTAAGCATGGAATAGAGATGTATAAGTACGTATAAGTACACACCTAAGAGATGATTTGTTTAAAGGTTTCGCCCTCCATAAATGAAAAAATGAGGGCCCCGCGCGGGGCTCCTGCGATTTAAACCCGACCCCTTTTGAAGAAATGCTGGATCCGCCCCTGCCATGGTCCCACCAAGTGGCTGAATTGTAACCACTTTCAGTCGATTATCATTGTTTCGCGATATTGTTTCCCATACCAGCCGACATCACATCAATTCTCACAAATAGGGCAACCCTCCCCTACGTCAGCCAGCGTGGCAAATGTCTGCACCTGCAGCATACCCACTACCAGCCCGGTACCATAGGCGGATTCAGGGATCCAGGGGTAGGGGCCGGTATGTGCCCCCTCCCCCATTAACCCTCGGTGCTTCTTCAAAGAGAGATACGCGAAAAAAATTTATTGGCTAGATCAAAAGGTCACAAAAAGTAGTTTCAGAACTCCTATTCTCATTTTTGCGTATTCGGCCTGCAAATGCTTTAAAGTTGCTCTCAAAGTCAACATTTCTAGACGATTTTACCGGTGCACCTGTTATCGATGTAAATGACGTACTCCCGGCTAAGGCTATCAAATTCTCAAAAAACGGTCCCATTTTTCGTAAGCAGTGACTTGAAGGTTTAAAACTATTAAATAAGAAGTTATTTTGAAAAAGCTACAGCCAAAAACAATATCAAAACAAAAATATAGGACTTTCAAGAAATCACAATTGACCAATCAGAACGTACAGCCACTTCATAGGGGGTCATGTGACCTTTCTGACGCAAAAGTTTCGTCGCCCTGGGGCTGAAGCAGAAAACGACTCAAGACCGAAGGTACGGAACGGCTGAAGACTTGAGTAATTTTGTTTTTTCCGTTTCTAGGGCAAACTAATTCAATTTGTATTTTTTAAAGGCTTTGTTAAATTAATTCAAATAAAAATACAGGACAACAGACATTTTCATTACAAAAAAACATTACTTTTCAACTTCAAATAGTTTTCGAAAAGAAAGTGATGGGTGAAGGTTTCAGCATTTTATCGAAACTGTTCACCTATTTCGATAATAAGTGAGTGGCCTCCCAAAATTTTGCAGAAGATACAAAAATAATTGACAGTTTCGTAATCAGGATTTTTCAAATAGCAAGAAACCACAATAATAATTTTTTCGCGTATCTTCCTTTAAATGGTAACAGTGCTTCTCTGAAGCGTTGATGGCTCCCCTGAAATATAGCTCACTTCCCTAATGCGAAAACAGCGCACCGTGATAGAATTTGGCGCCCACCTTTAAGGTTTTGTCGGCCATAAGTGACATCCCCTTGGTCTAGATCTCCCCTCCCCCAAGCCAGGTGCCCCCTCCACTACCTGCGGCCGTTTGTGTTTGCCTTATAGGAGTGTACTAGACTAGTATTATTTCTAGCATATTCCTGGTATATTTTACTAAAACTGGTACTAAACTATGATTCTGAGCACTTTGGGTACAAATCTTTGAAGTACCCGTTATTCACCTGCCCTGGTACAAAACTGCTATCTCAGTTCAAAGCCCACTATAAAAATGGGACACTACCTTTAATACATGATAAAAGGCAGATGTGCAGGCATCGGCTCTCATCCGCGCTTTTCAGGCTATTAAATTAGTAGCTGTGCTTTTGCCACTTCAATCAAATTATGTAAGTGTGCCGTATTTGTGTGTATGCGCGGGGGAGGGAGAACGTTGGATACCCGCGGGGTAGTCTCTTCTGAATAGTCTGTGGGGAGGGAAACTGGCGTTCGCAGAACGTCGACACTGCACATGTGTGAAGCATTTGATGATTTCCCGGCATCCCTTTGACATGTTTTGTCCTCGTAGACTTTCCCCGCCCTCATGTCCTGGCAGTTTTCCTTGAGGTTGGTGAATCCTGCTTCAATAGGTGTGACTTCAGGAAAGGCCTCTTGAAATCCCTTAACAGGTATTTTACGAGTAGATTTATCAGCCGGTGGTCTGGAAGTGCGGTAGAAGGAGGCGGACGTGGCTGAAGGGGTGATCCGAAGTATCACCGTACCCCCACCCCTTTCTACCCGCCCTCCCCCTCCTCCCCGGTCCTAGACGTGCGAAATCCACCTTCCGGGCCGGGATCATTTATTCTGAAATTAGGGACTGTTCACATATGACGTCAGCAAATTTGTGGACGTCCGGACCCCTCCCTCTTCGTCAGCAATTGTCAGAAAATGGCCAACTCCCCTCCCCATTGTCAGGAACAGGAATCGTTAGCAGTTGCCACCCTCCTCCCCCCTCGGCAGCAAAACTTTCACCACCTCGAAAAAATATTGAAAAATGCTAAAAGTGCAACAAGGGAAAGGTAAAACATACGCCAATTGCATTTGGCTTTTATTCATGCACACGTGGCCCACGACTCCTCAACGATTATACCAATTGTTTAATATACTAACTTCGTTCGTCATCGGCTTCTGATGGATTGAATGGACAGACTGCTTTCTGCAAACAGACTAAAGCGCTTGCTTCCTTTGACCGGATCGGGTTGTTGCCATGGAGATCGGCTCTGGACTCTCTCCACCGGCAAGCACCGAGCTGCAATATCAGTCTACGGGCATTGACACACATTACTCGAAATGAAATAGCTCCAAGTTAGCTTTGTCGTCCGCTCCGGAGATACCGCTCAATCGTCCACTTTATTCTTCTTGGTTGGAAACGTCGCACTCTTGCTTCGCTTTCTTATAATGCTCTAGCATGTAATGTCATCTGGTGGCAAAATTGACGCAAGTACTAATTGAGTATTGTTGAAGTAACAATGGGATGTTTGAATGATTTTCAGCTAATGTACCCTTCAACCCCCTGTCTGGTCAGTAACCGTCAGAAAGTCAGGCCCCTCTCCCTCTTTCGTCAGTAAAAGTCAGGAGACCTCAGACCCCCTCCACTTTTTGTCGCTGACGTCATATGTGAACAGTCCCGCATTGATAGATTTAGTAGCCAGGGAAATAAATTATTCGGAGGCGTTTTGACAGTTTGGCTTCGCCAGTCATTGTTCGGCATAATTTGCTTCAATTTCTCCTCTCTAGAGTAAAAAAAGTAGTCACCGCCTTAAAGCACTCACTTATGTCTCAGGCTTTAAACCATCTAGTTGTAGGAAGGCAAGTTAGAATGCAAACACTCGAAGATGATAATATCGCTTAAAATCCATAAATAAAACTTCAGGTTTGGCTGAATGAAATATGTATTTCGTGCAAGTCAGATTTGCGATGGCGGTCTGCTTAAAGGGAATGTGGCACCTTTATAACGTGATTTTAACTGAGATAGCCAAGTTGTAAAGCAAGTCGGAAACCCGGTACTCAATATATCATTTGTCTTGGAACTCGAGATTTCCGTAGAAAAAGCTAAAAACCACCTGAAATGTACCCCTCATGTATCCTTAGCAGCAGGCCGCAGTTGCCATGGCTGTTGGTGTGACGACATATGCTGACGTCACGGTGAGCATCAGCCAATCGAAGCCCTTGAAGCGTTTCGAGTATGGTAGTGGTTGCCAGATCATGACATCATCCACAGGCAGATATTTATTTCTTTCCGTAGATGAGTATTTTAAAAATCAAAATATTGAGCTCATTGTACATTTTTCAGAGAAATCATGGGTGGTTTCATTATTTTCGGCTAACCAGGATTCGACCAAGGTGCCACATTACCTTTAACCATGTATCTGTTGCATCTCAGGATGTATCTACAATTATGCAGGGAATGGCATAAAAGGCCGAATCATCAGGATCCTGAGTCTTTACCAGTGGACTCTCGGTCTGTAGGGGAAACGAGAGATACTGATTTTCTTCGTTAATGCTAGTGAATGGATGGTTCAACTTATTGTTTCAATTGGTATGTTAAGCGCTGATAGAATCTGGTTGGCGAATGCTCAAATGTCCTTTCAATTGTTCTATCGCTTACAGCAAGCAGCCCAATGACATGATATGCTTTAACACACGCACTGGAGGGGGGCTCGGAGGCGCTCCATTTATTTTTTCAAGGTGGCCGCCGAACCGCTCGTAGCCGAAACACAAGACTCGGCCGCATGTAACAGAATTCAATGGCGCGTCGATTTGTGCAAGAACTTTGAAATCTTTCGAAATTTTCTTTTATTTATAGGCTTTCAAAGTCAGACCTGCACTTTGGGATCGCCGTAATCGCGCGGTGGGACTAGTTCACTTGCCTTGGAAACCGAGTGGTGACGTCATAACGCTGTATAGATGGGGTTGTCGAGGACATCTCTCATGAAGATCAAGGTCAAAGGTCACAGACCAAGGTCATAACATCACTTTCAAGGTCATTGACCCCAATGTTTTCGGTCAAATGCCGTTGCCCCGTTTGACCTATATTATGGCGTCATAGGTAACTCAATGTTAATTTCAAGGTCAAAGGTCATGGGTAAAGGTCAATTCTCATTTGAAGCCAAACAGCTGCTACATTGTTAATTATAGTGTATATTATAGGTATTATACCATATTGTGACCTCATAAGTCGATGACTTTAAATAGCCTTGATCCTAATATTGTATGAAAATTATTTGCGACCTTCCTTCTATGGCCCTGGTCCGCCTTTAGCTTGTTCCCGTCTTGTTCCTGCACAATCCCGGCATTTCCCAACAGGTCCGCAGCATGGCCAACATTTGACTTTTACGACCTCGTTTGACCTTGAATATATTGACCTGTGTCAATGAAAATTGGATATGATGTAGATCACCATAGCCCGCACCCGCCCACTAACCGGCGTTTTTCTACGCCTCTTAGTATCCGAGATCTTACGGGGGTGGGGGGCTATCAGGCTCCCTCCAGTGCGCGCTAGTGCCAGACCCCTCTCCAGTGCTGGTGTTAATCAAACAAAACACCAATGCCGCGGCTATCCTGCCTGCTGTGTTACTGCTGACATCCATCCTGTGGGATGTAATTGCTTATCTATTTCCTGGCAGGTAGGGGATAAAATATTCACGCGTTTTTGCGGCAGATTTTCCGCTTCTGCGTGCAGGAAACGAAGTTTTTGCATCTCGCTTTTACTCTGATCGATGACCAGTCTTTTGGCATCGAAGTGATCAGCTGAAGTCGAGCCGTATGAAGAATAAGGACCTGGACATATTGCATTGTTTCGTGTTTTTGCACCATACCCAGCAACTTGTTTGACTCGGTATCGATTCGCCTCTCGGCGGCTGGTTATTTCTGGCTTGGGTAGATTTCAATGGGTAGATATTGCGTTCGCCGGTGTGTTGCAGATTTGCAGAATCCCTTCGTCGTGTATTGTACCTATATTTGGCCAAGCTTTCCTAGACGTGCCTATATGATTTCTACCGCTACAATAATAAAGACGGTGTTCCACGGCGGGCGATGCGGCTGCATGCCTGTGATTTGGTGTGTGTTCTATTTTGGAGGCTCCTCAGTCGAGTAATTCCACTTTGAGGGGACACTTTGTAGTTAGTGAGTGCAGTTGGAACTTTCAGGGGGCGGATCTAGGGTCTGGCTGGGGATCGGGATGCTTGTTCAGGGGCAGAACAACATCTAGGATCTGGCTGGGGATCGGGATGCTTCTTCAGGGGCAGATCAGTATCTAAGATCTGGCTGGGGATCGGGATGCTTGTTCAGGGACAGAGCAGCATCGAGGATCTGGCTGGGGATCGGGATGCTTGTTTAGGGGCATCTAGGATCTGGCTGGGGATCGGGTTGTTTGTGCTCAGTGGTAGGGCATCATCTAGGATCTGGCTGGGAGATCGGGATGCTTGTTCAGGGGCAGAGCAGTATCTAGGATCTGACTGGGGATCGGGATGCTTATTCAGGGGCAGAACAGCATCTAGGGTCTGGCTGGGGATCGGGATGCTTATTCAGGGGCAGAGCAGCATCTAGGGTCTGGCTGGGGATCGGGATGCTTATTCAGGGACAGAGCAGTATCTAGGATCTGGCTGGGGATCGGGATGCTTGTTCAGGAGCAGAGCAGTATCTAGGATCTGGCTGGGGATCGGGATGCTTGTGTAGGGGCATCTAGGATCTGGCTGGGGATCGGGTTGTTTGTGCTCAGTGGTAGGGCATCATCTAGGATCTGGATGGGAGATCGGGATGCTTGTTCAGGGAGAGCAGCATCTAAGATCTGGCTGGGGATCGGGATGCTTGTTCAGGAGCAGAGCAGTATCTAGGATCTGGCTGGGGATCGGGTTGTTTGTGCAGTGGCAGAGCAGCAGCATTGCTCGCGGATGGACAACTCTCACCAGGGGCAAAGTTTTTTACTTTAAAGAGGGCTGTGAGCGCTCAAAGCGTGTGAACACAAGCTTCTTTGGAAGCCTATATTTCATTTAAGAGGGATTTGTTTGTCCTGTGCGGTGTCATGATAGATATATGGTTGCATATTCCGATACCCTGCAAAGGAAGACCGGTATGCTTCGCTGCTAATGCAGTGGAGATGCATGTTTACTTTGTGGAGCAGATTTGTGTTTAGTTTATCTATTAATTATATTTATTAGTATTATCATCTATTAATGATTCATAAATATATGATCTAGCTTGATGCCGAGCTCTTGTGGGGTGGCTCCGTTCCCCATTTGATACAAGTGTGCGTCCTTGCTTTAAAACTCGTTACATGCTTTAGGTTCAGTATATAAATGGCTAATCCACCCTTGTCGCCGGAGTGCAAAATTTGTAACCTTTCTAAAGGAGGTTGCTCCCTTCTGTAACACTCTTATATCCGCCCCTGCTATTCCTGAAGCAGCAGGACATGTAAAGAAGCTCCAGTTGTTCTAGTTGAAAACGATGCATGGGTTATTGTAATACCAAGTTGGTACTAATACGGTAAAGCATACAATATTGGGGAATTTTGGGATAGGCTAGTGGGGTAGTGTCCGCGGCCAAAAAGACCAGTATAAACCACGCAGTAAGTGCAAGATATTTAAGAAACTTGCATGTTCCACGTGTTCTCAACAACTACTGACACGGCAAACTTGCGATACACAATTTAAAGCGTAATTACAGCTTCTGGTAAAACTGAATCAGGCTTTATCAGAATACCGCAAAGCTTATGTACACCTTATATCATTAATGAACCTCTCATTGACATGCCTAGTAAGCGGTGACCCGTACCTGAAGTCGAGTCTGCCCTCTGAGACTCCGTGATGAACTAGCGGTTCCGCTTGTGCTCTGTAATCGCCAGCGTCTCCAGCGTGATGTCGAGCGTGGCAGAGTCCTGTATCGACGACCCGGACGGCGCTGCTGTCGGCGAACCTGCCGCCCCCGCGGCTGAGGAAACGCCCGACCAGCAGCAGCCGAAGGAAGCAGAGGAAGAAGACGAGCCGGTGCCGGTGCCGCAGCTGAAGGTCGCCGCCGACGGCAGCATCATCATCGACGAACAGTCGCTGGTTAGTGACAAGTGGCGAGCGTTTGAAACGGGATGAGGCTCTTTCAGGGTCGGTACCTGATCCTTGGGACTGGTGTGAGAAACTCCCTAGAAACGGAAAAAACATAATTACTCAAGTCTTTAGCCGTTTCGTACCTCAGGTCTTGAGTCGTTTTCTGCTTCAGCCCCAGGATGACGAAACTTTTGCGTCAGATAGGTCACGTGACCCCGGTATGAGAATTCCTAGGCTTCTGATTGGTTAATTGTGATTTCTTTGAAGCCCTATATTTCTGCCTCAAAATAGTTTTGGAATGTGGTTTTTCTTACGTAATTATTTCTGTGGTAGTCCAAAGTTCTACATCACTGTTTAGGATAAATATGACCTAATTCTTAGAGAAATTGACAGCCTTAGCCGGGGGTACGTCATTTAAATCGATAAGAGGTGTACCGGTAAAGTTGTCTATAAATTTTGACTTTGAGAGCAATTTTAAGGCTTTTGCAGGCCGAATTCGCAAAAAAATGAGAATAGGACTTCTGAAACAACTTTTTGTGACCTTTTGATCTAGCTAATACAATTTTTTCGCGTATCTCCCTTTAATTCGAGAGTATATCGTTGAAGAAAAAGCTTCATAAGACAGAAATGGTCTTTTTGAATCTGTATTCCGGTACCCTGAAATACTCAGATAGATTTTCCGTGCTAGAATTTTGCTACAATACCCAGCATCTGCCCAATAGGGATAGTTGATCAGAAAGTACGCATTTCTCCGTTCGAGGCTATACTGTTGTGAAAGATGCACCGTCGTATGTAGTCGTGCGATCTGTCTCATTTATCTCTAGCTGACGTTCATGGCTCATTGGAAGGAGAAGTGTGCCTGGTTGAGTAAATGTCGCACAATTGAAGCGCCCAAAGTACGCTGATTCTAAATGTGTTAGTGTTTGTTGCTCCTCGTGAGCTTTGTGGAGCCAATCCCGATTTTATCCTCTTCCAACACACACGTTTTGCTCTACTCCCCTCGCAATTTGCCCAGTGTTGGCGGATATTAAATAGCTCTCTAAATGATTAGGCATATGAACTAATTGTACCCATGACTCATAATCAAGTACTCGGGTATGAAGTTTCGTGCTTACTATAGTGCCGATGTACGCCTGATCGGTTAAAATTCCTTCATTCCCACTCAAAATAAGCTGGCAACGTCACTGTGATGTACTGACGAATCTTCATGAGACATTCAAAGGCGAAGAGTTTAAAAATTATTTCTGCCATGTCGCCGATGTGTCAATTGGAAAATAACCAGTTTTTATGTCTGTGATAGCGGGAATCAACCAGCGCCTCTCTCCGGGAGGAAAGCGGTTCGTTTTCGATAAGAGCACTGACGCTACGATAATGAAACATGACCGTTCTGAATACTCCCGTCTTGGCAATGTCACGGTGCCAGGTCGTTACCATACCCCAGGGACATGCCTGTCTCATTTTGAGTGAAGATGCGGAACGGTAGCGCATCCACTCGGATTAGTACCGCCGTGAAGGCTAACCTCGAACACGAGTACCGAACTTTGTACCCGGCGTGCAATGTTGGGCTGGCGGAAGAATGGAGAGAACAAACACACGCAATCCAGAAGAGACGTGCAGATTCGAAATTGCTGCTGCGTTCTGCCATGAGTGGGCTTTCGTTTGTGCCTGTCGACACGAGGTAGGTTCCGAGGACACGAGAGAACATCAAGGGTATAACTTAACCTTATAAGAATGTAAAGTTTCTTCAGAAGCCCTCGCGGAACGTACCGAAATCTGTCAGATATTCGAATTCAGCGCTTTCTTAGCTGTCGAATGAGGTGAATTTTACTCATCAGGATTCGCTTTGCCTTCCAGCGATATTGGAGCTCCATTCATATTCGGGCTCTGCGTATACTGCAGAGCCCGAATATGCGATAAAAATGCAAGGTTGTTGGAAGGCGGGATAAATTGGTATTCTCCGGAGTCAGTGATTGTTAGCTTTTAGCAAGGAACGTTGGGGTATCTGAACCATTATTTTGCCGGACAGTTATCCTCGCGACAGGCCTCCAGTGAGATAGGAATCCTCTCACTGCTGCTGTTTTCCTGCCAGGCTCTGGCAGTAATTGGTTCGCACTATTGTGCGTGCTATCAGTGCTGTGACTGGCGAGTCCTGGTGGTGGGTCGCTTAACCAATTCGCGGAGGGCCGACGTGGTTCAACCTGAGGCAGCAAGCGCAGCGAACTGGTGAATCCAACCCCAGTGTTGTATTTATGTATTCATTCAAATATAACGCCAACGGGTTAACTCACTGACAATTAAAACAATAATGATATTTACACGAGTGTTAACGCGAATGTCTTTCACTTGCTGCTAACCTCAGCACCTTGGTAAGGAGTCTGTGTGACCCAGTGGAGTTTGTCTGGCCAAATGCGCAACATTATCTGAAACCGAGAGTCCGAGAGTCTAGGTAGCGCCTGCACTTCGGGGTAGCAATGTTATTATCTGAGGTGTGAAACTGTTGGTTCTCAGAAAAGGGCAAGCATTTTAGCTTGATAAATAAAATGCTACAGCGGAATTACGGAAGCCGTGCACACGACTGTTGGCATGTATTTGCGCCGGACGGCCACCCTCTGTCCGAGTGCAGGCGTTTGACTGGGGCTGGTTTGGCTCTGCTGTCAGTCACCCCTCTGCCAGGGGATTTCAGGGATCTGGTCACGCTCTGGTCGGGAATCAGCCGGAATGTGAACCCAGCGTATCTATCAACTGAACTCAATGTACTACTGTGTACCAATGGATTCTAAGAAAAACATGCATATTTATGCTGTATAAATCCTTTGTCATATATATGCTAAAGAAGCTAGATTTGACGCAAGATACCTTTACTCAAGATTTGACCGGCCTCGTGTATACACGTTGAAGTTATTGGGTTTATTGTCTCGTGTTGCAAACTGGTTCAGTATTCTTTTTTCTTCCTCAGTAAACATTATTTAAAAGCAGCAGTCTTCTCATCCGAAATCGCAGCCCATCGTCTCCAAACACTAGACCTGACCCACTGCATTTGTGTGGCCGGAATTCGGGCACTATCTAGTCTATAGCAGCTGGAATGGGTTTAAACCCCAACACACACACACACACACACGCACACACACGCACACACACACACACACACACGCACGCACGCACGCACGCACGCACGCACGCGCGCACGCACGCACGCACGCACGCACGCACGCACGCACGCGCACGCACGCACGCACGCTGTGGCCAGAATTGTTTTTATGTGAAAGGAGCGGGCGGTCGGTCGGTCGGCCGGTCTTTACCGTCCGTTGTCCTTATGCGTTCCGGGCGTGCCGTTGAAATCGGCTCTCCTGGCACCACTTTGGTTGAGCGCCCATCCTGTTGATGCGATCAGGCGGGGATCTGGCGCGCGTCAGAGGCTGTTTACAGTGTCGTGAATGGGTTGAATGCCTAAGCCTCTGCGACGGAAGAGGGAAAAGGCAAACAAGTACCATGTTTGTATGAAATCAGCGTCGACCAGCCCTTGTGACCTCCAGCTGCCTGTCTTATCTGCGCTTGGCCATTTGACTTTTAAAGAGCTGTTTTTTAAGCATTCAGTGCCTCTTAGAAGGCCAATGTCTCCACTTTTATTTCGCTGTGATGCCTCTTTGATGCTGCTGCAACGGGGGATTGTAGCCAAACAAAAACTTGAGCTTCAAGATTAATTGCAGACACTTCAAAGAAGGCCTGAAACGGAGTCTTCTGGCCTGAGCGAAGGGTTTTGTTGGGAGCTGAGGAAGAACAAGTCAAGGAACTTTGTGATGTGTCATTTCCGTGACTTTATAATCTTTGAGGCCGACCACTAGTTGGGAACCGTTAGATACTATATCAGTCCGAGTTGGGGTTTGTTCAATTTTCTCGAAAACTAGAGCAGGACCTCCTTCGTCCAAGTTTATTGATTCCTGCCTCTTTTCTGCGCCTCTTTAGACAAATTTAACCCATTGCGATAGGATGCAGAGGTTCACCACAGACTTTGGAAGCACCTCTGTTGGTGTCATGAGTTTGACCAGTCCAGGAAGACAATATTTTGATTGATTCACCGTAGCGTTCATTAGGCAAACAGCACTGCTCAACGCAAAGGTCTCAGCTTGATTGAATTTTTTTGCTTGGGTCCAAAATCTTTTTTGTGAACGTCTCATCAATAACGTGATGAACTCTCATCGATTTCAAACACGTATCGTCAAGCTTAACACCTGCCTCGATGGGCCTCCGAGCCACCTTCGCCCTGGTGTGGGGGATGTTTAACACGCGCATTGACGGGGGAGGGGCGGGTACCCGCCCCCTCGGGTTTTTCGGAGATAGCATAAAAACGGCGGCGCCTAGCGCCGCTGTACCTGGCATACCTTTTCTCTCATAATTTTTACAACTTCTGTGCAAATTTTAAGGTTAAGTCATATCAGGTCAGGTCACTGGTACAGGTCAAGTGACCTGACCTAAAAAAAGTTTAAGATAGCATAAGGCGGAACAGTGTGAACTTATCCGATTGAAACTCTTATCACATAATGGGCCCACCGATTTCTCTAACATATGTTCCGGTATTTTTTATATCGATGACCTAAGGTCAGGTACGAGCCATGACCTCTCCATTGGAAATTCATGGGAAAATGGTTTTGACTGAATAACTTAGTAACGGATGGCGATAGAGAGCCTATTTTAGTTGCATTAGATTCGCCTTGTCTTTGTGGTTCTAATGATATGCATTTTATCTGATTTGACCTTGACCTGACCTCAGGTCAGGCCAAACTCTTGATTTGACCTAACAAGGTCAAATTATATATCATTCGATTCGACTTGCTGCGAGGATTCATATATTTTAAGTTGTTTTGCTGTATCTTTACTTGTTCAGATGTAATGACCGAAAACCTTCATTTACATGTTATCCCTATGACGGCATGTTTTGACCTCTCGTGACTTTAAATGTGACCTGACAAAAATTTCACAAAGATTTTCGATGGAGAAGTGGATGTGCTACCCAACGCCGTTTACCGTTTTGTGCTACCTACCGTGGTTCTCGAGATCTTAGGGGGTGGGGGCGGGTACCCGCCACCCCCCGTCAAAGCGAAGGTGGCTCAGACCCCCGTCAATGCGCGTGTTAAACACCCCACTTGAATGCGGCTCCTTTGCATGGTAGCGAAAAAATGCGAAGCCTGGTGGATAGATTCACAAATTTCCTACTTATGCCACCTTAAACATTTTTCAGGTGAGGTAACTTGACCTAGACTGGTGACCCGACCTGAGATGACCCAACCTTAGAATTGTGGGGAAAGCTGCAGAATTGATCAATAATAAGGTGTCCCAAGTACGTCGGCGTTTTGCGCCGCCGTTTTTCGTGTCGCCGGAAAAACTCGAAGGGGGTTCAAAACACCCCCCACCGGGGCGCGGGTGAATACCAAAACTGTCGTTTTCATTTGAAACATTTCTGAACGACCACTGTTGGGTCGCCCAAGCTTGTATGGGCTCAACCGCTACCCTATCCATAATCACGCTGAGGATAGGCGATGTGAAGGAGCGCTCCTGGGTCTCCCCCGTGGTGGTCAGCTCTCTGGAGGAAAACTGACGCCGACGGTACGCTGCGTTGCCGCCTATGCGCTATCGATCCGACCCCGCCAGAGATCCACCGGCTGTCATCCACTTCCTTCTGCTCGACAATTTGATCTAACGATGAACCAGCTCAGGAAAATGAAACAATCCGCCGTATCGAACGTGGCCTAGCTGAACAGCGTGATCTCGCTGGTTCAGAGGTCACCGCCTGGTGGCGGCCGCCGCGGGTGACTCTGGCCCTGTTCGACAGGTGGTGAAGACCAACCAACAGCGGCAGCGTGACCACGAGATGGGTACCGAGGTGATGTGCGATGTCAATGGCTCCCGGCTCTCCTTCAACGGCTACCGACAGCGGCGCCACATCAACGAGTGGAGCATTAAAGGTCAGCCGACGCCGCCGCCGTCTGTCCCACACGCTAATTGATGGCCTCGCACGGAGCCAGAATGGATTGGTGCCGGTTCCGTGAAATCTGGCTGGTTTTAGCAATGGTTGGGGAACGGCTCAGTTAAAAATGGCCCTGATTAAGCTGTAAAGCTTTTTGGCTAAGAGTTATGCAAACAGGCCGTGGTCAATGGTAGATTTATGTGAGAGATTGATTCGTGTCTGATGCATTTTTACTGCAGGAATCTAGTTCCGCGAATTTAGTGAAACTAAGCCTGTTCTGAATTGGGCATGAAAATGCTGCACTAAGCCCTGTCTCCACTGCACCACTCCTAGCTTGTTCAATAGAGCAACTTCTCATTGGGTATGTGCTGGCTATAGACCAGGCTTTTGCCATAGCGAGGACATACCTGTTTACCCGACGAAGGTTACACTCTTCCCAGTGGCGGATCCAGGAGTTCATTTGGGGGGGCTCTAGCCTCCGCCGTCGTTGCCTCGGATCAGCCTCCGGCTTGCATTTACTGTAGGCACACAGACATTTCGGGAGGGTTTGAGCCCCCTAGCCCCCCCCTGTATCCGCCACCGACTCGCCCCGTGTGCGATAACTTTATAAACCTCCTTCCTGACTCATTTCTCTTGAACTGTGCCAATATGCCATCAAATAAGCTAGATTTTCTAGAAATGCAGCGATGGCTGACGGCATGGTGTGGCGTGGCTGAACTGTATGACAGCGGCGTTAGCACCCAATATGCGACGAGGCACCTCGTGTCGAATGTCCATGAACACTTCCGTGAAGCTGCGTTCTTTTTCGTCTACTGATTTATCAAGTAAAGTGTGGAGGGAAAAGTTGTTTGGCTGTGGAAGGCTGTTGACAATGCATCATATATTGTCCAAAAAATAAGTGTGCCGGATTTGGTTTCGATCTGTTAAGTCTTGGTATTCCCCCTATACCCAAAGCTTTGACGCTTCTCCTTTGGGGTGCAATGGTTCTAAATTTTTGCAGAGATCAATTTTTGCACATCATACTTCATGTAGAATGTGCACAAATTCTTATATATGCAATGCTACCAACTGGATTCTGCCATACCAGCATAGAAGATAAAGGCCCACTCATTACTTTGAGTGATGAGTCTCACTTGTAGGAGATGGTGTACCAATAAACAACGGGGTGGAGTCGAATTTGGTAGGCTTATTTCTGGGGCGAAAGAGGTCATGATGTCAATTGCCGATCCTGCACTGCTAGACAGTGTTATTGGGACACCCTAATGTATCATGTCAACGTATTTACCTGGTACTGATGCTGATTACAATGTGTTTTTGGTAGATTGGTTTTTAATTAACCCTAGTTTGCGTGATATGCTGCCAGTTTTTGTCTACCTTTCAGAGGCGTTTTTATGACAAGAAGCTCCTGTCTGTTCCCGAGTCATGCTCTGTTACATTGAGCATGCTTAAAGGGAATGTGGCACATTCACAACGTGATTTTAACTGAGATAGCCAAGTTGTAAAGCAAGTCGGAAACCCGGTACTCCATATTTCATTTGTCTTGGAACTCGATATTTCCGTAGAAAAAAGCTAAAACCTACCTGACACCAGCCCCCATCAGCCCCCGTCGCCGGCGGCCATTGTTGTGAGCTACTGGTGTGACGACATAGGCTGACGTCACGATGACACGATGAGCATCATCCAATCGAAGCCCTTGAAGCGTTGAAGTATGGTAGTCGTGACATCATTTACAGGCTGATATTTATTTCTTTTTCTAGAGGAGTATTTTTAAAAACAAAATACTGAGCTTATTGTACATTTTTCAGAGAAATCACGAGTGGTTTCATTATTTTTGGCTAAAATTACGCCTAATTTCACTAAATTCCAGGATTCGACCAAGGTGCCACATTCCCTTTAAAGTGAGAGCGATTAAGCACGACCTTCTCTTTGCGTTGTTTACCTTCAAGTGCGCACCTGCTCACTCTGATTATAACAGACCAAACTCGGAGCTTCTCGTATCGCTTTGATTTCGTAGCTCGTTAAGCTAAGCCTCTCAGCGTCTTGTAAGTCTGTTCCTTGGAGAAGTTGTGGCCTGACTTGAGACTTAAAGGATATACAAGTTAAGGTCATAAACTCGATCATGTTGCAATCTAGGATAATGATACCAGAGTCACTGAACTGGAGGAATCACGAGAAGTTAAAAGAAGCATCACTTTTTGTGCTCTTCGTCTAAAATCCACCTGTCACGTCACTTGATCATTATATTGACCTTCCAGGGGATTGGACGGATGATAATGGTTATTTACGGATCAAACGGCAAATTTCCTGGTTTTCATTTTTTAATAAATAATGAAATTTGTGATGCACTGGAGTTGAGTATCTGTGGAATTACTCACGGACCTTCAGTATCTGATCGAAGATATGCCACGCGGATTACCACCAGACGCAAGTGGTTTAACTCGTGCTCCGCTGGGGGGCCAAATTTTCCCCTCCTGGTTTCCCCCAGATAATGCAGAAACGAAGAGACGCAGAACAATGAAACTTACAGTACCTTATCCCTAATAAATTTTACGCATCTGACCCAATTTTTGATGTCAGGTCATATCAGGTCAAGGAGCTATCCTAGGTCAAGTGACCCGACATCAAAACCTAAAACCACGAGTTGAAGCGGCACCTAAGGAGCATCTGCCAAACTTCAGTTCAGTTCCATACTTCATCAGTTCCAAACTCACAATATAATGTTATTAGGGTCTACAGATCTGCTATCTCGGAATTTTGATACTGTTGACGTAAGGTGGGGTCAATTTTTGGAGACCCC
Organism: Lepas anatifera; assembly: GCA_034440635.1. NCBI lineage: Eukaryota > Metazoa > Arthropoda > Thecostraca > Lepadidae > Lepas > Lepas anatifera. The sequence continues at coordinate 12,135 of JAOTON010001732.1, read as the reverse complement.
ATTATAAGCCTATGGTGAAAAATTGAAAGGGTTAGTTGTCAGTAAATGCTGGATAGATAAACCTGAAAATCTCCAAACCGTGCATTCTTACCACAGCCTTGAGCGTAAAGTTGAGTTTTGACCATCTGACCTCTCAAAGGCCATGTGAGGTCACAGGAGCATACAGTGCTTGTTTTGCCAATAATTTCTCACTGAATTGAGAGAAAGCTTCCCTTTTGTGCATTGTGCTTATATTGTCACGGGGAGTCGATTGAAATGCAACATGATCATGCCAGGTCACCCTGTGACCCGACCTAGCTCGATGTAAGATCATTTTCACCATTTCACCTAGCAAGGTCATATTAGACATTCTGAAATTCGCCACAATGAGAGGAATCCAATGCTGCATACAGATTTGCTCTAGCTCCGCTGAGTAAAAATCTAGAGGGGGAAACGTACACTGCCCTGTTCTAAGCCTATGGAACATTCCTTGACTGACCTCAATATTGACCTGAGATATAAATAGCTTCTATAATTTCTCTTCGTCTTGTTAAGAGCTTTCGAACGCAGTGCGTAATTTTTCTTTAGTTTTCCTGGGAAATGAGATACGAGGAGGCGGGGGGAATTCATGTGAGGTCACACCCCCTCCCCTTAGTGGGGCGCGTCATGTAAAGGACCCCGCGGGGCGCATGTTAACGTATCAGATTGCAAGCTTATACAAATCCCTTTTATTTTGTCTGGCAAGAGACCAACCAGTTATCTCTCAATTACTCCTATATATGAAGAAGTGATGCAAATTTTAGGTTGTGGACCGGTTTATGCCCTTTTCCATAGAATGACGAGCACATGTCTGAAACGGGCAGAGATTGGTATTGAAAGAGCCATTTACGGGCTCACATGGAGTCGTAAACGGGAAGATAGATCGATAGTGTTAGAACACGCCCCGACAACACCACCGAATGTTTTTGGAAGCTTACACCCCAGATTCCCAGACATACCAGCCTATCTACCACCTAAAGCATCCCCGCGCTTTGAGGAAACATTCATCATTCTAAAATTTTGATTAATGCGGATCTTTAGAAAACACGCAGTTCATACGGAAAACATCAACAAACTACATAGAGGCATTGATAAACTTCGGAAAAACAATGATTTGGTGGTCAAGTATCAGACATGTCATTGGTTTTGTCATTATGGACAAAACGGAATACGTAACTAAAGTGGAACAAATAACAAAAGATCACCAACCCATCACCAAGCACTCCATCCCCACAAAGAACACAGCAACGAGTGATCTCAGCAAACCCATTATTGCTACCAAGGTTCCCAAACATCTAGCCACAGTCCTTGTGCTCCACTTTAGCACAACAGCGGAATTACATGGCCTACCTAAACACCATAAGGCAGGAGTTCCCCTGAGGCCCATAGTCTCTGACCGAGGAGATCCCTGGACAGATTTTCTTGGTTTATGTGTCGAATTCTAATTTCGTCCCCTTGCATCTACCTCACACTGATGCAAGTGAAACACACTGATCACACCCAGGTTCAAGGTCTGCCAGCCGGACACAGCCACCAAGACTACTCCGCACCAGGCTCATCGAGCACGCCGCCGCACCACCCGCACCACCGAGCGGAGCGCGCGACCAGCGCCCGCCACGGGGCCGCCACTACACTACAGAATACATTTAGCCCAAGACAGCCCCTGTTATTCTCCATCTCCATTCGGCTCACCGCATGCAAACTAAACAAGCTGTTTGAACTTACAAATTAACAGGGCGGCACGAGTCTCCTCGAAAGAGGTTTGTCTGAGAAGCTTGGGTAAGATCAGGGATTTGTTTCTACAAAATGGCTATCCTGCTAACAAGGTTACAGCAGCGGTTAAATGTGGTCTGTAGTATCACGGACTCAAATCGGGAAATAAGGCTGGAATTGCATTTTCATGCATGCTATATGGAAAGATCTCATAAGTCTCGGAAGATGTCACCTGTTTACATATAATTAAATGCAGCACGAACCATAGACAAATGGCTGGGCGAAGCATTGTTGTACATTCTTGAGATGGTATCTAGTTCTTTCTCGAAATGTGCACAGGCTGGAACACTGAGTATCCTTCGGCTCTCTCTCTCTCTCTCTCTCTCTATCTCTCGCTCTCGCTCTCGGCCTCTGTCTCTGTCTGTGACGTATCCTTATTTTCTTGGCTGCGATACGTCGGAGCAGCGGTCTCTCAGATCTTCAACAGTCTCCGAGTGGTATTGTGTGCATCAACGCCTGTCGCCTCCAGAGGCCTGAGCCCCGCCTTAATAAAATTGTTGAGGCAAGCGGCGTGGCTAGGTAAAGCCTCTAGCCGTCTGCAGGTGTTCTACTGTCTTGGAGAACTGGGAAATACCTTGTTTAAAGTGTTGGTCACTATTTTTTAGATATATTTTTATTGTATATCGTTTTATATTTAAATATATTTATAGTGACCTGGTCTCTAGAAGCATTATGCGCCGACTTGGTTATGCTATATTTTGACGTTGGAGACATCGTGGGCCTCATTTTATAAAATGCGTAACTTATGCTGGCAGCGTAGAAGTAGCATAATAAAACGTAGACAGTGACTAATACACCGCAATATTGTTTCATACAAATGCAGCGTAAAATAGAACTGCTCGCAATGTTACGCGGGTGTTGAGAACACTACACTGGAATTCGGCCTGGACTATTAGCAATCCTTTTTCATAAAGGATGCAACATCTACATTGAACAAGGAAAACATTCTTGGACAAGTTCACGACAGATAGGAGTGCAGCTTTTGTCAGCCAAAGATAAAGATATGAAAGATAATAACTGTCCTCGAAGGTTATCAGTTTTAGGTAAAAAAATTACTTAGAAAGTTGAAGTAACAACTAAAAAGTAGATCGGGAGATGATTAAGTGATCGAATATAAACGAATCAATTCATCTTTTTTCTTAGAATTAATTAATTTAGAGATACTAATACTGAGTGCTTTCCGCAACTTCAAGCCGCATAAAGTTATAATATGTCTGGATGGATAGATAGGAATCGATATTGTTGCACATGCTGAATTTCAAGCCGCATAAAGTTAGAACATGTATGCATTGGTGGGTGGGCATGAACATTGCTGCACATTTCTAATTTCAAGCATCTTAGATAATTTAAGCATCTTAGATAGATGATAAGATTTAATTTCCAATTGCACTACCAATAGTCCTGAGCCGTGGCCTCTCTATCTATCTATCCATCCCCACATGCTGTAGCTCCGTGCAGCATTAAATTAAATAGTTGCAACAAGATCTATAGCTATGCATCCAACCACAAATGTTCTGGCTTTATGTAATCTACCAAGATGATCTTTAACACCAGTTTGGAGCGATGTTGACTGATGGTCTTAGGGTGCGTTATAAATGCTGCCATAAGCCTGTCTTATATAAAGAGTCAATGAACTGGGACATGTTTATTCAGATGATATATAAGACACCAGTGAAATATGGAATTTATGAACGGGAACAAAAGAGGGCTATCAGAATTAAGGGGACTCAAACCAGTCCGGCATCTATAAGCATGTTATTGAAACGGGACAATTTTAACTGGGATAGAGTCTTAATTCAAGTACAAATACTAGAGAAAGAGAAAGACCAAAGAGGGAATATTTATAGATTTTGCAGTGCTGAGCCGAGGAGCACGATGGTAAGAAGTTTAATGGCCTGCCTCCTCGAATCCTGGATGGAGAATGGGGAAAATACACTGCGTGGCACATTTCGGGCTGCTGCACACTATTCAGGAATTTCCCTTCCTCAGAATCCAAATGATACAATAGGTGAAAACTACACAATTGGTTGTTCTAATTGAATACCTTACAAATGCCCTTTAGTATTCATTCTGGAAAAAATCGATTTCGTGACAATAGTACTCTGGCTACCTCCAGCTCACGGATTATATCCTTTATACAGCAAAACTAGGCCAATATTCTTATGACAGACTTTACAATTAAATTCAGCCAGCCACCACTGGCGGCAGAACTTGGGGGGGGCACGGTGGCCCCCTTAAATCAGAAATTTTAACACTAACCCTATTGCGTTGACTGGAAAGAAATGGGTTGAAAAGCCCATGCCCCCCCCATTAAATTCGGACGTTCCGCCGCCACTACCAGCCACTATCGTTTTATTAACAATACCTGGCTGATCTATTTGATTGATAAATTATTAATTTTTCATGTGCTGACTGCAGCGAAAGCGCTAGCAATGACCACCCTTCCTATCACCAGTACACATAAAGTATATATATATTCTGTAAACACGTCCTAGAATGTTTTCCTATTCTCCAAATCTTAGTATTCTAGGCCACTCTCCAGGGTTGTGTTGCAGAGTTGAACCTGTGACTTCTGGGAGGTCATCTGGGACTACTTAGTCGTATTTTCAGAGCTGGGTCGGAGGACATGATGATAGAACCTTCATTTTTGCATGATTACGTTCCAATTATCATCGCGAGTCCATTAATATGCGTATTAACTATATCAAGTCAGATGGCGACCTTGGTCTGACCTTAGGTCTGGTAATTTTTGTGTTTCGACCTAGTATGGTTATATCATAATCATTTGATTCACCGTAACGAGAGGAAGCGAATGGCGCAAAAACATTCACTCCAACTCAGCCCATTCAGACGCTAGAACCAAGAAACCCTTCTCTAACATATCACCTTCTTTGACCTGTAAGGACCTCAATATTGACCTAGGCCAAGAAGCGACAGATATAGTTTCTTCATGTTTTCTTATGGGTCTGCCTTCACGTTTTTTCCTACCCCGCATATGATAAGTGGTAGGCGAAGTATTATTGTCACGACATCCAATTTTTTAAAGAATTCATACCACAAGGCATTTGTAAGGCTTGCTTTGTATTCAATTTGAGGTCTTGGTTCCCACTATGACCAAGAATTTATGTTTTCACCTATTGTGTTATGATAATTCTGACGAAGGGCCGTGTCCGAATGTATAATCGAAGTGTATCGATGATTCGAGGAGGTAGACCATTCAAAGTCGTATCAAGAGAATGTATATGCACAATTCTACAATTTTGAAAATTTAGAACCTAATATAAAAAGCAAATATAATATTTTCATTGACAAGGAGAACGATGTCAACACAAGGCAATAGCATGTGTGATTTTTATTACATAACTTAATATACTGATTGACCACAAATTCAATTTAACTCCCCTCCTCTTTATGTACACAATGATACCGCCGGGGCAAAGATTTCTAAACATAATTATATGTTTTTCATTACTATATATTACCGTGTGTTTTCTCTCGAACTAAATTACTTAAATGTGATTATTTAATATGATTAGTGCGAGTATTCCTTCCATTATTTTAAACTCCTTCTAGATTACGATATGTTGATATATTTTGAACCTATATTTTTATGTCACCAATATTGTTTGTAACTTCGCAGATAAATACCATACTACGATAAATTTAGACAATTGTTATCCAGAATCGTCACAAAAGCCTGCACGATTAGAAATATGTGGCCTTGTTTGTTTTCACCTTTCATATTGTGCCATTCGCTAGCGAAGAGAGGTGCAAAGTCTACAGCTCGGAAAACATTTGGCATTTAACTGGTGTCATCGGTGAAAATATTTTTGAATGACTTAAGCTTACATTTAGATTAAAGCTCATGCTGCCGAGGCTCTGAAGCCGCATGACTGTGGCCAGAAATGTACGGGGTGTTTTGGAAACCGTTTCTTTCCTTTGCCTGTGAAGCCTTCGTAAGTGACGAGTAGGGACCCTACAGCAGCTGGAAAAATGACGTGCGGTCGGCGCACGACATTTGAACGTAGCTGAACATGTTACGGACCGTTCATGAATTACGAACGCAAGGGGGGTGCGTTGGGGAGTCAGCCAAAGTGCTATCAAAGCTTTAATGGACCAGAAAGCGTTACACGGGGAGGAAACAAATATGTCGTAATGTATGGACCGCCCCTTAGGAGGTCCTTCAAACAGGGCGCTATAACAGGTAAGGACGTTATGTGTATGTTGGAGTTTTGGGTCCCTTCATCTTGGCTATATCGCGCCCGCGAGGACATTGTTGCAAAGGGCATTGCTATAACATGCTCGGGCGTCGTTGCAGATAAGGTGCTGTAACGTTACAACTGCTTTATTGCAAAGATGGTGTTCCTAACATGTCGGGACATCCCTAAAGAGACAGCTCTATGGATTGCTAGGACCTCTTCGCAAATATAGTGTTGTAACCTGTTAGGCAGTCGTTGCAAAGTCTGGCCTTGTTGCATCATAGTAGGCAATCGTTGCAAAGTCTGAAATTGTTGTATCATGTTAGGCAGTCGTTGTAAAGTCTGACCGTGCTGTAACCTGTTAGGCAGTCGTTGCAAAGGCTGACCGTGTTGTATCATAGTAGGCAGTCGCTGCAAGATCTGATCGTTTTCCATCACCTTAGGCCGTAGTTGCGAAGGTCTGACCTTGTTGTATCATAGCAGGCAGTCGTTGCAAAGTCTGACATTGTTGTATCATGTTAGAGAGTCGTTGTAGCAAAGTCTGACCTTGCTGTAACCTGTTTGGGCAGTCCGTTGCAAAGGCTGGCCGTGCTGTATCATGTTAGGCAGTCGTTGCAAAGGCTGATCGTTTTCCATCTTATTAGACAGTCGTTAGTAAAAGGCTGACCGTTGCAAATGCAGCCGCTGCAGAGACGGCGCGGTAAGATATTAGGGCGTCGTTTTAGAGACGGCGTGGTAAGATATTAGAGGGCGTCGTTTTAGAGACGGCGTGGTAAGATATTAGGGCGTCGTTTTAGAGACGGCGTGGTAAGGGATATTAGGGCGTCGTTTTAGAGACGGCGTGGTAAGATATTGAGGGGCGTCGTTGCAGAGACGGCGCGGTAAAGATATTTGGAGCCTCGTTACAGAGACGGCGCGGTTCTACAAGGCCCTGAGCACGGTCGCGCACCGACTTCTCTATCATGCAGCAGCTGTTTCCGAACCGCACGCGGGTTGACCTGAAGAAGAAGTTCAAGAAGGAGGAGCGTTGTAACCCGCACCTGGTGGAGCGTGCCCTGAGGCAGGACATGCAGTACGACCTGGCCATATTTGACGATGACGGTAAGTAGTAGCCACTGGGAGATGGGTCGGAGCTGGATCTTGCTGCATTAGGACGAACTTGACTCTACACACACGGGCTTTGCCAGAATTACAGGCGAATGTAACTCTATCGCCAATGATATTTCGAAGCCATAAATGATGGCATGATGGCGTCTGTAACACTCGTCATTGCCGCTGTCCTTAAAAGTTAAGATCCCTGAGGGCAAGAAGAAACTCCCACCTCAGCGATGCCTCGAGGCTTGCGCTACATCGTAAAGTGGTTTAACTTGGTCTCGCTTGGGACTACCGATTGTCGATCGGCCGGTACTTTGAGCTGCCTGTTTGCTCTAAGAAGCGTATTCGGAGGACGGCTGCGGCATGTACTCCCATGGCCTTAACCACTCTCGTGGTGTGAGTATGACGACATGCGCAAGCGGCCGCTCGCTTATATGTAGTTTGATAGGGCCCTTGAGGTAATTTTATCGCAATAAGTACTTGCCGGCCCAAGTGTGCACATGGGTTAAGCTATCCTCATCATTCATAAAAATCTAGAATGAATTATGTTAGGTCATTTTCGTTAAACGTCAAACTGTCTAGTACAGAGCTGCACTTCCCTGCTGCTTAGTGATGGTTTATGGACAGGTTTAGCACTTTATCATCTCATATGAGCATGCTTACGAAATGCTAGGAAGCTAAACTTCCCAGCCATCGCTTTGATTTTTGTGTGCTTCAAGATGTATCTTTACTCCCTTATGCAGAACTGTGGAAGTTCAATGCGGTTTATGATTTTGCATCATTCAATAATTTTACTATGGTAACCTTTTTCTCACGGCAGAAAGTCGTAGTTGGTCCAAAAGATTTAGCATGATCTTTGTTTGGATTTTTCTGCCTAGACATTCCCTCTCATGGTTTCTGCGAGACAGCTGATACTGTGCCGGGGCTATTATATATAATCTAGTCACGTTGTATAATCATTTAGAAGTAGAAAAAAAAATGTGTTGAGAGGGCTGTTCAGTTCAGACCACACTTATCTTTCTGCCTGCAGGGACTCCACCAGTTTTTGCTCTATTGGACCTCAGGTTTGTCCCTGGTTTTAGTCTCCACGCTATGAATGAAATCACATGAGTTTAGGAAGATGCATGTTCCAGCACGCATGAAAGGGAGTTATTTCTGTTTTTCGAGTAAACCAAGGAGTAATATAGGTGGCAAGCTAATTGTGCTTAAAGTCTCTTACCCGCTATTTGAGAGGCTATTACACCAGATGGTGCACTGAAACGCACCTGTATCAGGCAACCATATGCTGGCTGGATATAAATATTTGTTTTATTCTGCAGTGGCTGTTGAGGTTTTCCTATTAAAATGATGGTACAAATTATTCCATCCTGCGCTGTGTACCGATGGAACCATATTTTGCAAGCACTGTAGCCGGGGAACGTCGTGGGATTCTCGAATTTCAAGCCCGACCAGTGCCTGAATTATGCTTCTGGCTTAGACGGCGCTCTATGGAAAAAAATGAAACAGCGTATTCGTATATGTAAATCTAAAAAGCGGAACAAAGCGTCTGGTATAGAAGTGTAAGGCAGACCTGGTCTGGCGTGCTGAGCCGGGCGCCGGCGGCGGGTTTACCGGTCTAGGACAGCCTCCCAGCTCAGTCCCGCGGCGCTCAGGTGCGTGCCAGCTGCGCGACCGCCGCCTGATTGCCAATACTGCCGCCGTAAACCAGGGCCTGCATTCGCCGACGCCCAGCCGGCCAATAGGTATTTGGCGCGTGCGGCCGCTGAAGTATGTCGACGCGTAGCGAATCTCCAGCTAATGACCCCCCACTTTAGCACCAGGAGGCGCCGTACACCGCCCACAGGCGTCATGATCTTTCCACAGGTAACTGGTGGTGTGGGACGCGTCCGGCGGTCGGCGGATATGATTACCACCACGGTCGCCTCTGGCTCCCTTTATTACAGCGGCTGTTTGACGATTGTTGAGCTGCCGTACACAGGGGGCCTCCAATAGTGAGGTTTTGAGTATCAGGGAGTATGTAGCATATAATGATGTAACGATATTTTTTATTTTATAGTCTTTCCAGCGTAGGTCAGATCTCGGCCCATTCGTCCGTCGCTTTTAGTCATCGGTGTTTGGGGAGGTGGATTCAGCCGCGCTACCCGCGAGGAGCTGTTTCACAGGGCAGCCGGATTAGTTATCAGTCCCTTCCCACTGCTCATTTTCCTTGAGATCGAGATCACTAAGAGCATGTTCGACCTGCTGCCCTCTGAATGTCAACTTACCCGACCTATTGAAGGAATTCTCAGTTTTTGAAATTCAGGAAAGGACTATTTGTAACACATTAATTAAGAAATCATAAAACCTAATTTTGTTTCCATTTAATCTAACCCAGAACAGATACAGCCTTGTTTTTTAAAATTAGCTGCTGCGATAAAACAGAAAGTGACTCTTGGGGTTGGCTTTAAGATGGCGTCCTGTTTAGTGGCTAGCTGCTGAGTTGCTGCTCGCCGCAACGCGATTCACGTTGCATAACCATTGCCATCGTTCAGCTCTTATCCACGTGACCTACGTGGGAGCGGGAGGGGCTTCTGATTTAGATAATCCGGAATTATTGCATGAAGCCAGATAGAAAGGGATTCCTTCATGGTTTTAAAGGACGCCAGTCCTAAACTAATCTCATTACTTTTATGCAGAAGCCCTGTTGGCTAATAGCTGATTTCAGCGGCACTTTTTTCAACGCGCAATCAATGGAAGGTGCGTTGCATACCGTCCACGGGACTGTAGCCTCTCCCCGAAGGAACTAAAGACCCTAACGAAGGTTTTACGGGCTGACAGCCTGCTGTTTGTGCTGATGAAAACCCGTAAGTGCACGGGTGCAGCCTAATATTTTTAATGGTATAAGGGCGTTGTTTATTATCTTCGCACAAACAAGGAGCGATTATGGCGCTGATGTTACTTTTCTGGGGGAGGGTTAGAGGTCCTGCTGAGCAAAACTGTGCTGACAGCTGGAACAGGGCTAAAGTGTTTGGAGTTTGCTGGTGGAGCAAATGGCGCAGACGTGGATGAAAAAACCACCTCTTTCTGCCCGCGAAATGATTTTTCAAAGTGTCAAATTCCAGTCAGTCACGCCAAAGCCCAAGGTTTCCAATAGTAAAGGCATCTGTTTCGTCGGGTTCTCAGGGCGCCATTTGCCCCGGAAGTTTCAGACGATCCCCAGTTTCTGATGAGTAGCCGTTATATATTATATGCCAACAAGGCTTCCCTTTATAGGTTTAGCGCGCTTCCTGTGGCTTTTTACAAATAAAACTAATGACTAAGGCATATAAGACTACACATTAGTGTTTTTATTCACCGCATTCTATTCAATAGCCCTGTTCAGCTATCAGCACAGTTTTGTCATAAGGACCTCTAACCTCTTCTCCAGAAAAGTAACATCAGCGTCATGATCGCCTCTTGTTCGTGATAAGCAAAGGGAACTCCAACCTTTACACCGTCATCAAATATTAAGACTGCCACTTCGTGCACTTACTGTTTTCATCAGCACAAACAGCGGGCCGTCAGCCCAGCAAAACCTCTCAGAACTGGTTCCCCCGGAGGGCTACAGTCCATGACGTAGGCCCAACGCGGCCCGCTGATTGGTGCTGACAAAACTGTGCTGGCAGATGGAACAGGGCTAATAACCAGCTCGCAGCCAATCGTAGCTTGTTTTGGACCGTAGGCGGATGCTCGAGGAGTAAGCGGGGTCACTTTCCTCACCCTGATCGACCCTCGGCATATTTTCTGAAATGATCGCCGAGCACCTCTGAAAGGTTGATGGTACCCCTTGAAATTCCCCCTTGCCCAGGATGCCAGTATCGGTACCCGCACGAAATGATTTTGACGCCCACCTGATAAATTCTGTCACATCCAAAAGTAGCTCTCCCTGGTCAGTTTACGCCCTTCCCGATCAGCAATCCTGGGTCCGCTTTTGTTCCGGACGCCTCCGTTTACGTGATGGCTCTCACCCCGCTTCCACTTCATGTCCGCTGCTGTCATATGTGCCGGGGAATAGAGACGCGCGCTGTTGCAGGTCTCGATGTTATCTCCAAGCGTGTCATGGACCCATAACACAGCGAGCGCTGAAGGTGATTGCTGCTCACTGGCGGTGGAAACAGGATAGATGGGGCACTCCCGAACACTGGAGCGCAGGGGATGCACCAGTCCACCGTGGGATACTCTCTGCAGCCGTTATTAATAATAGCACGTTTTGTTATCCATGATGTGGTGATTGTGAAATATGTGGGTAGCTCAAGGAACGATACAGCGTTGTCTGCGGTAGCCACTTGGTGTAGGGGACTAGTTTTCAATAGCGCATAGACTATAAATTCAGTAAGTTTTGTGTAAGGCTGTAGCTCATAGACTATCAAATTCAGTAAGTTTTGTGTGGTGTAGCGCATAGACTATAAAATTCAGTAAGTTTTGTGTGGTGTTGTGCATAGACTAAGAAATTCTGAAGCCAAGTTTTGTGTGGTGTAGCTCATAGACTGGGAAATTCATTAAGTTTTGTGTGGTGTAGCTCATAGACTGAAATTCAGTAAAGTTTTTTTTTTTTTTTTTTTTTTTTTTTTTTTTTTTTAAAAAAAAAAAAAAAAAAAAAAAAAAAAAAAAAAAAAAAAAAAAAAAAAAAAAAAAAAAAAAAAAAAAAAAAAAAAACCACCTGTGTGGTGTAGCTCATGAGACTGGAAGTTCAGTAAGTTTTGTGAAGTGTGGCTCATAGACTGGAAATTCAGTGGAGTTTTGTGTAGGTGTAGCTCCATAGACTGGAAGTCAGGCGGAGTTTTGTGTAATCTATGGCTCATAGACTGGAAATTCAGAAGTGGCGTTTTGTGTGTGGTGTGGCTCATAGACTGGAAATTCAGTGAGTTTTGTGTGGTGTAAACCATGGACTATATAAATTCTAGTAGAAGTTTTACACAGTGTAGCTCATGGACTGGAAATTCGGTAAGTTTTGTGTGGTGTAGCTCATAGACTGGAAATTCAATCAAGTTTTGTGTGGTGTAGCTCATAGACTGGAAATTCAGTGAGTTTT